>AZLU01000033.1:0-240159 GCA_002224055.1 Pezizomycotina sp. ARF18
CTAGAGCTTTCATCCCTTCGAATGAGATAATAATACGCCAATATCTTCGTTTGTTTTCGATAATTTGTTTTATTCTCTCTCCCTCTATGTTCTTTTTATTTTAACCTTTCTGCCCAAGGTTGTGACTTTGGCCTTCAAGAAACAAAATCAGAGCAATTATCACAAACAAGACATAAACACAAACCAGACAAAGAAAGGAACGAAAGAAAAGGGAAAAAAGAAGGGAAAAAAAAGAAAGGAACAAAGAAGGGAACAAAAGAAAGAAAGAACAGGGAAGAAAGACAGATGGAATTGAGCCTCATGGAGGTTTCTCTGATTGAACCAGGGACCAGCCTTTTTTATATTACTTTTTAACGTAATTGCTTATAATTTGCGAAACCACAGTAACGCTTTCTGCTTCTGCTTCTGCTTGTGCATGGAGCCAACGCAGAGCTACGGAGCTATATATCTCCTAACACAAAGCGAAACCCCGGTTCTTTTCGACAATACTTTCTTTTTTTAGTTTTTTTTTTTTTTTTTCTCCAAAACGAATTTTAATTAATTCAACTGACTAAGTAATTATAAAGACTAAGTACTATATTATTATTATCGTTTGTTCTCGAAATCAAAATCTCCAAACTCATCGCATTCTGGACCCTGTTTCCTCTATTCGGTTGTTTCTGACGTGGAAGGGCCGCTTCTGTTGCCGACGAGATTTCCTCGCCGCGGTAATCAATCCAATCCAATCCTCACACACACCTCTCTGGCTCTCCCCTCTCGCATCTTTGGGAAACAGTATTTTTTTCATTTATTTATTTTATTTTTATTTTATTTTATTATTTTAATTTTATTTTATTTTATTTTATTTTTTTTTTTTTATTTATTTATTTAATTTTTTTTTTATTTATTTTTTTTTTTTTATTTATTTATTTATTATTTTTTTTCAAAAAATCAAACTGTAAGTGTCAATATTTTTTTTTCCCTTCCAATTATTTATATATATATTTAGCCTTATATATATCTTATATTTGCTTGAGTATTTATTTATTTATTACTGCTCGACGGTGTTCAAGGCAAGGTGTAATGTAATATTATTGTTGTTTGACTTAGCAGCCCCCTTTGACCCGATTCGGGAAGATTTAAGGGACTTCTTTTTTTTTTTTTTTTTTTTTTTTTTTTTTCAATTTTAAAGCGGTTGGCGGTTACCTCTGAGGATTTTACGAAATTTTATCTATATTTATATTTTATTTACTTAAGTATTAATTTGTCTATTTATTTATTTACACTACAAAAAAGGAATAAAGACATCGAGAGGAGGAAGATTATTGTTATTTACTTACACTACCACTCTCTAACCCTTTCTTATTTTTCCCTCCTCCCTTCTGGCTCTCATTCATTATAATCATCCTCACACGCGTTTCTTTCTCAGCGGAGTGTCTCTCTCCTTTCTTCTTTCTCTTTCGGATCAACATTCTTTTCAACTCCCCTTTCCCTCCCCTTTTTACACAAGCTTTTTTTTTTTTTTTTTTTTTTTTTTTTTTAAATACACAATTTCTACTTTAATTTATTCTTCGGCTCTTAGAGAAGGATTATTAAAGTCGATTTCCCCCCAATCCTCGTCTTGATACTCCTTTTAAGTGTTATTATTAAAGGAAAAAGGGAAAAAGAAAAACACGAGATTGCTCTATTTTTCCCTGTCCAGAAAAAAAAAAATTTTAAAATAAAAGCAGTAGAGACCACTTCTTTGAGGACAGGACCGTACGCTGTATACACCCCCCAAAAAAAAAAAAGCCTCCCAAAGAAGATAACCTCCATTTCCTTTTTCGAAAAGTTTTCTGTTGGACTTTTTTTTTTTTTTTTTCGGTTCTAAGTAGTTCATTTTTTGATTATTTCTAATTCCTATTTTATTTTTTCCTTGCCAAAAAGAAAAAATTTCTTTCTTTCCTCCAATTTCTTTTTTCGCTATTTTATTTAATTTTTTTTAATCCCTCAACCTCCGCCGTCTTCCTCACCGCACCCCTTTAACCATTCTTAATTCATTTCTCTTTGTGAATGCCGCAGACTCCATTCTCCACGACCTAAGTTCAAATACACCTTATGCCACTCAAATTACCTCGATTTCGACGAAAATCCGCCGCAACGCCCTTGACGCTGCTTATGAGCCAGCAGATACCGGCTCTCCTGTGACTCCACAACCTCCTGCTACCCAGTATAGTTCGAATCCGAACGGTCTGAGAGGTTTGGGACGCGGGTATCCATTGGTGGCCTTCGTAAAAAGTCTTCTACGACTACGAACCTAGCCAACCCGCACCAGCAGCCCCAACAGCAACAAAACAGTCGTACTCCACGCACCTTCGTACGGTGATTCCACGACATCGTCATCGGGTAGCAGGAGCACAGTAACAGCGGAGCGGGAGCGGCATTGGAGCAAGCGGTGGTGGAGGAGGGTATTATGGTTCTGACAGGCAAAGTTCCTCGTCGACACTGCCATCAAACGAAGCGCCTCGAACCCCTTCTTCCGTAGGATGAATATTATAGGCCCAACGCGCCGGGTGATAGAGATTCTGGTTACAGCACTTACAGCCTGGATTACAAACTACAGGTTGAGGACAGTTGGAAGAAGTACTATGAACCACAAGTCCGAACCGTCTCTTACAAGCCCAGCTTCCATTGCCAGTATTGACTTGCCCAAGCTCGAGACGAGCCTGGACTCGTCAGCCTATGTTCGGTGACGAGCTATTTATGTTTACGTCTGATGGAATAGAATGTCCAGAATTGGAGTGGCAGAAGGGTTAGGGCCGAAATTAGCCACCAATCAATTTACAGTATGTAGATCTCACCCCCAAGTGCCCTTACATTTGCATTTTCCACAAACCCAAACCACAAAATGGGGAGAAACAATGAATCTAACTGTCTCTTCATTATGTTCGAAGAGCAATAACGAAAATCCCCCTGCACCGCCGCCAAAACCCACCAAACAGGCAAATCCACAGCAAAAGCAACAGCAACAGCAACGACGATTCATGGATTCTCGCTTCACGGTGATGACGAAGATATGTATCCGGCAAGTGCTACCTCCCCAACCAGCAAGAATTACGCGCGAGGCCCCATATCGCCAAAACTATCCGAGGGATGGAAATCAGGCCGATGAAAATGACGCCCTCATGTCGTCTTCTCCCGGCTCTATTCTCCCGGAAGCCCCTAGCACGATTCGCAAGGAATTCCAGGACTCTAACACCCTCTGCCCCTGCCCAGACCGCCCAACATTCGATAGATTCATCTCTTGCTGCTCCTTCGAGAAACAGCGACCCAAGGAGCATCGACA
Source organism: Pezizomycotina sp. ARF18 (assembly GCA_002224055.1). Classification (NCBI taxonomy): domain Eukaryota; kingdom Fungi; phylum Ascomycota; species Pezizomycotina sp. ARF18. Next base: position 3,305 of record AZLU01000033.1, read on the forward strand.
CGAACGCACAAACTCTTTCGATACCCCTAAATCAAGTCTGGATGCGGACGCGGCAATAATTTCAAGCAACACTGTCAAGCGCAAGGAAGTACCATCGAGAAACGCACTTCCCGCAGCTCCCTCGAACACAGACCGCGCCTCCTGCCCTGGTTGAAAAGGTCGGCTCCACCGAATCAACCCCTAAAGCTAGACAGGCTACCACAATCGCCGCGATCAGTTCGAACGACGACGAAGATTTCGCCCTGGCAGCCCACGGCCGCGTTGGCAACCAAGTTTGAGCAGGCACCGACTACACAGTCACAGCCCAAAGTTATGACGAAGGCTCAGTTCGAACGTTACCGCGTGCGCAGGACAAGGAGCGCCAGATTGCCCAGAAGACTGGGACTCTTGACGACAGTGATGATGATATTTCCGAGGATGACGAATCGGAGGAGGGCACGAAAAGCAACATGAAGCAAAGACAGAGGCAGGATGCGCACCTCGCCGTATACAGACAGCAAATGAGAAGGTTACAGGGACACAAATAATGAACTGCCAACTCTTGGCATAACAAACGCGAACAAGCGTCCAACAGTGCACCATGCTCTCCTTGTCTAACACTATGGCCCAGCTCAGCATATCCGGCCCTAGCTCACCGGAGGGAAATCAGAGGAGGATGAAGATGAGGAAGTTCCCCTCGGTATTCTTATGGCCCATGGTTCCCAAACAAGCCGGCCGGACGTCCGCCCAAGCAGGCTTGTCAGTTCCTCCTCGCAACCAAATCTCAGGCTGTTTCGCAGAGCCAGCAGTCTTTCCGGAGGTGGTGGGCACTTGCCGCCCTTCGCGCGTAACCTTCCTCAGGATCCATACTTCGGTGCAGGCCTTGTCAACCAAGTCAACAGAGCATCAATGGCCATGGGCGGTGGCGGCGGGTGAAGCGAATACGGTGGGATGTCTCCATCAGCCGCGCCGGATCGACATCCAAGGGACTCATCGGGGATATCGTACGCGAAGAAGAATACCGAGCCCAGCGTCGTGGACTCGCTCCAAGTAAAGCAAATCTTCGCGCATCCAACGCTGGCGGAGGCTTGCTTGGACTCGGCGGTGGTCAGCAACCGGGCATGAGCCAGCCAAACATTATGGCTACCCAAGGAAGTGACAGATGAACAGATGAACCAGATGATGGCAATGCAAATGCAATGGATGCAGCAGATGCAACAGATGCAGCAGATGCAACAGATGCAGCAGATGCAGCAGATGTCTCAGTTTGGGCAGATGTCTATGCCGGGTATGATGGGAATGATGGGCCCAATGACCATGCCCAATATGAACATAGCCAACATGAACGTGCCGAATATGAATATGGGCGCTATGAATGCAATGCGACCTCCCTCCATGATGTCTACAAACGGTCAGATGGGTGGTTCTACCGGGTCAACGGGCTATGAGCATGGTGGAGTCGGCAATGCCTTTCCAGGTTCCTGCTCAAGGGATGCGGCCCGGCTACGCCGGCTCTATCCGCAGCATGGCGCCGCCCACCGGAGGTCCGTCGTTTATGGAGGACAACCTGGATACACACCGTCAATTGCTCCTTCTGAAAGAGCAACGTGGGAATGCCCTCCCGTTACCGACCCGTTAACACCGCTACCAGCAACACTCCTGAAATACACTCTCGATAGTCAACGGCATTGTAATTAACCGAACTTCCACCTTATCCTCCTCTCTGGGGCTAGATTTCAGGTCCAGTCAACTGCCTACGATACCGGAAGCACGAAAAAAGACAGCGATTCGGACGACGAAGAAGGTTGGGCGGAAATGGATAAGAAGCGCAAAGAGAAGAAGGATGGCTGGCGGAAAAAGAAGGAGCAGCAGCTTCGAGGTGTTCTTAGGCTGTCACCTTCGTCTAATTCTCCACGACTTCCAAACCAGCAGGTTCTTTTTGTAAAAAGTTTCATTCTATTGTTTTTAAATTTTTTTTTTTCGGCAGGAAGAGCACAAGAGTACGATACCATCTTTGCAAAAGAGTTCATAATTGGGAGAATAAATTAGAACTACAGTCACGCTCGCTGCCTTTAATACCACTTTCTAATTGTCTTATACCTTTTTTTTTTAAGCCACTTCTGTTGAATACATATATCTTTTTTTGGTTTCATAGCGGCACTTATTGCTGTGCATGTATTAAGAAAACGAAGAAAAAAAAAAGTTCCAAAACAAAGGCTTACCATCTGTAATGCTAGGGACACCGCTGACAGCGTGCTTTTTGTTGCTAGTTTGTTTATTATTTTATCGTTTATACATTCTTGTTATAACCCTCTGATAACCTTTTCGTTTTTTCCTTGTCTAAGAAAAAAAAAATTAACATTGTCTTCGGTTTGGATTACTACCTTTGCACTTTTCTCTTTGTCCTTCTCTTTCTTTTTGTCACTTCTTTTCTGTCTCCCATTCTATTTTTGTGTTGGTGTTCTTTTCCATTTGGATACCTATTGCGAACATATTATACTTATCATGAAAAACGCAAAAAGAAGGACCACCGGCCTTTACGAGCGAAGCAGTATTAGAAGTCCGATTTGTCCCTTCAACACGTACATATACGTTCATGCGCATCTTGTCATCATCGTAGCTCACATACTTATCTCGAATATTATTATATCCTAGTATATTACTACTGAAGTATCTCTTCATGTCGATGTTTTCGTCTCATTTTGTCTTTCTTAGTTTTTCTTTTTTTTACCCGTGTACATCAATTGCAATATTCCCTTTTCACTTTCATGTTTCCTTTTCAAATTTTACCTTTATCCGCGTTATATATCTGTTTTTTTATATATATAAAAAGTAGAAGAAAAATTAATCTTCCGTTTGCTGCACGGCCTTAATTATAATATGATCAATACCATTAAAATAATATACCCTTCGTTCCTGGTTTTCGTCGATATTAGAATCTTCAAGTATTTGATCGCCCAATGTCAAGCTCATGAATCTGACATTAGAGAATGCTTAATTCTACCTATATCGTGCACAAAACTCGGGCAATTCATATAAGCATAACGACTAGAATCCTGATGGTAGTGTCAGGGGGACCGATAAGAGATATATATAATCAAATGCTATGTATAGATATCTGGCCAGTGCAAGATTATCCGTTTGTTTGGGTAACAGTTCCTGAGAAAAAAAAAAAAAAAAAAAAAAAAAAAAAAAAACCAAGGAACAGAGGTATTAACATACAAGTATATGTATAACAGGAAAAAAGAAACAGATCGAATATCTCGTCCTTTGTAACATGTAGAAGACGGGAAAAAAAGAGATATATGCGTTCAAAAGGGTTGCAAAAGAATTAAAAAACAACCCAAATATCAAACAATTTTTGTGTAATAAATTTCCGCCCTGCGTTAATTGTCGTCGTCGTCTCCAACACCTTTGTTTTTAAATAATATGTTTTCCAACGGTCAGTGACGTTTAAATGTTGTTTTTTGAACATAATGTATACGGGAGAAAAGGAGTAGAAATGGACAACAAGGAAGAGAAAAAGGAAAAGAAAAAGGTCTAGCCAGTTTTTTCAACGGCCTCTCAATGTAGCTAATCTTCCGCCCGAACCTTCTAACTCCAGAATGCAGTCCCTCCAATTACCGCCACCGTACGTGGCCTTGCTATCGCCAATATCCTTAAAGTTGTTCTTGGTGTAGAAACCGACGACGTCCGAGTGCGAGAGCAAAGCGATGCGGTGGACACGCCTGCATCCCGCATTCGGGAGATGTAGTCCTTCAGCAGGATAGTTGCAAACCCGTTCTTCCTGTGATCCGGCGAGACGCAGAGGGAGTGCAGCGCGATCGTCTGGCCAGCCTCACAATGACCCTCAACGTTTTCCGGCTTCGCGTCCGTTTGCTTTTCGCTCGTCTGTCCTTCTGCGGCGGCCTTCGAAGCTTCGTCACTCTTCCCTTCGACTTTTCTCGTCTTTCTTGGGTTCTACTGACGCGGGCGCTGCTGGTGCTGCTTCCGCCGAGCTCGGGTCGAAGCGGGCTAGCAGGTGCTTCGGGATCCTCATGGCAGCGTCCGTGACCGTTTTCGCGACGGTTTTGGTGGAAATGATGTGCGCCAGTAGTATCTCCTGGGGCTTAAAGTCGGAGGCACCTTTTGGAGTATCTGGGTGAGGCTTAGTTAGGGTCATGAGGCCGACGCAGAGCTCGGGGCTGCAGTGTACAGGAAAAGCTTTAGTGTTAGCCAGGATACTCGGATGACGGGCTGTGTGAGGTTCAACGGCCTCAGATGTTCGAGCTCGGACAACTGGGAATCGAAACGCACCAAACGGTTAATCTGTACACAAGCTATCACAAAATTAGCAACTATTCTTCTTTATTTGTTAGACAAGTGGTGGTCGGATCCCTCAGCGTTGGCGGGGCTGAAATCTGACAATCGCAGTAGCACCAACGAATGACGTTATTCGGACGCGAAAGAATTTTATTGTAGAAATCAGCTAAGGAATCGTTACCTTTTCCTTGGAGCAGGCTTCGTTCCCAGGGAAGCACTTGCGCTCTAGCTCCAAGCATCTGTCGAGATCTGAGATTGTTCAACGTGCGGACGTAGACGTTAGCCTTGTTTTGTAGGCTTTTGGGGTGGAACGTGAGAGCCATGGAAGACATCGTGTCGGAAAAAGGAAAAATAGCGTGTTGAGAACTGTAAATGATGGGTGCGTTTGTTTGATCGAGACGACTAGTAGCGGGACGTTCAGGGTATCTGTGATCAAGAAGGTTTAATTAGAAATTAAGAGCTTCAGCTTGACCTGTTGTTGTTGAGTAGATAAAGTCCCAAATGTGAGCAGAGGAACAGGACAGGATTCAAAAGTCGAAAAAAAAAAAAAAAAAAACCGCGTTTGACTACAATAGAAGAAGGATTGGGGGGACTTGGCAAATGCGGGGCCTAGAAACAGTTTTGGAGGGGAGGCGAAACAGAGCTGCAAGCGTCAGACCTTTCTCCTTTTTTCCTTTTCCACCGTCTTCGTCTGTTATCGAGCCTTTCTATAGTTGAATCTCCATCAATGATCTAAAAAAAGAGAAGAAAAGAGGGTTGACTATACAGACAGCCCGGATCTTATTATTTCTCTCTGTGGATCTCAACGAAAGGCTAAAGCGTATGGAGGATTGAATGATGGACGTTTTCGTTTCAAAAAACAAGAGCTGCTTATCTTCCTTTCTTTTAATGTGTAGCTAGCTAGCTAGCTAGCTCCAAGAAGAAAGATGCCCTTTTGAGAATTAGTACTTATTATGAAGATTTATCGCTCTTGAATTATTATTATTATTGATTATTATTATGGTTATTATTATTGGTTATTATTTATTTATTTATTATTATTTATTTATTTATTTATTATTTATTTATTTATTTATTTATTTATTTATTTATTTATTTATTTATTTATTTATTTATTTATTTATTTATTTATTTATTCATAATTATTGTTGCCTGGATTTATTTATTTCAGCTCTCTGTCGCCTGACCCGACCTGTACCCGACACTGCACTTTAAAAACCAAAGTGAGGCTCAAAAATTTTATCCTTATCGTTTTGCGCCGCTACAGGAAAAAAAAAAACTTTCACTTTTCCTCTTTTTCTTTCGGGTCTCTTGTCTTGCTTTCTTCATTTCTTCAACAATTGCCCGACAAACACCACACGATATCGAGGAAGGAAATAGATAAAGAGAGAGGAGAAAGAGGTATCTTCCAAAGCGCACCTCAATGGCGAATTCGATACAAAATAGCGGCACCGATATTTCAACAACGGTTACGTTGAAGGATGGTCCTAAGGTTGGCCAGGTCCTGGTTAACCTCACTACACGGCAGCCCGACATTGCCATCTCGACGCCGCCACTGCTCGTCCCGACGTCGCTAAAGCGCTACGGTCTCTCGGTGTAGTAAATCATCTTCTTTCCACCGACAAACCCATTCCGTTCGACTTTCTCATCGATGGCGTCTTCCTGCGCTCGTCTCTCGACGATACCTCTCGAGCAACGGATTGACCGCCGAAACCACGATAGAGTTAGAATACGTCAGGAGTATATTGCCGCCGCTGTACCTCGCAAGCTGGGAGCAGAACGATTGGATCAGCTCGGTGCATATACTATCTGGAGGTGGCGAAGGTGGTCAATTGAGCGGGAGCGAAAGGGTGTTGAGCGGTAGCTACGATAGCGTCGCACTGGTGTTGGATCTGAGCGGACAGATTGTGGCGCAGGCGGTCGGGCATACTTCTTCGATCAAGACGGGCAAGATGGGTGCGGGCGAATGATACAGCAGCCGCCGAATTGCAGTTCATAACCGGTGGCATGGACCGCTCGGTTAGGTTGTGGAGCTGTCCTGCGCATTCGGACATGGCAGTCGAGGAAGTTCAGGCTATGGCTGTAGCGGAGTTTGTCGGGCACAAGTCGACCGTGGAGGATATATGCGTCGACCCGTCGACGGCGAGGATACTTTCCGCTAGCAGTGACCAGACCGTCGCTATCTGGTCATTGGACCTCTCCGAGGAGCAGAGGCGCCAGACACTGTGTATACACCCTCTACTCGCGTAGCGAAGAAGCGAAGAAAGTCTAAATCCACTTCTTCCGGGGTAAGGAAGATGCCTCTGGCGGTAATGTCCGCACACTCTGGGGCCGTTTCCTCTGTGGTCTTTGACTCGAAGGATGCTACAGCGGGGTACTCGGTTTCATGGGATCACACGATAGTTACTCACGACCTCGTCACTGCCAAGACGGTTGATACGCGGACGACGCAGCACCCGCTGCTCTCCGTGACCTGTATGGATTCCCTCTCACTACTTTGCCGCTGGATCGGCGGCGAGACATATCACGCTCCACGATCCGCGAGCTTCAGCGACTACGGTAGCGACGAGCGTGCTGCGCGGACATACAAACGGTGTCGTTTCGGTAGTACAGAGCCCTGAGAGCGAGTTCATGCTCGCCTCCGGGAGTCACGACGGTACCGTAAGGGTCTGGGATGTGCGCGCCGTCGGCGGAAGCGCAGCGGCGGCAGTGTATACACGATCAAGAGGAAAGCGGCTCAGGAAAGGTGTTTTCCGTGGATTGGAGGAAGGATGTTGGTATTGTAAGCGGTGGGGAGGACAAGAAGGTTCAGGTCAACAAGGGAGAAGGGCTTGCGAATGCTCAAGTACTCTAACCATCTCCTTTTTGAGCGGTAAACCACCCCCTGTATAACTATATGTAAGAATAGGGATGGTGGCATCGAATTGAGGGAAACGCAGTGTACAATGGCGTTCTTGGACGAACTGAAAAACACATTAGAGGATCCTAAAAAGCAATGTAGAACCGAGTCGCACATTTGAACTTTCCCCCCTAAAATCTACAGGTTGATATCTTGTTAAATATGTACATTATTTATTTATGCAGATAAGAGGAAGTGTATATTCTTATTACTGTACAACTATTTACAGACGATGAAGATAATCTCCATACTTCATTCAGCCAATGTTTAACCTTCTGATGCTGCTGTTACTTAGCATCTCGAGTTGTCGCCGACCCCTGCGTAATAGATGTTCCACTGTCGCAAAATCTTTCTTCGAAACGCTGGCTGTGTACTTCCGAAATTCTGATCTTTAGTAGTTATAATTATTGTTTGTCAGCCAATTATTTATTCGTTCTCGGATATTTTCGTCTTAAATATAGTACTTACCTCGTGTATTGTTTGAAACTCTCTTTCGAGTCCTGGTCCTCTTATAAGTCAATTGATCTACGTATTCGAATGAGTTGAACGAGGACGTACCTCTGGGAAGAGTTTTTATTGGCTTACAGCTGGTTTTTGCGCAGCTTCCCTCAAGCAGCTTCGGTATAGCGACAGAACCTCTTTTTGCAGACCGGATAGCTGCGATGCTGTTTTCGATGCGCCGACCGCGCTTACGGCGGCTGCTCTGATGATCGAGACGTTCATGGCATGGTTTCCAGATCAACTGAGCGCTTTTGTGGTTTTGTTTTTTTATTTTTTATTTTTATTTTATTTTTTTTTTTTTTTTGCGGGAGCTGAGGTTCGAAGCTATCCTGTATTGGTTGAAGAGAATTGTGGTTGCAGAGAATTGTAATTAAGCCTCCGATGTATAGCTATCTCATAATATATATTTTTTCGGCCTCGGTCCGCATGCAACTGGTTTCAGGCACAACTGCTCCCAATAAATCCCATGCCAAATCCCGGCAGGGGCGGCAGGGGAGACCTACGGGCGTCCACCATGCAAGCACTGATCGTCACAAGCAAGTCAATCAACCCAGTAGTTTTCTACTACCTTTGATTGACGCGGGAGCTCCAAAGTAGGAAGCGCTCTAAGAGGTGTACTTACTACATATCTTGAGGTTTGTCGACTCTAACTACCAAGGAAGAGACTGAGAAGATGTTCCCCATTAGGAAGTAAGAGGGACCTCGAGGCCTCTGAGGTACTGTCCAAATCTGCAAATATATATATACTTAGTATATAAACCTCAGCGAAAAAGATACCTGCAGATGACAAGTACTTCGTATATTAATGAATGAAGAAATTGACATCATTGACTACGGCGGAATGCTGCTCGTACAGCCTGTGTTGTGAAGTTGTTTAAGATCGAGGAAAGGCTTGAAACGCTGTATTGTTTTGTAGTGACTACTCCCCCACACTTTGTCTCCGCAGACAAGCACCAATTAAGCTGTTTATACGTTTATTTTCGGTATCTTGGACTTTAACGGCGTGAATGCCGGTCTCGTTCGCTCCACTCTACGACTTAGGCTTCCTTTTGCCGACTGCCGATGAGAACTACCGCGTTAACATATTAATGAACAAATTGAAGGCATCATCGTACCTTGTACGGCCTTTGTCTGTTATATATACCTGCATTTCCATTTCACTTTCACATTTTCGAATAGATGTCACTCAGGTTGGCCCTAAGCCGCGAATTGTGTCCTGGAATATAAGAGAAAGCCGTTTAGGTTCCCGTTCGACGTCGTTGTGCAGCAGTATATTATTTTCATGCTCAAGGAGAATTGCTTGCGATACTACGCCTCGGCCTTGTCAATTCTTATTTTCAACATTGAGTAATGAGTAACAGTCGGATGGCGCCTCTACAATTCTCTGTAGGCGAAGAAGTTCCTCTTCTCGTGTGTTTTATATATTCAGCGAGACTAATTCCTTCTATAACTTGTTTCAGCGACTCGTGCGGTTCAATTCTCGGGCGGACCGGTCTACGGCGAAGCAATTCTCCCTCAAGGCCAGACCGACTGCTCCGTCGTAGAACAGGCCAAGTTGATCGAGCTCGATGAACCCGATAATCCTTTTGCTGGTGGGCGCGTGACCGATAAGGTCGTAACCGTCCCACGGAATTCGATACTAGAACCCATAACGAGATCTACCGTGGGAACAGTCCGCTGCCTCGGACTGAACTACGCCAACCACGCAAAGGAGACGAACATGACTATCCCGAAGGACCCGTCCTGTTCTACAAACCGCGGACGGCGATCTGCGGTACAGGTACCCCGATCACCGTATCGAAAATGTTCCAGGAGGATGATACCCTGGACTACGAAGTCGAGCTGGTGGTCGTCATTGGGAAAGAAGGGAGGAATATCTCTGTTTCTAGCGCGCTGGAGTACGTATTCGGTACACCGCTGGTAACGACGTTAGCCACCGCGAGTGGCAAATTCAAAAGGGGTCTGGGCAGTGGAATATAGGTAAAGGGTGCGATAATTGGGCACCTATTGGCCCCGCGATTGTAGGGAGAGATGTTATCCCCGATCCGCAAAAGCTGAGGGTTATGACGAAGGTAAACGGAAGGTTATGCAGGATAGCAATACCGCGGTACGTATTCATGTTTTTCTTTTCAGACGTAATAGTCGATTTGAGGAAGCTAATTTTCGGGGTTTTTTTTTTTTTTTTTTTTAGGATATGATATTTGGCGTCGCACACACGATATCGTTCTTGAGCCAGGGAACGACGCTCATGCCGGCGACCTAATCTTCACCGGGACACCGGAGGGTGTCGGCATGAGTAGGAAACCACAACTTTTCCTAAAACATGGCGACGAAGTGGAGGTATATATTGATAAGATTGGTAGCATCAAGAATAAAGTCGAGCACGAAAAAGGGTCGCCGAAAGCAAAGCTTTGAAAGGAACAAGCTAATTGTACAATATGCTGCAAACATATGCAAAGCACATAGATTAATTTACAGGCGCATTCATATATAGAATTCGATCTGAATCAAATACCAACAAAATATAAGAAATAGCCCTGCGAAGGATATCGTGCGGTAAACATATACCAAAAAAAAAAAAAATAGGACATAATACTATAGCTCCCGCATTCCGAACCCTGTTTTGATATCGTCCTCCAACACCCAATCCGTGCCTTCGTTCCGCATTTTCCTAGCGACAACCTCGACTTCTTCCCAAACCTTCAGCAAATTCTCTCCCGCAATGCCTCGGGCTTGTGCATCGGTAATATTCCTCTTCAAAAGCTCTTTGAAGAGATCTGGCATTCGAGATACATCCTCGAGGCCCTTCGGCGCGGCATCCATACCGTCAAAATCCGTGCCGATGCCTACGTGCTCGAAGCCGATCCTATTGCCAATGTGCATGATGTGATCCGCTACATCGTTCAGCTCAGAGTCTTCCGGTCTCCTATCCTTCCCGTCTTTGTCTTTCCCGCAGCGAACAAAGTCAGGTACGAACGTAACCATACGACGCCGCCGTTGCCCTTGACGTGTCGAGGACATCATCGGGAACATTGCGTGAGTGCGGGCAGACTGCTTTAGCGCCAGAATGGCTGAAAATGACAGGCGCTTTGGATACGGCCAATGCGTCGCGCATGGTCTCCGGGGAAACGTGCGCAAGATCGACCATCATACCAAGCCGGTTCATCTCGTGTATCAGGTCCCTCCCATCTTTCGGGTTTAATCCACCCCAGCGGGGCCCACTCGGTGAAACCTGCGACCCATAGCAAAATGAAAAGCAAATTAAATTCTACATTCAAAACACAACCAATCACGAAAAAACCAATGAAAGGGATGACCTACATTAGCATCCGCATACTTTGTATTGCAATTATGCGTTAGCGTCATGTACCTCGCTCCAAGCTCGTAGTAGAGCCTAAGCGTCGCCGGCGAATTCCCGATCTGATGCGAACCTCAACCCCCAACATGCTCGCAATTTTTCCTTGCTTTCTGAAAATCTTGCGGACATCGGACGGTATCTTTGCAAAAGCGAACTGGCCGTTCCACTTGTCTACGATGCGATGGACCACATCAATCTGCTGTAAGGTGTCATGTACACTCTTGTGGTAGTTCTCGTCGGAAAAGTCCGTGTCGTTCTGAGGGCAGCTGACATAAACTGACCAGAAGGCGCCGCCGTAGCGTCCCTCGCGAAGTCGTGGAATGTCCTGCGGGGTTGCGTTAGTTGGAATCTTAACATCTCAACAGATTTCTTCCCCAACCTTTTCGATCAAGCGGTTATAAAGATAAAAAAGAAAGAAAACTAAGGCAGCAAGTGAAGAGGAAGAAGGGAAAAACAAAATTGTGGAGGGTAAATAGATTGACATACAACATGCCCAAGTAATGAGCCATTTTCGAATTTATTGGGGAACTCGGTCTCGTATATTTTGTCCCCGTAAAAGCCGCGGACGAGCATCGGTAGGTCTATAGCAATATAAAAAAAAAATCAATACGTGCGCTGTATTATCAGTGTAGTACATATGAAGGAGCCCACCGTTATGTCCGTCTGAAATCGTCATTGTTAGCTTCAATATTCCCCTAAAAGTATTATTATAAAGTTACTTTATATTGAGAATGGATATTCGACATACCGATTAGAGGCGACATCGTCAATACGTATTTTACCCTTTCGTCAATGGACAACTTTGCCCGCCTCCACCTCCAGGGAAGCAGCCAAGGAAATGCGTCGTTGCTTAGGATCATCGCGAGGAATGGTTGTAGGAACACTAGGAGCAATATTACGGGTAGGATCGTGTAGAATTTCCGCCTGAATCTCGTGTAAGGTTTCCTGCGACCCAGCTGCAATACCGCTATTTCGGGGTTCGGGCGTTGCGATACAGTATCGCCTTGTTCAATGGCCATCGCCCATGCACGTTCGCAGCGCGCGCGTTGTCGTCCGGCGGGGGTTCCGCCTGGGGAAGGAGCGGCGAACTCTCGCTCGCCATTGCTGTATCACAAAGTACGGTCCAGAGGGGTTAGTATCTCGTGGTCGACCGTTGGTAATGGTGTAACTCAAAGTATGCGCAAATCTTTCCCCCTCCCTTTGAAAGTGGGTGGCGTTGAGAGTGATGGTGCGTGGATTGGGGAAAAGGGTATTTCCGTGTTATTATTTCTTGTTGTGTCGCAACGGAACGGCGGACAAATCCGCTTGGTTAAAAATCAATGACGAATAGCGCAGGTGCTGCAACGACCTAACGGAATGATTATTGGCCCACCGCCGCCGATGATTTCTGTCTGCCCACACAAAGTTCTAGTCCGTTCCGCACCAGGTATTCCCAGACACTCGCGTGTGAAGGACAAGCCAACAAGCCCACGGCCTAAGCTTTGAGGCTTAATTCCATTCTTTTCAAATCCTTATTTCGTGTGACAGAAAGACCCGTGATCTTGGAACGTTAAATGAACCTTGGAGACGATGAACTATCGTGTTACCAAATGATGAAGGCTTGTGAAATAGTGTTAGGTCCTTTAAACAAGACGCGTTCAGGAAGGATGCTCTGAGCCTGCTTATGGAAAAAACCATTATATTCAATTGAATTCAAAGAGGACCTATCTGGGTCCATTTTGTAAAGCTATAGAAATGCCAACGCTATCCTTGGAAAAGGTATCAATAAGGTCAAGGCTTGATAATTGAAAGTAAAGAAGGCATTGCCTTGAGGTACTAATAGTAAGGAGGAGAAAAAAAAGAAAAAAACAATCTATACTTATGTGTAAGTATAGAAAGAGAAAGGTCAATACAAAGATATATGACTAGTTTAACCATGAAAACCGTCTACGTATATATGTACCAGCTGAAAAGCATGCAAGGAAGGATATAGGAAGAACGATAGCAACTGTGAATTTTGTACAAAAAGGATTCAAGAAAGAGTAATAATATCAAATGCTTTTGGAGACCATATAAGTAATTTGTACTGCAAGAAAACAAATTCAACAATTCCCCGTTTTTTTTTTTTTTTTTTTTTAAAAAAAAAAAAAAAAACCAAACGCGACTGTTTTTTCTGATTCATGTGCACCGTACCCATATAACTAACGCCGTTGAGGATATCTTTCTCATGTATAGATTGTATATATTTAAATAATGACGGTGTGCGAGCTTGGAACATCTAGGTCAGTCATCTCAGCTGCGCATGTCGTAACCGGTTGTTCACTACCGTTGGTAGTTCCTGTTGTTTGTTTGACCAACTTGGCCGCTGCTATCTTGTTCCAAGCAGCCTTCGCCGTTCCAAGCATTTCGAGAGTGACGTTAGAGCCTATAGTTAAGTTTTTTAGCTTGGACTTTCTCGCTTAAAGTTAATAGCAGACGCGAGGGTGTTTGTTGGGCATACCACCACAAACAACCACCACTACCAAGCTATCTTCCGTGAGCTCAGGAATTTCTTGCGGAGCACACCGTTGTAACAAGTAGCAACGCTAACTCCGCAGGCATTTTCGACCAGCAGGCGCTCATCGTCTGCTAGCCTCCAGCAGCCCATCATGGCTTCGTCGTCGCTGAGGACGGCGCTGCGGACGTCAAAACCAGCGTCTTTACCCCCATTCTTGGCCAGCTCCCAAGTTTCTCGGAGATGCGCCTGGCACCGAGGAGGTAGCTGCGGATGTAATACGGGGCAAGGTGTGGTGTGTTCCGAGTTTAAGCGAGGTGGCGAGGAATCCGCACCGTCGGTTTCAACGGCGAGGACGGGACCTTGTCCCAACCGTAATGACGGAGCCAAAAGAACACCATTAAGAAGCCCGCCGCCCCTACCGAAAGGACAATGGCGTCGGAACGGAATGATCACGTGGAAGCTGGAAACTATCTCGTCCACTATGGATGAGTTCCTTCCCAACATATTCATGGTCAAATGGAGGACAGTAAACGGCGTTGTCATCCCCAGCAATCATCTCGCGGAGGAAGTCGTCAGCCTCCTTCCAGCTAGCGCCGTGGACGAAGACCTTAGCATCAGCTCCGCGGATCTTCGCGCGCATAAGCTCCGAGGTTGCTTCTGGAACGACGACTGTAGCCTTACGCCCGATGCTCTTAGCAGCAGTGGCACAGGCTAGCCAGCGTTACCTCCCGAAGAGGAGTAGAAGTGGGCTTTTGAAGGGTTGGATGGTTCTCGAGCGATCTAAGACACATGTTACGAGTCCTCTACAATATTATGATAGTTTCCGTTAGTAAAACCCTCCAATCGCAGCTGCAGGAAGCAATGCATATCGAAAGGAGATGTCTCTCATTCTTACCTCGATTTGAATGAGCCTCCGGGTTGAAGAAGGTCGAGTTTCATATATACCTTGCTGCAGATAGAAACGAATAAGTTAGCAATGCTTCCTCTCAATTGCGAATAAACTAGCAGAAGTAAATAGCTCATACCATCCAGCTGCATTTGACAGCGCTTTGGAGCGCGTGAGAGGGTCTTAACCCATGGTTGGCTGAACTGGGGCCCGTCTGCTTGGTGGCTCAGGGACGGTCATGTTGAATGATTGCGGTTGGCAGTTGTGAATGAGAGGTCTAACTCAATTGAACCAATTGGACTTTTTTTTTTATAAATATTATCAATTCGAAGATATATGTTCGGATAGCGAGAGCAATGATATGATTCGTCTTTGAGTGGAGTGAAGATAGTATGTCTATAACTACTTTCAGGACGCAGCCTGAACGATTTTCTGGGGAGGAGGCCGGACTATATATTTGAACCCAGCTATCCTTAAGGATTCATGTTTCTTTATTTCTGTTGTACTGCCTTATCCAAGCAAAGAAAAGTATCTGATAAACCACGGATGGAACGGCCTTCCGCCTTCCTCGACGTTTGGAGGCTACCTATCAGTAGCTACCTTGAGGACGTATTCACGGTACATGTACCGTACTTTAATGGATGTTTGCGTGAATCCTGGCATAGAGGAAGAATTCTCGATAGCGAATTATTTTTTTCTTTCTTTTTTTTTTTATACCTCCACTCTTTTTTTTCTTTTTTTAATCGCAGCCTAGATCAAAGCAACTGCCGCCCGTAACAATACCTTTTCACTCACACACTAGGTAACGAAATTTGTTCTATAGACTGTAACTCTTTAGAGCTATCCAAATACGATTCAAATCTTTCCTTCTACGTCCTCTTTCAAAGCTGTTGCTGTCCTTTTCTCTCTACGAAAACCCCCAATCATTTTTCTTCACCATCGCATCCAGTACGGTACGAGCTGATTTCTGCAAGCAAGCAAGGTCCTACTGCTAAAACCATGCTGGGAGTATCAATTCGTCTTTATTCCACGGATAATGTCATACTTCCACGAATTGACGATACATCTTCAACAGTATATAACCTGTCCAACAAAAAAAAAAAGAAAAAGAAAACAAATCGAGAGAGAAAAAACCACCTTTCACACATTATATACGAAGCGTCGCATTGGAGGCTATTGCCCGGCTAGTTTCATTTCTCTTTTCTTTTTTCACCTTAGAAATACTGGCCATGAGATAAAAATACACCGGCCCTTCAAATAAGCTTACCGCAAGCACGGGGGGTTAATAATACACAATCATTGGTATTACCTAACTTGGTGGGATAGAGCACTGGGGCGGCGCAACCGCCGCCGCAAACCCCCAAGCATTGCTTTAAACCTGACACGGAAAATCTATCACCTAAAAATATGCAGGGGAAGTCGAAAAATGGAAAAAAAAGAAAAGAAGTCTGGAAGGATGTTTTATTTATTATTTATTAGGGAAGAAAAAAAACGGTGAGTGAGTTCCTTGATAGCTATGGGATGGATTTGATAAAACGGGTATTAGACGATTTTGTTGGAACGGCCACATCCCGAGTGCAGCAAGCTTGAGGACATCGCAGATCTTTAGATTAAAAAAAAAAAAAAAAAAAGGTAAAGGAAAACCCTTCCAGTTGCTTCCTCCCTCCCTGTAGGTTGAAATGCTGATTATAAGATCCATTTCTTTTCTTGCTTCACAGATTACTTGTTCGTTTTGATTTTAAACTTTCATCATAGGGCTTGCGATACTCGTTCAGGATGCTCAATGCGAAATCGACAATGCGAAAAGGAAATTCCCCGGGGGGAAGATGCTTTTCAACCTTGGAGAGCAGATTAGAGCATGCTGACATTCGGGATTGGTCCGAAAATTGGAGAATGCGACGGCGCTCATTCATGTTTGCGCTTGTCTTAAAATCTGGCGTTCTCCAAGTATCTCAGCTTCACAATGGGATATTGCTACAAAAACCGCGTGATGCGGTTGTTGGTTACTAGAGGAAAAGAAAAGGGAAATTTTTTGTTCCTATGGAGCTCAAGTTCTCCAGCGGTCGTCAAGTAGGAACTAGGCCGTCACAAACGGCAGCTTTCCACGCGGACGCCGCCCAAAAATAAATAAATAAATAAATAAAATAAATAAATAAATAAATAAATAAATAAATAAAAAGCCACGAAGAAGCAAAGACGTACCGAGCTATTTTAACGACTCAACTTTTTTTTTTCGACTTCGTATTATGCATTCCTTTGAGAAAGAAAAAGAAACAAAAGCGAATAAGAACCTTCCCCCACTTGTCCCACATTTGGCGAAATATGAATTTATAGGGTAATCTATAGGGTAATAGATTCGAAAGACTGACGTTGACGCCTGGGAACTCCTCCGTCAGACCCGAAGAGAAATAGAAAAATAAAATTTTCAATATATAAGTTTTTTTTTTTTTGGGAGAATACGACCTACGGTATGTTCCCAAGGTACAAGGAAAGGAAACTGTTGAGTACCACTCACGACGACGGCTACTGGCCTCCGAAACAATAGTTTTGAAGCTCTATATACTAGCTTTATTCTTATTTACACCAGATCCTTTTTTAGTTCATCGGGTAAGTTCGGAATCATCGCCTGTATTCTTGTTTTAATACTGCAGAAGAACTTGAGTTAAGGTACATATTTGATGTGACAAACGATATTGCAATTGATCTCATGAATTGCGTTGATGGCTGTTTTTATTTTTTCCGAGGTCGAGGACAAATAGCTTCCAGCATGGCTGACCAAATTTGGAGACAAGGAGCTAAGAAGACTAGGCTAATGGCAGAACTATCTTCCCGCAACATAGCGACCTACTATATACGATAATTTGACACGATGAGAAGCGCTAAAAAAAATATCGCAAGAGGGGTATCACAAACATTATGTTTTAGTCGTTAAATATGGAGAATGAAGTTGGAACAGTGAGGAAAATTTGGTAAACGGTCGTAAAAAGATATATTTAACCCGTATATCCAGGATCTCCTCATCTTCATACCTATATCCTGCAGGGTATCGGATTCATCGAGATCATCTCCCTCAAAGCAGACCGTAATGTCTTCCGTAGCGAGATTCCGCTCACGGCGGAGGCGATCGACCAAGTCCTTGATTTGTGAAGTCTATTTTGGGAAAGACAAGAAAGTATGGGGAAGAGTAAGCCAATGTTAGTTTCTATCCATTCAAAGGCATTAGATGCGATTTAAAAAACTTAATATGATGTAGATAACGTACGATTCGATCTGAACGGAGAGCTGTTCAAATACTTTGCCTCGGAGCTTAACCGTGACAATATTCGAATTAATCCGCATCTTCGAGGGCCTCGTCGCCAGAGATTCCGGAATTCGCATCATCGTTTTCGGCGAGCTTGGTCTCGCTCGTATTCTCTCTACGGGCGTGGAAATCCGCCTTGAACCTGTTATATATCGCATATATCAGTATAAGAATTGCTATCAGGTAATGGAGAAAAGATCTCCCGGATAATCTTGAGACGGGAGAGAATGCATACATAGCCTCGAAAACAGCTCTGTTCTGGCCATCCACTCCTAAATCAAGCTCCTGTCCCGGTTTGTGGGTACCGGTAATCGTCCGCTTCTCCACTCCTCCTTGTCAACGTATACGGTTCCTGTCGGGTTCACCTTCACTTTGAGACCTTTGCAACTTGAGGAATCGTATACTTGAAGATTACCCCGCCATACGAGAATCAGTTCCGACTTTTGGTCGTTGCTAAGCCCTTGGATCTTAGCCAAGCTTGCCTTACATCTCCTAGCGGCTGGCCCAATCTGCGCTTGAATACCACTGGCTTCGTATTCGGAATCATAGAAACTATCAGGATATTAATTATAGGCTCGTCTTCGGGAAGACTCGGGGATATGCCTGCAGTTGAAGTATTTGACATCGAAGTTGTGCCGGGTGCGGCTTTGGCTCTTAAAGCCGCCCTACGCGCTCTCACCCGAGCTGCGAGCTCCGGGTCCAAGTCAATTGGTTGTTCAGTAACAATCTCGATGTCGTCTATATCCTGCTTCGATGTTGCGGATTTACTGGCGGACTTTCCGCCGACGAGAACGCAATTGTCACTCCTGTCACTGTTGCTGAAGCTTGGTCTTGACTTTTTTGTGGATCTCGTAGTACGGCGACTATTGAACTCATCCTCATCTTGAGAGACGATAACTTCGCTGTTTTCGCTGTTTTATACTTTTATCAGCATCCTTTTAAACACACATTGTGGAAAAAGAGAAGGGAGTTAGACAACTGCTATACCTTTGTTCTGGGGTCTTTCTCTTCTTCCCCGGCGATAAAGATGCGACTTGGACGCCTTTCTCTCTGCTGATTTTTCTGCCTTTATCCTCTCCTCTTGTTTCTTCTTCAGCTTCATTTCCTTCTTCGAGTTCTCTTCCTCCTCTAGTAATTTTTGTTTCCGCTTGAGCTCTTCCTCGTGCTTTGCATGCTCAACCCGTAGCATTGACGCGTGGTTCGCCTTCGCCCGGCCGAAGAAGGCCAAATCATTGTCCTCCGCATCGGCCTCAGTCTTCTTCTTAGGTATCCGTCTCAAGATCGGCATTTTCTTCTTCGCAGGTTTCGGTGGCGGTGGTTTCTGAACATCTTCAAGCTCATCGTCGCTTGCGGTAGCCATGGTTGCGCCGAATGGCAGAATGGATATGTTTTGCGGATATTTTCTTATACGTCGGCTAACCGAATGAATCGTAAGAAGGAAAATATCGCAAACCGAGATGCCGTAGAACTGAGTAGCTAGCTGTGAGTTGATAAGGTAGTAATATAATAGATCATGCATTGACTTATACTCAACGAAAGTTTGGGGATTGGTGCGTAGAGGGAAAGGATGATGAAGACTTTTTTTTAAAAAAAAAAAAAAAAGAGGCAGAGAAAGAACGAGAAAGAGAGACAAGTTGAAAAATACGAACCCCAGGAAATTACCTTACATACACGTGACCACGAGATATAAAATCTTGGCTAACTGGGTTGTTAAACATATAGAGCTCCGGGTACTGTGGCTGAAAAAAAAAATAGGTAGGGCGCGACAGAGGTAAAAGCAGGCTTGAAGAGCTACCAAGAGCATGAATATTCATAATTGATTCTCACATACTGTTCAGGAACGAGGCAGATGAGCAAATCTTTGAATCAATATCCGATGCAAGCCAATTCGAAAGTGTTTTTTTTTTGCAATAAATCGATAGCTAGCTGGCAACGAAGGACCTTACGTTTCGTAGCAGGATATGTTTATATATATGTAGAGAGCAGCACATGATTTCCGAGACTGATAGACTGAAACGAAGATATCATTATATGAAAAACACAACCCGCTCATCATCTTCTTTCTGTCTCAAGGGCCGCTCCCTTTGGTGCTCTAGATCCAGGACTTGTAAATGCTTAAAATAAAATAAAATTAAATAACGAAAAACCACCAGAGGTTCCTTAACCATAATTTCAACGCCAGTAATTTATATTTTTTTTGTTTAAAAAAAAGGAAAAATGGTTTACTCCACAGTGACAGACTTGGCCAAGTTCCTGGAAATCCACATTGAGGTCTCCGCGACTGCCAGCCAGTACGCGATGAGCTGGAGCGGAATGACGTTTAGGATACCCTGCAGACAGTCGATTGTCTGGGGCATTTCGATTTTCTCGCACTTCTCGTTCTTGAACTCACTATCACCTGCGTTGCAGATGACAATTGGACGTCCACCACGGGCAATTACTAAAAGGGAGAAAGGTAGATCGTCAGTACTTAGAACAAACATCAAATTTGTTTCGGAAGTAGATACAGGGCAAATTTTATTTTGCTTACCTTGCTGATATGCGTTAAGAGATTTTGCAAGATATCGTCCTTGTCAAGATCATAATGATTGGCAGGTTCTCATCCACCAGAGCCAAAACACCATGTTTAAGCTCTCCAGACATGACAGCCTCGCAGTGGAGGTAAGAAATTTCCTTGATCTTGAGAGCTCCTTCCAAAGCGGTTGCAAATTGGTTTCCACGTCCAAGGAGAAGCAATGACTTTTTGGTGACGGAACGCTGTATTGCACATCTCCTTGATGGTACTGTCCATTTGCAGGATTTCCTTAATCTGGCCTGATATCTTCCCAAGCGCCATCATGATCTCTTCCCGCCTCTGCTTCTTGGAAGCGCGGTCCTCACTAAGCGACAGCGCGAACATGACGAGAGCGATGTACTGGGAGTATAGGCCTTGGTGGATGCCACACCGATTCGGGACAGCGTTGATGTGCACACCACAGTGGGTAAGCAGCGAGATGGAAGAACCTACGACGTTCACTATTCCGACGCAGAGGGCACCACGCTCGAGACAGTACCTCAAAGCCATCAAGGAATCAGCGGTTTCACCGGATTGGGAGACGAATCACAAGTATCTGCAAGAAAGAGTTAGTCAAGAGGCGAAGTCTCTTAGGGTATATATCGAATAAGGCAAAATGGGAGTAGGAGTTCACCAACCGTCGCGGAATACTGGAGCTTGCCGATCTAAGAAATCAGACGCGAGTTCGACGGCGATTGGAATTTCGGTCAATTCCTCGAAAATGTTTCTCCCAGCCATGCAGGAATGATAGGACGTTCCACAAGCAATGAATATAATGCGCCTGCAACGCGTATAGTGCTAATATAGCTACGAAGACCACCCAGCGTTACAGTTTTGTTGTCGAGATCTAGACGACACGCATAGTGTCACCACCGACTCCGGCTGCTCGAAAATTTCCTTTTGCATGAAGTGATCGAACTTCCCTTTCATGATCTGCTGTAATTCCATTTCTAGAGTCTGGATGGAGCGGACAGCGCTCGTAGTACCATCGTCCTTACTAACTCGGTGGATGTGAAGCTGTCCTTCGATAATATGAGCAATGTCATCGTCTTCAAGGTACAGGACCTTCTTGGTGTGCTCGATTATGGACGAAGGGTCAGAGCTAAGGTAAAACTCTGCGGGGACCGGCATTCCATCGTCGGTAAGGAAGGCTCTGGATTGAGAGCGGTGGAGAAGAGATTTGTCTGGAGGAGCAAGAAGCGAGGTATTCGACTTCTTCAGTGCTACATTTGTGAAGCAGTCTCAGCGGACAGCGGTGAAGTAGTGGATTCGGAGAATTCGACATCGACAAAGTCGACCTTCATTTCTTAGTCGTCCGGACGCCAATAACGAGCGGGGAACCCTTGCGGGCTGCGATGACCTCGTTAGGATAGTGAACCGACTTGAGAAGGAGACCAAAGGCACCCTCCAGTTCCTTAATCACGGCTTTAGTCAAGGTAGTAAAGTCGATGCCAGGGTTCGTGTCATGGACAAACTTTGCGAGAATAGCAATGCACTCGGTATCGGTTTCGGTCTCAAACTGGTAACCCTTGCCGGTCAGAACAGACTTGAGTTCTTTATAGTTTGTGATGATACCATTGTGAACAACGGTGAACTGGAAAGTCGGGTCGCTCCTGTATTTATCATTTACGTTTCGTTAATAAGTCTTGAAAGCCAAGGAAGCTACCTCCATAATTCACCAGCATTTTTTTTTTCTTTCGTTCCCACCCATTAGACATTTGGGCTATATCATACCTATGAGGATGGCAATTCAAGCGAGAGGGCTTGCCGTGAGTTGCCCATCGAGTATGTGAGATGGCTACATGAGAGACGAAGGTGACATCCGGATCAGGGGCAGCCTCTTCGATGAGGGCCCTAAGCTTGGCAACCTTTCCAACTTCCTTGTAAGCAAGGACAGTGCCTTCCTTATCGCCATCGATAGCAAGGCCGGCAGAATCGTAGCCACGGTATTCAAGACGCGATAGACCTATACCGATTTGATAAGCGATTTTGGTTGACATAGTAAAATTGAGGATGATGTAGGTTAATTACCTTGCAAGACACACTCAATGATATCCTTGCGATCTCGCTCAACCATATAATTCAAGTAACCGAAGATTCCACTAATTTTACGGCTTCATTAGCATGTCTGCGTTTGATGAGGAGCGACGTGCCTAGCAATAGATAGACAGAGGTAGAAAAATAGCTTGGAGATGGTTGTATTTTGTTCTGATGACTTACCACATGATGAAGATGCTTTTCTCTGATGGTTTGGTATTAGAAATGGCTCTAGTAGAGATTGTTAGTTTCTGTGGGAGATGAGAAGATCTTCGAGGTCAATCGCGCAACAATGGGAACGGCGGACAATTAAATACTGATGTTCGAGGAACAGGTTCGTGGCAATAAATGAAAAGAAAGGCTAGTTCTTGAAAGATTTGTTTTAGGATAAGAAGAGCTCCGAAAGAAATCGTCTCTCCTGAAGTATACATGCAAAGCTAAAAAGATAACGGCGCAAGAAGAACACGTCTACAAACAGAACTTGGAAGCGAATGGAATGCAAAGGTATCGATAACAGCAAGTCTTTGACTGGTCAAGGGAAAGCTGTACAGGGAATTTTCTTTTTCTTTTACTCTCCCTAACTTATCAAACTGTTGGTGATAATAGGAGCGTGGAGTAGATAGCTTGGTGGAAGCTTCCGCAAACAGGACAGCTTGACAGCAACAAAGCTGAAAAAGATTAAATAAGACAGGATAACAGACCAGAGGGGATAAGAGGAATCTACGACTGAAAAGAAAACAATGTGCAATCTGATAAAATCGAGTGCGAATAGATTTGAAGCAGTGAATCGGTATTACTTACTAGATTGACGGAGGTGGACTGGTAGATATCAACTGAGGTAGAGAGCTTTGGCTGAGGTGGAGAATGGGGGGGGGAGAAAAATTCGTAAAGGCGGAGGTCAAAAAGAAATAAACAAAAATTTGGAAGCTTCTGCCGCGGGGAATTTTATAACAGAAAAAGTAAAAAGAGCAGTAATATCAAAAAACTCTCTCCAGCTAAGTTATTTTAGACTTAATCAACAAAGTCAATTGCTGACCTGACTTGCGGGGGAAGCTGAACAAAACTTTGGAAATCAGACAAATGAATGAATAAATACGTCGATGGCAGGAATTAAATAAAGAAGGGAGCGTAGATACCCTTCTTATATAGCCGGGCTGTTATTTCTCGATGGCTGTTTCTCTCCTCTTCTTGGAGGCTTTTTTTTTCCCCCAATTCTGTCCTTTCTTTACTTTTTTTTTCTCTTTCTTCTCACAACTTCCATGTAGCTTGACCAGCTAAAGCGATATAGATATCTACATCTGCTCCCGAGGGTAAGATGTGGATCTTTCCCTCACACTCTCTCGGCGATGCCACTTTAGATGGAACGCGGTATTGCCTTCGAAAGATAGTCCCGCATGCGTCGCTCTTTACACACACACACACATACATATATATATATATACCCCTTCTTTCACAAAACGATCACAGGCAATGATAACGCTAACAGCTTCACTGCCTCTCCTTTTTCCTGGCATTTTCCCTTTTTTTGCTTTTTCTCATCCCTGGTTTTCTTCCATTCATAGTAGCATTCAATATTCAATAAACATAGCATACCCTTGCGCAGATTTTAGCTACTTATTGCGTCGGTTTTCAAAGGTCATGGAACGATGTGAAAAAAGAAGACAAAAAAAGTAAAGAAGCCCAGTAATAAGCCAAGCTTTAGCTATTTCTGTCTCGATAGGAGTATATTTGGGGGCGAGGTTTAGGGGGAAGAAGCTGGATCTGCTTGTTATCTTCCTTAAACAGGTAGCCTCTGGTAGTATCCGACCTTCATGCGACTGACGCCAACCTAACTATTCGTACCCTTGGAAGGGAAGGGGACTGCCTCAATTTTAACCTTTTTTAATTTTATTTTTAGGACCAGTGATCCCGTTGCAAGCTTCCCTCTCATGCAGTATTAACTTGCCGAATGGTACGATGGGAAGGGGGGGGGGGGGGGAAGGAAAGAAAAAAAGAAAAACAATTCCCTCGAGCTCACGGCTCTGTAACGAGAAATCCTAATCCTACATTCACAAATTGAAGCGGCTTTACCTCCGCTCGTATGTCGGAGACAGCGAGAGATTTTTCTATTTTAAATATTGGAATCGACAGAGAGCCAATTCGGCAATGCGCGACAAGAAAGCTATATATCTCTATGGTAGCACTAGCGACTACTACCCTGGCGTCATCTCTCTCAATAATAATAAATGAGCCGCGTGGGCATGCAGAGAGGATTTTCTTGGCTATCGGACGTTCGGCGAGAAGGGGCGTCAAAGTTGCTCGAGCTCGTGGGAAAGGATTCAGGGAAAACAATGATAACAATACTAATAAAGGGACTGGGGCGAGCAAAGACGCACGGCAAGGCTGAACCTGCATAGGAAAAGGGCGGCCGCTGATTTGGGGATATCGCAGCACTTTCGTCAACTTTAATTTCTCCAAAGCCCACCGCTCCACTGCTTACCCTAAACGAAAGAGAAAGGCTAATTTCAGGACCCTCAAAACTGACATTTTCTCTACCCCTCTACAAAATATGCAAAATGAGGCACGGCTAACAATTTATAAGGAAAAGCTGCAATAATCTATTTTTTATTTTTATTTCAATAAGCAAACATGGATACTACTAACTAGATAAAATATCTACTATTCAATAATGTATATATAGCGAGGTGTACATACTCCACACCGTACGCAGCGTAAAAAGTAAGTCGGACGCGTTCTTTTTATTTTCTTTTTTGCTGAATATATATATATATATGTCGTTAACAGCTTCTGCGACGAGCAGTGTTAAGACGATATAGTTATATTTTACTATGCCGTAGCTATACTGCAGATAGTACAAGTATACTCATATTGCCTGAGTGAGGTACCAGTGCCGAAAGGTTGTGCTTTTACCATATAAATTGCTGGCTATACCTTATTTTGTAGAAGGGGTAGAGAAAATGTCGGTTTTGAGGGTCTTGAAATTAGTCTTTCTCAAACGAAATGCCTTTTTGATGGTTTCGCTGATTATAGATGACCTTTCGACACCACGGTTGTTTCTTTCCCTGTCAAACCTTTCCGGACAATCCTATATTCCAAGAATCGAGGCTAGATAAGAAAATTAATTGCAATCGTCAATTAAACTGGATGCTTCCTTTCGCTTTTTATCTAAGCGCTCTCTAATAACCTTCTACGAGGCTTGTTTTAGCCTCTTGTTCTAAAATTATGATTTTTATCTGAATTGTTCTGATTCGATATTGATTAGATATCTCCTATTATTTATTATACGTTAGTAGGACAGAGCAATATTCTTCGGGCTTTATAAGCACAACCTCTTTTACTCACTATAATTGATAATCGAGATCGCAAAAGAAAAAGGGAAAAATGAATTCGAAATGAATAAGGCAAACTGATGCGGCACTGTATTGATCTATAGCCTCCCCGTCTCTCTCTCTCTCTCTGGCTCTTTTTTCTTGATTGGATTTACAGTATTCTCTCGCCTTTTCCCGCCAACTCTCTTCCCTCAATAATAATTTTTCTCTACTTGCTAATAATCATATGATTCTCGGCACGAAGAGCTCCCAAACAAACGCCATCAACAAGGTAAGTTAATCGCTTTCCGATCAACAGACCCGTTACCTGCCCAATATTACCTGTTGTTGGCGAGCAAGGCGAGGTAATCACAGCGTAAAGTGGCAGGAACCAACAATTGGATAGACGTCGATCTGTCATTTAAAAATGTCAGATCGATTTTGGAAAATGCCATCGCCGGTAACGTCGTAACGTCATTAAGTATTGCTTGCACGAGCGTGATCGATGAAATATGTTATCTTTTTAAGGAGCGAATTCATCTGCGTTTGAATGAATATGTCCGGCATTGGGCAAAGTCAGGCAAGATAATTGTTATTGACAAAACCGGTAGATTGTCGGTGGAGCATCTGAATCGAAGGGAAGGTTCAGTTGCGGCTAGGTAAGCTGTTAAGCTCTACGGAACGCCTCCCGTTGTAGGGCTGTCTGACGCCATGGTGCTTTTGCTTTGCCAAGCACTCTTTCTTTCCTTCTTTTCCTTATACTTCGGGATGGAGGAATTCTATGGGGAAAAAAACAGAGATCTGCTTTAAGCTACTTACACAAACCAAGCCAGTGCTCGTCAGAGACTAAGGGTAATTTACGTTTCTTTCTTTCTTTTTTTTTTTTTTTTTTTTTTTTTTTTTTTTTCCAAGAAAGACGCTCTCGACTCCTTTAACTGGACGGCTGAATGTATATACCTCGAATTTCAAGAGCAAGGGAGCTCCTGGAAATGTTGCCTTCTTCGTTGAAGGGAGAATAATAAACAATTACCATGCTATCGGTTATTCTTTCGCTGCCGTTTCGTCATCAGAACTTACCGGACAATGGCTCCAAATTCCAAAATCACCTTCATTCGCCATGCCGAGGCGATGCACAATATTGACAGCGTAAAGAAACGCCCCATAGTCCTTATACTAACATGTCAATTGCTTCAAGGCCTTTGCCAAAACTTGTAGCAGTACGCTAACGGGTATTCAAAATTGCATGCGTGATTCCACGATACGCAGGACTGGACAATTCACGACCCAACGCTCTCTCCGAAGGGAGAAGAGCAGGTGAAGACTCTCCTCGTCGAAAAATTCCGTACTGGATATCCTTTTTTTAAAAAGGCCGAGCTCATGGTCGTGTCGCCGATGGTCAGGACGTTGCAAACGGCCCTGCTGGGGTTTGGAACGGAAATAAATAACAAAGATTTCCGCGTCTCGATAGTACCGCAGTTTCAGGGTAGGCACTGGATATCTTGACAATATACACAGACAAGATACATTTTTATATGACATATATACTAAAAAAATTCCTTTTCGAACAGAAACTTCATGCAACCTATGCGACGTCGGATCTCCGGCCGATGTGCTGTCGAAGCGGTTCCCGCAGTTCACCTACGAGCTCTTGGGGACGATAGCTACCTCAAGAAAGACGAAGGCTTTTATGCGCCGGCGAACTTGGTGGATCGTGCCACGTGGGTGCGGGAGTGGCTGTATAAGCGACCTGAAGAGTATATCGTCGTGGTATGCCCCAAAGCAGGAAGAAGAGCTGCAGCATAGCGAATTAACAGCTAATTCAAAGTTTTAATATTAGGTGACGCACTCTGTTTCTTACGGCATATAACCCCGCACGATTTCCCTCCCGGAAGTAATCGCGACCACTACGAAAACTGCGAATTTCGAGAGTTCGAGTTTGCGGAAGATCCTCGGAATACCGACCTCGGAGGACCGTATAAGCTCGTGGAGACAGATTGGTCGAAGGAACTTCGAAAAAAAAAAAATCGAGGCTGATAGTGTAAAGTAATTAAATCGACAACGATATGGTGGGAGGTCTGCGATTGGGCATTTTGTTGCAAACGTACTAAGGTCTTCTCGTTTTACTTTATTATTCTCCAAGCTCTAGAGAGAACAGCAGCCCCTCCGCCTATGCAATTGCAACCTCTTTCCACTAAGATTCGACTTCGTGAGGTGATTTTGTATAAATTTAGCTTGAGCATGTATATATTACTGGCATCAGCCAACGTTTCGCTTCTTAAACTCAAGCCAAGGGAGTTCTCTAGCCTGAGAGACTCCTCGAAGGAGAAATTAAGATACCTAGGGAATCTGTAGACCTAATCAGCAGGTTAACACGGGCTAGTATACTATTGATACTTTGAGGAAATTGACCTCAATCATTTAGAGATAACTAGCTGAGCGGGTTTCTCTCATAAGCTGGCAAGCAAAGTCAAATGTTTCGACATAATTTATCTACTAGTGCATCGCAGTACACACTATACATGTAGTAAAAGCTCATCTCCGTTTCCCTAGCCTGGGCACGTGATCCCCCCCGGGGCGCGGGGGTGTTCCAAGTAATTAAATCGCAACGTGGTGAAGGTTTTATCTAGGGGTGTTTCGCATCTTGCTGGCAATATGTATGATTTGGTAAATTCAGGGTATAGGTATAAACTACTCGACTAGTATACGGGTATATACATAAAACGGCACGTATCACTTAGAACTGCTGCGCACGTTTGCATAGTACGGCGTCATATCTAGCTTGACGAGCAGCTGTCCCAACATTCCGCCTTCCTCCGAGTCCGTACTGCGGTACAGGGCATCTCCTTCTTTACTCTCGAAGTCCGTCTTGGAGCTCGAACGGGCGTCGCCGTAACCACGCTTCTCGCTTAGGCCGCGACACACGTTAATGAAAATCGCCACTTTTTTGCGGAACTTTTGGTGCAGCTCTTCGAGGAACCCGTCTTCGTACTTTCCCATCTCTGCCATGATACCGGAATTCATGTCTTTGATGTACCGCGCAAACGTTAGCACGGAGCTGAATATATCTTCCAGCACCTTCATAACGGGTTGCTGCCGTTTCCGCGAGAGGGTGGCGAAGAGCATCTGGTCCAGCGCGCGCTCGTGGTAATCCATCACCGCTCCCAGTCCCTCGCAATCACCGTCACCGAGCCTTGCCTGCTCCTCGATTTCCTCCATCTTGCCCTCAAATTTATCCCACGTCACGGCCACGCCGGTCTCGAAAAAGTACTGAACCACATTCGTAACGAAATGGTGCGCTTCTATGCGGAATTTCATCGTGAGCAGTCTTGCGGCGGCGAGACGCGAGTGCCAATGCTCTTAAACATTGTATTCACGACAAAGAGCATGCGGGTCAACCGTAAGAGGAGTTTAAACAGGCGGTCGTACTTGTATAGCGCCCTAGGATTGACGACCGTATCTATCGGGGCTGGCGGCTTGTACTGTATCCTTAAAAAGTCTAGGGCGGTGATCGAATCCGCATCCATGCAGGCTTGTAGCTCCTCCTCGGACATATCGCGTACCGTAAAGCTGAGCCCTCCAGGTAGGTCCTTTTCGTGCCGGTAGTGTTGGTGATGAGCACCATCCTTGCCATCGCCGTGATAGCATTCTGACAATATCCCCATGAGCGCAAGCTGCAGCTCCGAAGACGCCGGTGGCCAAGTATCTCGGCTCCCTAGCTTCAATCCCATTGTACCTCCGGAAAATCCTGCGCCAGCGTGACGATCTGCTGTCTCAAGTTCATCGTCAAAGAGAGCGTGCGACAGCCTTGAAATAAACACACCGTCGCCTAGCAATTGGAACCGCCGAAGCACGAAGAAGTGATGCCTTATCCTGTGCTCGTCGAACATCATTTCATCGTGGCCTTGTTTACCAGCCGGGCCTGCGCTGCGAGTATATTCGCAAAGGATAGCATAGGCGTTAAGGAGAGAGGAGGAGCATAAGATGCCGCTGGATTTTGCGGGTTCTCCTTCGAAATCATTTGGAGCACAACCTCTTCAAGATTTTCTCCAACACTGGATTTTACGTAAGAAAGCTCAGAGTACGAAAGAGGCTGATTCATTTGGGAGATCGAGGAGGTAAATGCTGCGGCAATCTCGTCCTTGCTCTTCCCAAAGACGTCAAACTCGCCTGCCAATTGATATCCGGGCGTAGAACGCGGGAAAATATAGTCTTGCAGACGTTTGGTATAAGTCTTGATAGCCGCTCTGACGCTCTTCTCGTATTCCACGGCTTTGGACTGAAGACTAGAATTTAAATTTAGAACGCGAAACTCCATCACAAATTGCACAAGCAATGGTTTCTCTTTCACTTACGCCTCTAGATCCTCCCAAGAGAACTTCCATTGCAGCTTTGGCGCTTCTACCGTCGCTGCGCAGCGAGAAACTGGGTGATTGGGGTGAAACTTCTTAAGCAGATCCAGTGCCATTCCTGTCACAAAAACCGTTTGCACCGACTCGGGAGTAAGAAACGCAGGCACACGATTCCAATCAACGCCCTAGATAAGGCTTTCAGTAGATGCTCATGGTCTCACCGTCAGGTCGTAAAACGGACAAGGGTCTTACCATAATAGGTTCCGCATCTTCGTCCTCTTCATCCTTATCTTCAAGGATAACGAAGAAATCCTCATCTAGCACGGCCTCCATAGAATCAAACCTCAACAACCCTATGTATCCAGATAATTTTTCTAACCAGGGGTCACTAAGCCTTGCCAGGACAGTGAGTAATAACGGGCGGAGCCAGCTGCTACGATGCTCAAGCTGCTGTACCAGATCGAACGCCTTCGAGAGGAGCTCGGAGGTACTTTAATACCCACAAGTCTTTCAACTATGCGAACCATGCAGTCTAACACCAAGGCTGGTTGATTAAGGCTATCTAATAGTTGTATGATGCTCACGACTGAGCGGAAAGGTATCGCAAGATGCCGGTACACTGCCCCCACGACCGCAGAGACACATTGAGCCAGAGCGACGATCGCAGGGTTTGGTGTTCTGATGCCATGCGAAACCGAGTGTCAATACGGCGTTACTTTTGGGGCACAAAATAAAGTCACTTACATGCTACTCGAGTAAACGGATTCTGTGAAGCGCTGTAGAATTTTAATGTCCCTGCCGCATTTCTTGAACAAAGATATGATGCTATAGGCGTATATTAGACTTTATGAACCAAAAAGAATGAGGAAAAGAGGGGAAAGATGAACCTTTTGCAAGTACCAACGGTAGTTCCTGTAGTACGGATGTTTTCTTTTGTCATCTCAAAGTCATAGCGTTCTTCGTTGAATTGGAAGAGGATCGAATTTCGACCGACAGCGAGATACAAAAGGCACTATCCAAAAGCAAGGGTCAGTATGACAGGAAGACTCCAAGATCGTTTAATGTAGACGTACGTAGGCGAATACGTCTGTCCTTAGCACATTACCCGCTTCGTCAGGAGACTCTGCATTGTTGAGGTGATCCTCTAGAGCGGCATCGAAGGCGTCAGGCATTGCTTCCGTGATGAATGGATTTGAAGGTTCTCCGGTCTCAAGGCCAAGGAATCTATCCCAGGTCAGGAATATCGGCTGTGTTAGGAGTCAGTCAACCGGCAATGCTTCTTCGCCTATGAAGTACACCAAAGGAGTCTAGAGTTTACCTTCTCGGTGGGTTCGATGGAAACAGGGTCTAGCCAAATATCCGCGGCCTCACTAGCGCTTGGAGAGGACTCGCTTGCCTCAACTTGCTCGACATGAACCGCAGGGCTTATCTTTTCGGCTTTGGTCCTAAAGGGCAGCTTGAACGGATTTTCTCTAAACAACGAAGGGAGATCTTCTGGCAACTGGGATGTATATGTTCTATCGATGGCGTAATCTATTTTTAAGCTGGTTAGCGTGTATCGCGGGAGAGTAAGGAAACATGGCGGACTCGAAGTATTGAACCATTGACGTTGAAATTTTTAAAAATAGAGCATATCTCTTCTTCCGCTGGGGCAGCAGTTCGGAGCTGCTCTAGCTCCCAGAATTCATCCGACCACATAAATGGCTCTGCATCTTCTGGCTTGGATATCTCGAACATGTTGCCAACCTATCATAGGGGAACGAGGTCCAGCTATGGATGTCTCGTGTTCAACTGTCGGCCAATTAGCGATCTCCGAACTTTAGCACTATGGTATAGTTTGTATATTCATTATCGCGTGTCGTCGCGATACTTTGTAACTTATTAACAATACTTAAGTAGGGACTGGAGTCTAGAAGCTGCCGCGTTCTTCAAGTTTTGACAATACCACCAGGTACCTAGGTGCCTTTATCAAGGAGGAAGCGAATAATCCTCGCTGCGTGTCGGACAAAACATTATTGAGTCTTTAACATTATTATTATTCGCTAAATTGCTTTTTTCTTTTTCTCGCCCGCAAATAAAAAAAAATCAGCCGCGGCGGCTCTTTCTCCAAACACGAAAAACAGAACCTTAGCTGCTAGTAACGAATTTTATTGTGGCAGAACAAAAATACCAGCCATGCCATGAACAACAATCTCCTTATCACCACTATTCTTCGATTGCGCTTTATTCTTCCTAACGGGCAATCTTTCCCAAACAAAATACACAAACATGCCTCCGAGGAAGAAAGGCGCAATTACAGCTGCGACAGCGCGCAAGAATGCAGCTCATTCGTCCGCCGACAACGAAGCGCCCAGTCCTCCTACGATACCCGTCCTCGTTCCCGATCTCTGGACGGACGAACAAGAGAGCACATTATTTAAGGCTATAATAAGATGGAAACCTGCAGGTAAGCATGCCAGCTCCTTTTTTCTTCGCAATCTCAGAAGCTGACATCGTAAATAACTGTTTTGCTCCAGGAATGCACAAGCACTTCAGGATGTTAGCCATTGCGCAGCTTATGAAGCACCATGGCGTTGCGGATACGCACACGAACATCCCGGGTATCTGGAAGAAGCTCGAAACACTTTACAATTTGGATGGAATTGACGAACAGGTACGCTTGTGGAGTTGGCTTTTTCTTTTTTTCGACCACTGGGATACCTTGTTTGCGCGCCCTGGCTCCTATAAACATCTATTCAGCGTAATCAATGATATCCAAACACTTTTTTCTTTCTTTCTCTCTCTAACGATTCAAAACCGGTCAACATTGAACAGGAAGAAGCACCAGACGAAGGAAGCGATTCGCCATTGATACTTGATTTCGACCTCCCTTATCTACAATATGGAGAACTCATGGAGCAGAAAGCATTAAATCCAGATAGCGCGCCCGAATCGGAGCATGAAATTGAAACGGGGAAGGCCGAAGAGGAAGTTGAGGATGAAGAAGAGGACGAGGATGAAGATGAAGATGAGATGAGGAGGAAGAAGAGGAAGACGAAGAGGAAGACGAGGAAGAAGGTTCTTCGGTGAAGAGGAAGGCGAGGAAACCGCGGAAGATGACGACGAGGATGAAAACAATGAGGCGGAAGATGAGGAGGAAGACGACGACGACGACGACGACGACGACGACGAAGCAGACGGAAAGGGCGGTATGATTGACAGGCTTCGTATTCAATATTTGAAGGCAGATAATAGTTCAAGTACTAACTCAACACATATAGGCTCATCCAAACGTAAAAAGACGAAAAAGCGGGGCCGACCGCCCGGCGCAAATACCAAACCCGCATCATCCAAAACACGTCGCGGCAGGCCGTTAAAGTCTCAAAAAACCCCGGAGGTGGACGACAGCGAAGAACAAGAGGAAGCGAGGCTGATGAGAGCACTACGGCTGCTGACTCGCCAGAATCAAGGACGCGAAGATCGCGTTCGGCTGCATCCACCACGAAAGGGTCCGCCACGACAGCTGCGACGACAACTAAAAAGAAGAATACCGCAACCAAAGGAACGAAAGCTGGAGGGAAGGATGTTAGAAGGAGCACTAGAAATAAATAAGACTTTAAAAAAAAAAAAAAAAAAAAAAAAAAAAAAAAAAAACATAAATGCTAAAATGTTTATCAAACGGTTATTGATCCTGCGGCCCGAAGCCGGATGCAGCCGACCTCAATTTTGCCGACGAAGTAAATAGATATAAATCATATCACTCTGGCTTTTTTTTTTCGCCACTGTACAATATTGTTTCTCCCTGCATCAGCGCTGTCTTTGAATTGCATTGGAGTTAGAAGATTTAGCCTCCCCTAGGATCCAAACGGTAGAAACGTCTATTTAAACGAAAACAAGTAATTACTTGCTTCTCCCCCACATTTGCTGTTCGAATTGTTTCGTGGAGAAGATTCATGAGAACAGCTGGTTATAGTTCTTTTGGTCGCGAATCTGCTTGGCCACGGTGCGCTAAGGATTTTATCCCCCGGGCCAGGGTACGGCTGCTTCCCCATGAATTTTCTTGTACAACTTCCGGCGGAAGATATGACACACCACTTACTTGAGAGTATCAACAAGGGTTCAAAGTCTTATTCCTTTTCATACTTCCTTGAAAGTAGCATTCCCGCACCAACGGAAGTCCGAAATCAGGAACGTCCCATTTCCATTGCGGCGGGATTTTACGATACTCAGTTCTAAAGAAGAAAAAAAAAGGCAGTCATACTGACCACTTTGTTTATTCCGATAATTATATCCAGGAAGGAGAGACATATACATAATTATCCGTTAGTCCTGTTCCATCCGAGAGCTGCCTTCTTCTTATCTATATTTCCATCTCTCGCAAAATCCCCGCTCCGTCTTCACTCCAACGAGCGAAAAGAAAAACAGTAGAAGCAGAAATAACAACAGACAGTCTCAATCCCCTATTTCGAGGCATTGAATATCCTCCTTTTTTTTTTTTTTTTTTTTTATCGCTTTGCTGTTCTGTCTGCTTCTTTCTACCGGCGACAAACCCCCGCTCTTTAAGTTCGGTCTAATTGGAGAGATCCCTTCTTCCCGTCAAACCCCACCTCGTTTCGAAAATCGATTTTCCTTTCAAACCTGGTTTCTGCTCTCATTACTATACAAAATTATTTCACTCTTCTTTCTATTAGTATTTTATTTTGGAAGCTCGAGCTTCGTCAGGCACACAGATTTTTTCTTCCTTTCCCAGGAATAGGGCTATCTTGCTAGACGGTACAAAGGAGACCTTGCCCTTTCATCGACCATTCCCCGTCCGTTGTGGTGGTCGCGCTAACAAACACGCCAATTCTCATCTCAATTTTCGTCCTGTCGCAAGGAAGTTTTTTTTTTTTTTTTTTTGGGTTAATCGGAAGTTAGGTTTGAATCCCCAATGTGGAGGAACGTGATAAGCCGAGGCAGTAGTCCGGCGGCCCCTGGGCGAATTTTACAGCAGAAGGCTATGCCCATCCACCACCGTCATCACCACCTACTCAGCAACCAGAAACCGGCCGCCCACCCATTTGCCGCTATTACCTCGGCCTCGCGTGGCTCAAAGTTTCCGAAGGTATGTCCGAAGAAAGAGAGACACAGGAAGACAGAGATATAGGTGCCCAGTGGTATCTTTGTTATTCTTTTTATTTACTTATTTATTTATTTTGTTTCGGAGGTTTGCGAAAGACCTTTTGGCGGATAAATAAGATATCAGGGAAGAAAGAAAAAAGAAAAGAAAGGATCCTAGATCGACGTAACAAAAGCGAAGGTGCTCCCGTCGTCATGCAAACATAGGAATTTACACATGAAAACCTCCAGAAAAGAATAAACTCCCCATCATCTCCTTAAGCCTTCTGAGCTTTGTCTTCAAATATTTGCCCCTTCCTTTGTCTTCCTCACCGCGTCTCTCTCTGTACATCGTCATCATCATCATAACCAAAACTCTCTTCAGTATCTTCCTTCGCCGGTACATTTCTCTGGCCAATCATACGCTGTGTTTCCCGGCATTACCTCTATCGTCTTCGCTAATCGAAAGCCATCCTCCTTAGATCATAATGGCCCCGGCCGCAAGAATGAACAGCTCGAACCTGCCTGCCGGTAAGCAATTTAGAGTGTTTGCAATGCAATTTTTTTCACCCTTTGAGTGCATGCTAAAAGGCAATCGGTCGCTATATAGGGTATAAAGAAGACACCAGCAAAGGCGCCATGCTGCGATTCCAGGAGAGTCTTCCAAAACTTCCGGTCCCCTCGCTAGCAGAAACCGCCGCCAAATATCTCAAATCGGTCCACCCGCTCCTTTCCGCTGAGGAATTCCAAGCGACGAAAGCAGTGGTCGAAGAGTTTGTCGCCCCGGGTGGGAAAGGGGAGGATTTGCAGAAGAAGCTGGCCCAAAAAGCTCAACGTCCCGAGGTTAAGAATTGGATTATCGACTGGTGGAATTACAGCGCCTACCTGGGCTACCGCGATCCAGTTGTACCTTATGTTAGCTATTTCTATTCTTACCGCGACGACAAGAAGAGAAAGAATCCTGCGAAGCGCGCTGCCGCCATTGCGACTTCGGCCCTGGAGTTCAAGAAGCAGACCGACGAAGGGACGCTGGAACCGGATTACATGAGAAAGGCCCCAATCTGTATGGATTCGTTCCAGTATATGTGGAATTGCTGCCGTATACCCGCCAAGGGAGCCGATTATCCGAAGAAATATGACTACAGGCAGCACAAGTACCTCATAGTTGCCCGGAAGAACCAATTCTACAAAGTCGTCCATGAGATTGATGGGAAGCAGCTCAATACCTCCGAATTGGAAGCCCAGTTCAACCGTGTGTACGAATTGGCGAACGCTGAAAAGGCTCCAGCCATTGGAGCGCTTACATCCGAAAACAGAGATGTCTGGACCGAGGTAAGAGAAGATGAACACAGACTTCGCACGAAATACAAAAGTGAAGTTTAATAAGCTAATTTTTCTCTCTTTCTTTCAAAATTACAGGCACGAGAAGTCCTTTTGAAGGCACACCCATCGAACAAAGCCGCTTTAGAGACGATCGAAGCGTCTTCGTTCTTAATATGCCTAGACGACAGCGGTCCGGTAACGTTGGAGGAGCGAGCGCATCAGTACTGGCACGGTGACGGCCAGAACCGGTGGTATGACAAGCCAATGCAGTTCATTGTTAACGACAACGGAACCGCCGGATTCATGGGTGAACACTCGATGATGGACGGTACCCCTACGCATCGCGTCAGCGACTACGTAAACGACCAAATCGTGCACAACAAGTTGGATTTCGGAGGCTCCGTCCGTTCAAACCTCCCAGAACCGCAGCTTGTTAGGTTCCACGTCAACGAGGACGTTTCCAAGGAGATTGATCGCGCGCGGATAGACTTTGAAGCCGTCATCGGGGAACACGAACTCTGCGTTCAGCAATATCAGGGCTACGGAAAAGGCTTGATCAAGAAATTCAAGTGTTCTCCCGATGCGTACGTTCAGATGATCATTCAGCTCGCTTACCGTAAGATGTACGGCAAGAATCGCCCGACGTATGAATCCGCAGCTACGAGAAAATTCCAACTGGGTCGCACGGAAACATGTCGCACTGTTTCCGATGAAAGTGTCGCTTGGTGCCAAGCAATGATGGACCCTGATGTCGATGAAAAGCACTCGATCGAGCTCTTCAGGAAGGCTATCAATGCGCACGTCAAGTATATCGCCGAAGCGTCCGACGGGAAGGGATGCGATAGGCATCTATTTGGTCTCAAGCAGCTACTGGAGAAAGGAGAAGACGTCCCTGCTATTTACAAGGACCCAGCCTACGCTTACAGCTCGTCGTGGTATCTGTCGACTTCTCAGCTTTCTAGCGAACACTTTAACGGGTATGGTTGGTCGCAGGTTATTGACGGTGGTTTCGGAATCGCCTACATGATCAATGAGAATAAGTATGAATGACCTCTCTTTTTTCTATTGTTTCCCTTCTCATTTTTATCGACGTAACTTTTATGGTTGAAAGGACCTTGCTAATATCTTTACTTTTTTAGCATCCAATTCAATATTGTCTCGAAGAAGCTGGGTTCCGCTAGGATGTCGTTCTGGCTACGGGATGCTGCTGATGACATGAGGGCACTTTTGGAGACAGAGCTCAAGGCCCCGGCTCCAAAACTATAGTGTCTTGTTAATATTCAAGCATCTTCTTTGGTCGTAGTGTTTCATTTTTCGTTATTAGTTAGACTTTTGTTTTTATATCTGCATATTCATACCCTTGTTTTCGTGGCGAGCATTACTTGCGGTCACAATCGAGCTATCCATTTTTCAAAAAGAATTCTCTTATATTAGCATAGTATCTGTCTTATAATAGCTCTATCTTTCGCTTTTTTCAGAACTTTCTTATCCCGTCTTCTAAAAGGTCTCCTATGTAGATTGTAAAGTCGTATCTGGCGTTTCAACGTGGACGCAATTCTTTCTATGAAATTTTCGCTTTTGAATCTCTGAAAGTAGCCCCTGTAAAGCTTCAAATCCGCATATAGGCATACTATATCATTGCCACAATACTCATGATAGATCGCAGGTATTTTTCTCGTGCAATAGACGGTTTGAGAAGGGTAGAGTAGAGCTTCACAATCCCGGTCAGTCTTTCTTTCTCACCAAGATATCGCGCCAAGCCCCTGGAGCTCTCTCAAGTCTCGAAATGGAAATCAAATTGGGCACAAAAAATGTGTGTGAGAGCACGCGCCTGCCAAAAAAAAAAAAAAAAAGTGCTGTGTGGTTAAGAAAGAGAGGACCAAGTAGGAACTGTGCTGCAAAAAAAAAAAAAAAAACGCGTTCCCTCCCAAATTTCAGCAGCTCTCCCACGTCTTCCCCAAGCTTCCTCAGTCACTTTAAATCAACCGCCAAAACCTCCCACCTTCCCTTTCAAATTACAACTTAATTTATCGATTCGGTAGAAGGCGTCGATATTACCTACTATTACTCACTGAAGCTCCAAAGCTTCGTTGACATAAGAAATAAATATTTTTCTCTAACCATTATTTGGCGGCTTCTTACCGGGCACCATGGGTACTATCGTGGATCAGCTCTTTACCGATCGCGTGAGAGCGTTCACTGATTTCCTCGATCCGCCGGACCATCTTATGGGCAGGAGCTACAGAGATGACGTTAAGCTCATGCTCAACAGGGGACAGAGAAGGCTAATTGTAATCCTAACCTTGAAAAAAAAAAAAAAAAAAAAAAAAAAAAGGAGTGAAAGCTAAAGTCCGTGTCTGTGCTTATTATAAGGTAACGGAATACTAACCAAATGGTGTTTCTCTTCGTACATTTTTTACTAGGTTTCGCTGGACGATCTCCGGAACGGTGGGCCTCAACGAAAGGCGCTATGCGATGGCTTGCTGGATTCTCCGTTCGAGTATCTCCCGGCATTCGACAGGGCGCTCAAGGAAGTTGCACTCGGGATGGTGGAGAAAGGGAGGCATAATGTGGACAATGATACAGTAGCTACTTAACAAGGCCGCCCCTCTTTTTGTGCTCGAAGCATGATCCAACGGACATCGAGAAGCTGATTGTGCCATACAGGTCTTCTTTATAGGACTAAGTGGCAATTTCGGCGACCATGCAGTGAATCCCAGAACTTTGAACTCTTCACATTTAAACAAGATGGTTTCGCTGGAAGGAATCGTCACTAAACTTCTCTCGTCCGGCCGAAGATCGTCAAGTTAGCTCTAGCCAATCCCCTTGTTTATGATTATAAAAATGGCGGCCTTCATTTGGTGTTGTCTACGAAGTTTTCTAGCTGTTTCAATGCTAACTAAAGTTTCCAGAAGCGTTCATTACAACGAAGCAAAGAACACATTCCACGCTCGGAGTACCGTGACCAAACAATGACCTCGAACATGCCCCAACGACTTCGAATGTATACCCTACCGAGGATGAAAACGGGAACCCCTTGACCACAGAGTACGGATTTTGCGTATATAGAGATCACCAGACGATATCGATACAAGAAATGCCCGAACGAGCTCCTGCTGGACAGCTCCCCGCGGAGTAGACGTGATAATGGATGATGACCTTGTTGATCGTGCCAAGCCCGGTGACAGGATACAACTCGTCGGTTTGTACAGATCGCTAGGTAACCGTAACGCCGGCTCAGGCAGCTCCACGTTTAGGACGCTGCTCCTAGCAAACCATATCGTTCTGCTATCGTCGAAAGCAGGCGGTGGGTAGCGCAGGCGACAAT
Organism: Pezizomycotina sp. ARF18; assembly: GCA_002224055.1. Classification (NCBI taxonomy): domain Eukaryota; kingdom Fungi; phylum Ascomycota; species Pezizomycotina sp. ARF18. The sequence goes on from AZLU01000033.1 coordinate 42,982, forward strand.
TACGGATACAGACATCAGGAACATCAACAAGATGGCAAAAAAGAAGAATATCTTCGAGCTTCTGTCGCAAAGTTTGGCGCCGAGTATTTACGGACATGACTACATCAAAAAGGCTATTCTTTTGATGTTGCTGGGCGGCATGGAGAAAAATCTGGATAACGGGACACACTTGAGAGGAGATATCAATATTTTAATGGTGGGAGATCCCTCGACGGCAAAGTCACAGTTGCTCCGATTCGTCCTCAACACCGCGCCTCTGGCTATTGCAACTACTGGTCGTGGTTCTTCGGGTGTTGGTCTGACGGCTGCAGTAACCTCCGACAAGGAAACGGGAGAAAGAAGGTTGGAGGCAGGTGCTATGGTTCTGGCCGATAGGGGCGTGGTGTGTATCGACGAGTTTGACAAGATGAGTGATATTGATCGAGTTGCCATCCACGAAGTTATGGAACAGCAGACTATCACAATCGCCAAAGCTGGAATTCACACCTCCCTCAATGCCCGCTGCAGCGTTTTAGCTGCTGCGAATCCGATTTACGGCCAATACGATCCGCATAAAGACCCCACCGAAACATTGCCCTCCAGACTCTTTACTTTCCCGTTTCGATCTGCTCTTCGTGGTGACGGACGATATCGACAATACCAGAGACAGAATAATTTCGAACCACGTGCTGAGGATGCACAGGTACCGAAAGCCGGGAACGGAGGAGGCGCACCTGTCCGGGATACTCAAACCCAGACCTTTGGCGTTGGCATCGAAGAGGAAACTGAGCAAGGAACGCATACGCCGGTGTTCGAAAAATACAATGTCCTGCTCCATTCCGGCGTCAACATCTCCACAAAGAGGGGCAAATCAACGGATGTTCCTATCCTTACCATTCCATTCATTAAGAAGTATATCCAGTACGCCAAGAATCGTGTCAAGCCGGTGCTCACGAAAGGTGCGGCGGACCACATTGTAAATACCTATTCGGCTCTGCGAAACGATGAGCTCGAAGGCAACCAGCGCAAGACCTCACCGATGACTGCAAGAACGCTGGAAACATTGATCCGTCTTTCAACCGCCCACGCCAAAGCTAGACTTTCTAGTAGGGTTGAGGAACGTGATGCCGTCGAGGCCGAAAGATTCTCCGGTTCGCTCTGTTTAAAGAAGTCGTTCGCGAAAGAAAGAAGGAACAAGAGGCAAAGGATTGGAAATAACGCCATGGAAACCGACTCCTCCGATTCCAACTCTGATGATTTCGACGAGGATGACGATTCCAGGACGACACAGGCAACGAAGCCTAAAAGCAGCGGGGGAAACAGAGCGAGGGAGAGAGCTTCAACAGCCAATGGAACTGATGACCATGCGATGGCTGATGATACGGCTACCGCCCCGTCGAGATCTAGTAGACGTGGTGGAGCTGCTACTCAGGACGATTCGCAAATATCCATGGCCTCGTCATACCCGAGTCGCAATTGCAAGATACCCAGGATTCCGGCGAAGGGTCATCCGTGTCTACAATCGCTCCAGCTCGTCTGGATTCTTTCAAACGAATCCTCGGCGGCTTACTTCGGACATCCTCTTCGAGGGCGATCTTGTGGAATTTGACAGGCTGCTACCAGAGATTAACGGCAAGGTCGGCGCAGGCTCGCCGTTCACAGAAGGGGAAGCAAAGCAGCTCTGGAGAATATGACCAACAATAACCAAATTATGTAAGTTCTAAAATCCAAGTTTTGAATTCTTTTCTTTATTTATTTTATTTTATTTTTTTATATTTTTTTTACAATCATATCGCTAACGAGTTATGCCTGCACAGGTATTCTGGGGATACTATATACAAGATATAGAGCGTTATCCGCTCTGCTTTTCTTCTTCTACTTTCTTATTATTTCATTCTGGTTGTGCTTATAAGAATAGCGCTTGTTTAATTTGACCTTTTGATACGGCTCCTATTTTTCTCAGGGCTCGTACGATGCATACGAATAAATCGACCAGACTTAAGTTCCAGACAATCCCTTCTGATTACTTACAAAAGCATGTTGTAGCCTTTGGCTATAATTGGCAGGGTTCGTCAAGCATATTAGCCAGCTGCCAATTACGTCAGCTTTCGCAAAGACTTGATTATCACCACCACCAATGCTTGCCGAATACACCTCCAGTAAGTAAATCGTGAGCTGCTTTTGATTGAATTTACTCGCGGGAACGCACAATTCGAAAGATGTATCTATACTACACATAAATATAACCTTGTAGAAATACTTTTTTTTCTTTCTTTTTTTCTGGGGGCCGCTCTCCAGGCGAATCACTTATAGAAAGCCTCAAGGTCGCAATATCCCAATCGCAGCGTTCCGGGATGTCGTCAGTAAACCAACCGTAACCGTGCCCACTGATCATGTTCCCATAGATCCACGCAAGCTCGCTTGACCCACTCCGCCAGAGAAGTGATTCCCTACAAGAAATCATGGGCCTCGTCTTTTAGACTGGCTTGGAAGTTGGGAGGAAATCCATAGATATTCTGAAGTCATACAGCTGTCATTCTGCGTCTACAATATGCAAGCGCTCCCTTCATTAGAAATATATACACACACGTTAATACGGAATTACGATTTTCCCAAGTCACCGATCGATATAAATGTATCTACGTATCCAGATTGTGTATAAAAAAGAGGTGTATCGCACCGCCTCAGTGGTGATTTCTTCAAGAAAACTGTAAATCAGATAAATTCTAATACTTATATCCCACTTCTTCCTTCCTTTCCCACCACCGCCTCTCTCACCAGCCTCAAAAGCTTAAAAATTCGGGGAAAAAAAAGAAGAATTGAACCATTAAAAAAATTTTTTTTATTTTTTATTTTATTTTTTATTTTTATTTATTTATTTATTTATTTTAAACGCTTTTCCGAGAGATAGAAGACAGACTTGCTTATTTTTCTTACCATGAAATCTACAAAGCGGCTAACCTCGACTCTCGTACCGCCTCACTTCCAAAACTTCTCCCCCGTAGACTCCGCCAACAACCCAGACGTAATCTTAGAGCGCGAAACGGAAAGACTCAAAAGCATGGCCGAAGCAGCAGCTCACCACAGTAAGAAGAAATGGCACATGCCGCTCCTGCGGTTAAGGCGAACGACGTATGCAGCGAGGGAGCGGCGATGTTCTTCGACGCCGTAAATCCCAAGAAACTGCTGGAGGAAGCCGTGATGGGGTTATGGAGACGCTGTATACACACGAGACGCAGCCTAGGAAGTACGTACTTGATTTTTCTTATTCTAACCTATCTACTCACTCACTTTTTTTTCTTTCCTTTTTTTTTTTTTTTTTTTTTTTTGGAAACGTACTAATACGGACTATTTAAAGCGTGCGATCTGTGACACTGATCCTCAGAGCAATGTCCGGCGTCGCATACACCACCGGCAGCGATCTGGATAACGACCACAAGGAGATACACCTCTACGGACTATCTCAAGGGCGTACACGAACGATCCGAAGGGAAACTCGATAAACGTGAGATACTCGGGGTCATACGGCACGAGATGGTGCATTGTTTCCAGTTTAACGGCAGGGGAACTGCGAATGGCGGGTTGATTGAAGGGATAGCGGAGTAAGTATTTCGGACGAGGTGTCATTTCAAATATATCTATTTCTAGAAGTTATTATATCCTTCTGACATGCTGCTGACTTTCTCCTCACTTGAAGCTGGTACGCTTCAAAGCTGGCTTTATCCCACCGCACTGGAAAAAAGGCGGAGGTAACGACTGGGACGACGGATACCAGAACACCGCATACTTCCTCCTCTATCTAGAGGAGCGGTTTGGATTAGATACCGTCCCAAGAATAAACGAATACATGCGAGAAAAAAGGTACTCGGAGACGCTTTGGAAGGACCTGTTCAAAGTCGAAGTGAAAACTCTTTGGGAAGAGTATAGAAAAACCCTGGATGACCCTGAATCGAAGAGACCGTCAGTCCAGCGCCGGGCGAAACCTGTATTGAAGACCCCAAAGAAAAAGGGAAGGAGAAAGAGCCTCATGACGATGAGCGATCGTCGGAGCCCGACTCGGAAGATTCGCCCGTGTCGTAGAGCACCCTCTCATCAAAGCCTCCAGAACGCACAAGCACGCTACGCTACAGGACATTCCCTACCTCACCGAACCGTTCGTTGCCGCCGAACATGAAAACGATGGCAAGAGGCACGTCATCCTAGCAGCTACAGGGTCTGTGGCGACCATAAAGCTACCGTTGATGCTCGAGGCGCTAGGCAGATACCGCCACCTATCTGTTCGAGTGGTACTTACTACCGCAAGTTTGCTATTCCTCCCACCCCTGCAGACGCTTCTTGAGCTGCCTAATGTAGACGGCATATACCTCGACCACCACGAGTGGCCATCGGGCCTGCAAACGGACCTACCGCCTCAAGCATCTTCGTCTACATCGTCCGGTGCACCGGGCGCAACGCCTTCCCCAATTCCTAAGCTACAACAGCCACTTCAAGGCCAACAGGAGTTTCACCAAGAAAACACCGCGATATGGGCCAAAGTCGGCGACCCGATATTACACATCGAGCTCCGGCGGTGGGCTCACATCATGCTCATCGCACCACTGTCGCGAATTCGATGGCCAAGATAACATCGGGCCTCAGCGATAACCTCCTCATGTGCGTTGTACGGGCATGGGATAGGTCGCGCATGATCGCCGTCGCGCCCGCTATGAATACGTTAATGTGGGATCACCCGCTTACGCGGCAGCAGCTTAGGCTGCTAGGTGACGACAGCGACTCAGAGTGGGATTACTTCAAGATGCTCAGGCCTACGAATAAGATGCTGGCTTGCGGGGATATGGGATCGAGCGCGATGATGGAGTGGAGCGATATCGTAGCTTGGCTGGTCGATAAGATGGACCTAGCGGAGATTGGCTCGAAAACATGAGACATAGGTTTTCGTGTCGCGAAGCTTTTGGAATATCTTCTGCCGCTAATATGCAACTTTCTCTTACGACTAGGCTTCCACGGCTCAGTACTTCTTGTTTCATTTTGCTCTATTTCATAGTTTTTGTATTGTGGTAGGCATTGCGTATCGGGTTTTTTCCAATTTGGATGTTTTTATACCATGCCAACTTTTTTTTTTTTTTTTTTTTTTTTTGAATATGTACATTACTATTAGTTTGATATGTACCTCATTATACAGTTAGGTCTTTTTTCATACAGTTATACAATAGTAGTTAGTATACAAAACAGGCAAATTCAAAAGGAGATTCTTTTTCGTGATATATATACAAAATCCCGTCCGCCAGCTTGCCGTATAGCTCTGCCAGACGGGGCGCAATATCCTCCTACCGGTTAGGTTCCGCTTTTGCCATGAGATCGTTCGCGCCTTCGTTCTTTAGCTCTTCCTTGAGCTTTTCTTTCTTAGCTTCCATCACCCTCCGCCTTTTGAAGTATTCGACCTAGGGGAACAAAAACAATAATAGTTAGCTGAATATTCAACAATGTAGCCTGCGGTATACATCTGAGCTAGTCAAAGCTTCCTTGTCGGTTTAAAAGAAGAGCAGCCCAGCTCCATGGCAACCGTGGGTGGCTGGAGAACGTAAGAAAACAACGTACCCACGAATCCACGCAATCATTCTTGAAGGCCTTGTGCTGCAGCCCGCACTTCGAGAGTGCGGCGTCCGATTCTTTTATGCTGTCGAGTATACCATTGCGATCCAGGCATTCGAAGAAGGCGTCCCGCGCTTCCCAGCACTTCTCCCTCTGGTTCCTGCTCGGCGCCTCTGGAGCTTTGGAGCCGCCGAAGAAGCCGAAAAGCCCCATCGCCGGGTAAGTGTTTTTTTTTTTTTTTTTTTTTTTTGCGTGAATCAAAAGAGAAATAATATAAAGGTGCGTGATCTGCGGCGGTCGCTTCTGGTCAAATGTTGGTTTCGGTCGTTGCGCTGTTTCCGGAAACTTTTTTGGTTTTGTTGCTTTTGAGAGTCGGTTTTTTGACTGTCGCGAGGAGCTAACCACGGATTGGCAATTCTAGCAATTCTAAAGCGTCCTTTGTCGAAAATAAGAGATTGAGGAATGAGCCTATGACGAAGATACTGGTTTATTAACTAGTTGTCGTAAGGAGGAGGCAACGGATTCATGTTCGTCAACGAAGATGTTTTTTCTTGCCCTACTAATAATGAATGAATGAACTTTTTTGGTAGTTGCTTTTTTTCACTGCGGTGATCATGTATTTAAATTGGAAGCTGCAGCTGTGATTGAAAACCCCCCCCCCCGCCAAATGCCAAGACTACCGCCCTCTCTATCTCCGTTCGATTTTAGGCACTACGACTGGTCAACGAAGCTAAAAAAACTACTCTTACTCCCTTTTCTTGCACTCTACTCCCCAGAAAAGCAACGAAATCCACTATCTCCAAGCTACTACTACTTACCTATCATAAGAGACATAATAGTAGTATTCATTAATATTGTTATTATTTTGTATATTTGTCTTACGGCCTCTTGTAGGAGGACTTGATCTTACTTCTATCCCTTCTTTCAATTAATTTAAAGAGGCTTTCTTCTTCCTCATTGGTCTTATTTAACTTGGAGAGAGAGAGAGAAGGAGAATAGGAAAGAGGCGTCAGAGTTCGTAGGCCGTCCATTATCGAGATTTATCGTCAAGCTCTGCCCTAGTTTACTTTTTTTTCTGGCATCATGGCGTCGGCTTCCAACCCGAGCCAGATGCACAATCTGACGACCCTTATTAAAAGGTTAGTCATAGCTTCGGGGAAGTTTCCTCTCATTCGTTAGAGATCCTAAAGGAGCTATCAGTGAGCTCAATCACCAATCTCACCCTCCTGCCCTCAGACCTCCAGTTCGCACTCATAAGCTTTGAAACGATGCAAGCAATCTTCAACAGTGGTCTCTTGAAAAAGTTAAAGCTATATGGATTGTCCTAACGTCTCGGAATATAGGTTGGAGGCGGCGACTTCGCGTCTTGAGGATATTGTCACTTTCGAAAGCCAAAGCGTCGCCCCCGCTATCTCTGCCGCAACTGGAACTTCGGGGGTCGACTCCGACTCCACGAATAAGGACGACCCGGAGATACCGCCAAGGCCGCTGCCGCTCCAGCGCCTGCTCCCCAGGAGCCCCTGCCGGCTTCGATTGAGGACTTCGACTATTTGATTAAGGAACTCGTTGGCAAATTCGTTACGCTGAGCAATGACATCGGAGGTTTAGTTGCTGAACAGGTACGATCCACCGTTCAAAAAATTGGAATAAGCGGAAAGACGAGATTGTTACGAAAAAATTGGTACTTTTATTGTCAAGTTACCCCAACATGGTCAATTCAATCACGTGGTTGGATAAATAACTAGCTCGAGAGGGGTTGTTCCTTTACTAAATGCCAACTTTTCGTTTTTTTAATACAGGCCCGTGGCGTTGAAAGGTGCTTCAAGGCCCAGCGCCTCTTCCTCCTGATCGCAAACAAAGGCGAAAAAACCAGACATCTCTTCCAAGGCCTTTTTGGACTTGATAACGGACATGCAAACCCAGATGAGCGTCGTTGGTGAAATTAGAGAAAGCAACCGCGGTTCGGAGCTGTTCAACCATTTGTCTATGGTCAGCGAAGCTGTTCCTGCTCTCGCCTGGGTCACACTCGATACGAAGCCCGCGGATTTTGTCGTTGAGATGGCTGGCGCCGGGCAGTTCTTCGGCAATCGCGTGATCAAGGACTATAAGGAAAAGTAAGTAAGGCCTTACGGTTTTTTTTGCGCCGCCCAAGCGTTTCTAAACGGAGCTCGCCATCTTCCTTTGGTATAAGGAGAAATTCCTAGAAGCTGACTCCATCTATAATTGACTCCTACAGGGATAAGAAGCATGTTGCTTGGTTCAATCATTTTACGCTATATTTAAGCCCCTCGAGGAGTATGTTAAGAAGCATCACCCTCTTGGAGTCGTCTGGAACAAGCAAGGAGAAGATGCCCAGGTCGTATTTGAACAACTGAAGACCCAGGAAGCTACTGGTGCCACTAGCGCCGATGCTGCCGCGGACGTCTCGCCCACCACTGCTGCCCCTCCACCGCCTCCGCCGCCTCCCCTCCACCTCCGCCCCGCCGGCGGCCTCGTCCGGTGCGTCCAGTCAAGGCAGTGATATGAACGCAGTTTTCGCGCAAATAAATCGGGGTTCGGATGTTACCGCAGGTCTAAAGAAGGTAGATAAGAGCCAGATGACGCACAAAAACCCAGCACTTCGGGCAGCCGATCCTGTTCCCTCGCGTGCGAAATCTCCCGCTCCGGGGGCGAAGCCCAAGCCGGCCCACATGACCAAGAAGAAGCCTCCGAAGATGGAACTTGACGGAAACAAGTGGATCATTGTAAGAGACCTCCGGCAGCAGGATCTCCAAAAAAAACACCATACTTCATTGGCTGAATTACTCCGCTAATTTTTTATATCAAAAATTTTAGGAAAACTACGAGAATGAACAAGGTTTGGTCCTCAACGACGTCGAGATAAACCACTCGGTCTTCATGTTCCGTTGCAAGAATACGACCCTCCAAATCAAAAGAAGATCAATGCGATCAGTATGAACGAATGCGAGAAGGCGAATGTCGTTCTGGATTCACTCGTGTCCTCGATCGATGTTATCAAGTCGAAGAATTTCGCTTTCCAGATTCTGGGCGTCGTTCCCACTATCCAGGCCGACCAATGCGACGGTGGGACTCTATACGTCTCTAAGGAAAGTTTGGGTATCGAGATCTTTACGAGCAAATCGACGGCTTTCAACGTCTACCTTCCCCCAAAGACCGAGAGCGATGACTACAACGAGTGCCCTATTCCTGAGCAGTTCAAGTCGTCTATCAAGAACGGAGCGTTGGTTACCGAGATTGTTGAGCACATGGGATAGATTACGTATGGAAAAGGGTTGTGTGAGGTGAATTAGTACGAAAGGTGTTATTTGATTCCTTTTTCCTCTCCCTGTATTTTTTTCTCCCGTCGTCTCTCTGTACCTGCTTTAAGAGCAAGCATGAAGAGTATCTGGGTTTTTCATTTTCCCCCCTTCGCTCTTACCATTGCCTTAAAACCTATATTACTAGCTACCACGAAAATTCATATTGATACCATAATACTACTTATCAAAGAAGGAATTTCTTCGAAAATGAGTTGCGAGGAAAGTGAATCATTGAAATAGATCTTACTATACACATTTCTATTGAACCACTATACGATTTGTTCCTAAACATGTCCAAGTTATGTGCGTGTGTTGCTCTAACCAGAGGTACTACTTAAAAGTCCAGACTATTTCAATGCTCAAATTAACACACAAAGATGCACACACTGGTATTGTTCAACACAGTAAGCACGAATTGGAATTGACAGTGAATTGGAATTGGCAGCTCGAGTGGCAAGATTTCGAATCATATGTATAGTCATTTACCGTCATACTTAAGCAGGATCTACAAGCAAAATATTAAATTGTACACCTGATATCCAGCCCTGTTCGTAAAAACGAAACCACCTGCAGAAGAGCAACTCCTCCCTGTAGTGAAAAGGAATAGTTCTATGTAGTGGATCAAAATTTAAGAAAAATCTACGGGTTTTATACAGGAACAAACAAGAATATACACAAAAAAGCCACACTATTCGGTCTATCATCTCCATCAGATAGATATGGCTATTTGACTTTTTTATTCCGTTGGACATACCATAGATGTGCCAGCTGCATGGTTTCGTATGAAAATGGATGGGGGATCTATGGAATTCGAGAAAGGATAATTAGTTATGACATTTTGGGCAATAGAATCTAGGAGGGAAAGGTATATGTACTACTCACCTCGCTGTTTCCTGGTCTTGCAACTGGATGCCGTAAGTACACCGCGTGGCAAATGTTGTGGTTGACTTCGAGGTATCGGGGGATGTGCGCGAAGGCAGATAAGTATTCCCTCGGTCTCCATGGCGTAGCGTAAGGTTTGCTGCTATCTAACAGTCCATCGTCTATTCTCTCCTCTTCCTTATCCTCTCCCTTGTTTACCGTTTTCTCGGCGGCCGACTTTGTTTCCGTCTTTTTCTTTTCTGATCTCGTCGCTTCCGAATCTGCCTCTTTATCCTTTACTTCGCTGTTCTCCTTTGATTCGGACGCCGCCGACGACTCCTCTGTCTTGTTCTCTTCCCCTTCTTTGGCTTCCCCTTCAGCCGTAGCTGCCTTCGGTTTTTCTCCTCTGACTTCAGCTTCCGTGGCTGCTATTTCTGCCTTCTTGGCAGCTTCTTTGACTTTACTGGCCTCTTCAACGGCCTTCTGCTCGGCAATCTTCAGCTCAGCGGCCGCGCGTATCGCTTCTGCTTCGGTCTCACTTGGTTCTTTGCGCCTGTCGCAAAAAGCACCCGCTCTGGGTCGACCGAGAACATGTCGCCAGGGTTTAGCAGATATCCGGGTATCGTCAACTTTCGAGAATATGAATCAAAAATTAGCCCAAAATAACTTTGCACTCGAAACCTATGTCACTAGAGAACAGGTAAAAACAAAGCGAACCTTCTTCCCGTTAACCTTCACAGCGCCGTGCCTTATGAAGCTCTTCGCCTGCCTGGGACTGCTCGCGAACATCGCCCTGAACATCGCAATATCTAGCCTCCGCTCCATCGGCCAGTACACCATTGTCCAGTACGGCGTCTTCTTCCTGGTCGGATCCCTGCCGAAGCTCCTGCTCTGCTGCTCGTCGCCGTCCAGACCCGTACCCCTACCCAGCGAAAGCTCGCTGCCGTCGGTTTGAGCCAGCTTACGCGGATTTAAGGGAACGACCGCCCGCATGTTCGAGCGGTACATCTCCTGCCATAGTCCCTCGCGCACGTGCTCGCCGAAATAGTTTCTGGTCTCGAACTTGCCGCGGTACTTTTGCCAGTAGATCGTGTTGTTTTCGGGGACGATGGGGAGGATGCGGGATATGTTGAAGAGGTTGTAGCGGTGCCAGTTCTGACGGACTTTCTGTAATACAATAGCGATAGGTGTTTTTTTTGTTAGGAAATACTTGGTCGCAATTGACACGAATTGAGCTAGGAGAACTTACCGGTCGGCGTAATAGATTTAATTTATGCTTCCCCATTGTTCAATTAAGCTCTCACGAGCTGCGCGGTATGGTACGGAGAAAAGTTCTGATGGCGGGGAGCTCCAGTGATAGTAGTATTGAAGTGAAGTTCGGGTCTGCCAATCAGAGAACGTCAATGTTCTAGTAAAGTTTTCAAGGCTAAAAAAAGTTGGTGCGGCTCATTTTCTGGGGAACACCAGCCACAGATATTTCGTGCGCACTATAAAAAGGGACGAGGGAATTTTCTTTTCATCCGAAAATTTTCTTAACAGATCAACATCGCACATATCAACGCGGTCATCAACGGAAGCGCCCGATACTATCACCAACTCCTTCTTTCTAACTTACTAGGACATATTGTGGTGTAAGTGATCAAGTCATCGGTGGCGGCAGCTTCTAATGGTTCTGGAGAAAATTAGATTGGCCAGTTGGTTGACCGATTGAGTATTCGAGGATACGACTTTCATTATTATCTTCCGTTGCGCATGTCACGTAAACCTTTAAAATCAATAAATTGGAGACATAGAATAAAATTTCAACGAAATTGATGAAGGGGAAAGAATCGTCCGTCGAAAAATCTTTTCACGTATGGCTTTAGGTGCCGTTGAGATAAGCAATTCTGTAGTAAAAACGGCACTTTCGAAGCTTTGGCGTTGTTAGTTCATTCTTTAGCTCTTCCATGGGCGTCCAAAGTCAAAAAGATCTGCCAATATCAAATGATATATCATCACTTCTCCTGTTAGAAAACGAAATAATCGTTTTAAGGTCCAAGGTATTGTACGCTGTTTCTCGCCCTCCTTGCGAGGATTCGCAGAGACCGTAGCGCTTCGATATTCGAGGGCTATACGAGAGACATTTCAATCCTAATCCAAAGGCTATATATGATTATCAAACGTATATTCGTTCGTTTTACATGTATATCATACGTCCTAGGGATATTTATCACGACAGTTATAATTATGTATCAAAATTGTATCGTATATACTTTGATTCAAATTCGAAATGAATTGACCCAAAACATGTAAAGATACATATGTTCTCTAATTACAAGCGACCACCCTGGTGATTTAGAGAGACCCAAGAGGGAGACTTAATAAGTGCGTAGCCTTTTACATAAAGAAATATTTTTGTTTAAAAAGTGTTTCTATTCTAGCAGAACTGAATTTTGATCGTGAGCGTCATGTGGTGAGAGGGGGGGGGAGGGGACCACTGAAAGAAGAAGCGCAAAGAATGCTAGAAGGATGTTATTATTAAGAAAGAATTTATAGTCTCCAACCGTTGCATCTGAAAATATACCAAAGTTAAAGAAGAAAAAAAAAAGGAAAAAAGAAGTGGGTAAAGAAGGAGGATGAGGGGATATGTCGAAGATTTGTTTTTTATCACACGCCTAGAAGAAATACATATGTAACATTAAAAAGAGTAAAAGGAGCCTTATGCGTAGAGTTCTGTCCTGGCCTTCATAACGAGATGGCAATCGTCCTCAGGGAAGATCGTAGCGAAAACCTTGATGATTTCTGATTCTTCGGTAGGGGTGTGTGCCAGTCGAGGTGGAGAGAAGCCTTGGATAGCATCGCCATAAGATTGGAGATGGCGTACTTTAAAAAAAAAGGAAAATTAGTTAGTATATGGAGAAAATTATAGGATTATAAATTCTGTATGGTATTTGTAACGTACATGTTGACCAAGGCAGTAGTGAGGGCCAGTGCCGAAAACGAGCCAGTTCTTCGATTCCTTCTCAGCCGTGCCGGTGATCCAGCGGTCCGGGTTGAAAGTATCCGGATCGGGGTAGACAGCCGGGTCGTGAAGCGCCGGGTAGAGCGTAGGGACAACCATAGATCTAAAAAAGATCAAGAACGTTAGCAGAATTCTCATGAGATTATCACGTAATAGCAGAACAAAAATTAAATAAGAAGGACGCGAGATTGAATAGATTACTAACCTTTAGGAATAGTGTACTTGGGCGTGACAGGGAAATTCTTCTTGACTTCATAAGGAACCATTAGAACAGGAGGGCGGTATCTGAGAGTTTCCTTGACCACGGCGCGGGTGTAGGTGAGAGAGTCGAGAATATCCATGTTCATGCGCTTGTTGATGTCACCACCGCGAGCGATCAGAGCTTCTTCGCGAACCTTATCGAGCATGTGAGGGTTGTCGGCCATGATCTGGAACATCCAGGTGGTAGCACTGCTAGTGGCATCCTGGGAAGCGAAAAGGAACGCAAACAAAGCCTCGGATATTTCACGGTTGGTAAAGTCGCGGATCAGTTGTGGAGCACCAGGACCCTTGAGAGGCACCTCACCGCGCTCGGCACGGGCTTCCCATTCCCTCGATTCGATCATCTGCTTAACCCACTGGTCGACGATGCACTCTGGCTTCGCTCCCGGGACGGCCATATTGGATTTGGATTCGGCGGCACATCTCTCGAACTCGTTAAGAACAAAATCTGCAGCCTTCTTGCCATACCAGGGCTTGGTGAACGGGAGGATGATCGGGAAGTTGACAAGCTCGAGCGCAGCCGTGATGCAGACATAGCTCTCAGTGATGGTAGCGACCGCTTCATCGCTAATATAGTGGCCGACGAAGGTCCTGCAGGAAAGAGCGACGTTGATATCGCGGAACTCGTGCATAAACGGTTGCGGTTTGCCGTCTTTACTCAATTGGACCATCGCTTGAAGTACCTGTCGTAGATTTCCTCTTGTCCTCGAGGTAGATGTTCATTGCCTTGCGAGTGAACAATCCGTTCAAACCCTTCGAAAGTCGGCATGCGCCTTTCCGTCAAGGAAAACGAAATTGGTTGGTCGCAAAAGCTTGATGGCAATATCAACGACACACGGCCTAACGAACGACGGCGAATTGAGAACCTTTCGAGCAAGATCGCGAGACGAAGCAATGACAACAAACTTGTGGAAAACAGAGACGCAGCTGAGTTCACCGCTGTTCCATTTTGCGAGATATTTATCGAACTTGGGGTTGACACTTTCCATGAAGGTCCCATGAAGGGGATTTTAAAGCGGGGGCCAGCAATGGAACCCTTCTTGTATATATAGGAGACTATCAATAAAGACGTTAGAAATTTCTCTTCCCTTGGAGCATAGAATACTTCAAAAATAAAAGGCCCTTTGAAACTTCATATGCCGAAGTTTATATTTCAAAGCTGGACGTAAATTGCTGTGAGCAAATTCGAAGTAGAGAACATACGTTGATCATATATAACGAGTGCGAGCAAGAAGGTGAAAGAGGCAGACCAGAAGTTCATGCCGGCGATAAAATTGTATACCAGGAATAAGCATATTCGATTTCAGGTGTACGATTGATAGAGGACTCCAGAGACGGAGGGCTGTGGACCGTGTCTGGAGAAGCGCTCATCGACGACATTATCGATGGAACGTGCTGATCAAGCAGCAACCACGGAAGAACTGAAGATATATATTTGAATTGAAGAGTTGTAAAAGATCCCTTTTACAATAGGTATCTAGAGAGAGAAGAAAACGTTAGTATTGGCTTTTGAAGCTTAGATAGACCTGCCACTGCCAGTAACAGAATCCCATAGCCAATTGATTCAAGGAAACCACTACCAAAAAAAAAAAAAAAGATGTTGAAAAGACAACGAATTGCGAAATGGAAGACGGTGAGAGAAGCAGAGACAGCGGGAAAATCTTCTTTTTTAAAATTCAGAGGGAAATCAGTAAATAATAAATAAAAAAGAATATTAAAATATTTTTTCATTTTTTAATACTGTAAAAACATATATATTTTCCCTTTTATCTCAACGCCTCCCCTCCAAGAACGCTCATCTAGAACAATTGAGTCTCGAACTTATTATATAGTATATATGCATATATCGACCAACAGATGGGAAACTTTCCCCTACTTATCTGCCGAGTTTTATACGTATATACGCGCTCAAAGAAGCACAGCAATATTTGAAATGTAGTTCTTCCATGGACGTCGTTCTTCGGGCCTCTTCTTTCTTTTATTCCTTTTTTTTTTTAAGCTATTCTTTTTTGAAGTTTGTTATATATATCCTCTTAATGACGGATAATTATATTAGGGGGAAGGGAGCCTATTGCCATGTTTTTGTTATATTCACCACTTTGAAGCACAAAATCCAAGCGACTCTTCTTGAACACCTAGTTCAACTTGCTCCCTTTCGCTTGATACTGCTACTACCGCCGCAACAGCAATGAAGAAGAAGACACGAAAACGAAGAATGCATTGGGTTTTGACAGAGCAATTCCGGGAAAAGAAAGGGTGACGTTACTTACTGGTACCGTACTACTCTGAAAGGTTAGGTATACCTATAAAGAAGTAAATATACAAAATATAGATGTTCCCCTCAAACCCAAAGAAATATCCCAAAAATAAATACCAATATAGTTGTAGTAGAGCCAGAAAAAAGTCTGGGAATAAAAAACGGGCTGGGGAGAAAAGGAAAGAAAAAATATATAAGAAAAGTAAAAAAGAGGGCTAGGAATTTATTTCTTCAGGTAAGTATATACAATTCCGGAGAGAACCTCTTCCGATCGGACTGCTAGTGATTGCCAATTGCTAATTACTCACTGTTAATTGCTCTTTGCTAATAAAAATCAGAGAAATTGCAGTTTCTCTGTGGGTTTTTCCCCTTCATTCCAATTTCCAGCATTCCCGTCATTTCGGCCTCCGTTGACCGCGGCCGCCCATCCATGCTTGTTGCGCGCAATACCCACGAGGAACGCCTCATATCGCTAGGGGAAAAGTTACAGACAGGTCCTAATTAGTGACGCCAAGATGGAATCATCGTTCCGAGTTGATATCAATTTCCGATATTCGTCCATTGCAGTCGTCCGGTGTGCCTTTTTTTTTTTTTAAAAAAAAAAAAATTTTCTTCAGTTACCCACTTTGGCAAACGCACCTCAAATTATTCTCCCACCCCCATGCTCAGTAAAAAAAATCTCTCACCCCCCAAAACGCGATCAATTGCAGTCACACCACTGTAAGTGTAATAGTCACCCTCGTTCAAGCCAATATACTGTCGAGTTGTGCGCCTTTTTTCTGGTTTCTAGATCATCCCATCGCGATTGTCGATTTGAGACAGGCCAAGTTCTAGATTCCCGTAAGGAAAAAAAAGCTTAAGCTTTGTTGTTTGTTGTTGTTGACGCGATATAACTCAAAAAACTTCGGAGCTTATCGCCCGAGAAACGAGACCTCGCGTTGCCGGAGGCCGAGCAAGCGAAATTATTTGCGTGTTACCGACGGCTGTTTATGCAATGATTTCCCGCTTGTAGACCTCGTGGTCGCGCGACAATTTCGCGTTAGAACGAGTCGTTAAGACAGCAAAATTACTGGACAGTGATATAATAATTTAGCTTACAGGATGTACACCTAATGCTACAGCTACATCAAGGGAAAACAATAATACAAAGTAAAAGTATATCTGACATGGTCAAGTACCTTTGTGTGACGTTTGACCATTTGGAAACAAGAGGAAACAATGACGGAAATCTTTTCCAGCCGGTACCCTCGCTCGACCCGTTTACTCATCGCTATCATCGTCGTCGTCGTCGTCATCGTCATCGTCGTCATCATCATCATCGTCATTGCCGTTGTAAGGCGGAGCGTTGAGGTCGGGCATTACAACATCATTTAAATAATTAATAAAGGGAGCCATTATACCAATAATATCAGCGATCCTCTCTATTGCTCCCGGGTCCAACTTCTTCGTCGGTTAGCCTCTTGCCTAGCGTGAAGCTCCTCAAGCGGAGGAGCTCAATGTCCTTGTGATCCTTTTCGTAACCCTTCGGTGCGGTCTTGAGTGCGTCTTCGCTATTCCTTCCGCAGAACCACTTCACCATTGCTTTCTGCCTCTCTTTGTTATCCATGTTTTGTGTAGCTCCCAGCGAAGCCTTACTCTTTTTACCCTTCTTAATCTCCAGTTTCTCTTCGGGATAGAATTCATCGAACAGCTCCTTATTACCGAGAACCCGCTTTATCCGCTCAGGGTGATTATCGATATCGCGGCGCATCAGTGACAGGGGCTGAGCTTCGCCATGCCAGATGCCGCCACCAACGAAGCTGTTCCCAGGCTGAACGGAGAGATAGTAGTGCGCATAAGGGCCTTTCCTGCCTGTTCTCGACCATGCTGCCGAGAAATAAACCTATTAAAATGATATCAGCATAGAACAAAAAAGGGGAAGGGAAAGGGAAAGGGAAAAGGAAAGAATTTGCCCCTTACGGGATCCTTTACCTTATACGGCGTCTTGTCGTTGGAGAAGCGAATGTCACGATACAGTCGGAACAGGAGATCTTTCATCGGTAACTCCGGTATGGTTGAATCCTTCTCAATAACCTTTTCGCTCAGGACTTCGATGAAAGACTTGAAATTCTCGCTCGCCTCCTTGAACTCGTCGTTGTTCTCCTGAAACCATTCCCTATCGTTATTCGCTGCTAGTTCTCGAAGAAAGTCCAGCGTGGCCTTTTTGATGCGCGGCAGCTTTCCACCTGAGGCTGCAGGCGACGATGCGTGACTACTGTCCTCGTCGGCTTCCTCCTTGTATTCGTATTCATCTGAATCATCGGCCTCAAAATACCTACTCTTGAGGTTGCGAGAGGAGCGCCGCTTCGAGGGAGCAGAGTCGACGTCGCTGTTGCGCGAGGGAGCAGAGTCGAAATCGCTGTTGCGCGAGGTTGGCCTTTTTCTCTTGGTGCCTGCGACCATTGGTTATGTGGTTAATGTAATCCAGATGCAGGTTGGAGATATCCATCCGAAAGAGAAGAAAATGGATGCGCTTCGGTGTTGATAAAGCGGAGAAGACTTGAGTATTCAAAAAATTCCAGAGAGAAAAAAAAAGGATGGGGTGAAATAAAAGGGAGTTGAGATGTTGAGATGTTTACTGTTAAACTTTCTATTTGGGTATATATTCTTTCAAGAAAGTGAGTGAGACTAAGTAGCTGAAAAGGAAAGACCAGTAACTATAGGTATTGCTTATCCAATAGCATTTCAAGATGCAGCGCGTCAGAAATAAATCGTGCAGTCTTACTTACATCATCACCACGCAGACCACTAAAACAATATACGCGGCGGCACAGCCGGACCCAACATCCGGCATTCCCTGTTAGTTTTTTTTTTTTTTTTTTTTTTTTTTTTTTTTTCCCCTTTTTCTTTTTTTTCCAGACAAACATAGCGAAGGGACCCGGGAATCGGGAATCGAGAATCGCCAATTATTATAGCGTCTCCCCTTGGTCCCCTTCGCACCCGTGGATCGAGGCAACGAGGACAAAGGAAGGAAAAAATCACGATAGCCAATAGCCGCTAGCCAATGAATTCCCCCTGTAGGAGTCATTTCTAGGGTGAGAAAAAAAGGAAACGCGAGATCACATTTACTACCGTACTACATCACTTACTTTACCGTATCCGGCAAATTTATTACGCTCAAAGGTTTTCTCTCTCCCGTGTGCTTTTTATCGCAGTCACGTTTTTGCGCGTTTCGCGTAAATTCCAAGAAAAGTAAAGGGCAAATAATCTTGACGTCCCCCCGAAAATATAAAAAAATAAAAATAAAATAATAATAAGAAAATCCAACCCAACATCCTTCTCTTCCTTGCCTTCCTCCCCCCCCCCCCCCCAATAACCACCTTCTTCTACCCTCCCATACTTCCTTTGTTTCCCTTCTTCTTACTCGCTATTTTTGCAAACAAAGAAACAAAGAAACAAAAAACAAAAAAAAAAATACCAAGTAAATAACACAAAATTATATAATTCACTTATTTCAAGCACGCCTTTGACATCCCTCGTTCCACTTAAGCACACGACTTGAACAAATTAGGAGAGTTCGGATTCTCATTTATCTCGTCAACTCATCACCCCCTAGAGGTCCGTTCAATCCACAACGAAAGAATTTTTTTCAACACGAAAAACAATTCATCAACACTTTTCGAGAAGATGCCTCGTCCGTCGCCACTCTACTACCCTCAGCTAGGGAAAGTGATTCGGTTGAAGCCTCTACACCCCCAACGTCCGCGCCTTTGAGCGAAATCGGGGATGATCTCAAAATCGAAAATACTACCGACGACGACGATAATGAGCGGCTCATGCTTGACCTTGCAGGCGTGTCCTCTACTATGAGAGATGAGGAAGAGCGTTACAAGGCCGAACACAAGAGACAAGAAGAGGAAGAAGCTAAAAAATACCATGCTAGAGCTCGGGACACGGATGACGATTTGATGCAGAAGCAACTGGATCGATTGGTTCAAAAGAGCACAATCTACTCCAAGTTCCTGCTTGACAAGCTTAACACGCAACAGGAAGCATCAAGGGCAGCGGCCGAAAGGCTGATAGGGAGCAAGCAAGTAAGAAGGATGGTACGGGAAAAACTCAGCAAAGGCTTCGGCGGGCTCGAAAAAGGTCACATGCCAGTCCACGACGCAAGGGCCTGATAAAGATGACGATAAGAAAGATACAAAAGCTGCCCTAAGAAAGGCGCAAGAGGACGACCACCTAATAAGACGAAACACGGGACCCTGGATGTCTCCAAGTATTTTACGAAGAAGGACCTTAGTGATATGGCGGCTGAAGGTGAGGAGGAGGAAGCGGAGGATGAAGGATTTGGTGCGAAGGTAACCAAGTCAGCCAGGCAACCAGACTTGATTACAGGCGCCGTCATGAAAGAGTACCAGCTGCAAGGCCTTGAATGGCTCGTTTCCCTGTATGAGAACGGTCTCAATGGGATATTGGCAGATGAAATGGGCTTGGGGTGAGTTAATCATATGGATTGCCTCCAGTGAATTTCAATTGACAATGAGGCAGCAAAACACTCCAAACAATCGCATTTATAGCATTTTTAAAGTCCAAACATGTGCATGGTCCATTCCTTGTTGCTGCGCCGCTATCGACGCTATCTAACTGGGTCGACGAATTCAAGAGGTAAGGTTTCCTATTAATCCAATATAAACATACTTGAAATTTTTTTTTTTTTTTTTTTTTTTAAAAAAAAAAAAAAAAAAAAAAAAAAAAGAGTAATATCCAAACTAATCGTAATCTGAAAGGTTCGCTCCCGACATACCCGTCCTGCTATATCACGGTAATATTCAGGAGCGGACACAGCTTCGCAACAAGAAACTAAATAAGAAGATCGATGAAAAATATCCTGTCATTTGCACATCTTACGAGATCATCATGACGATACGAAGCACCTACAAAGGCTTAAATGGAAATACATCATCATTGTGCGCCCCGCCTTCATAAGTACAAATTAATTTCAGATTCTGACGTATGATATTACATGCAGATGAGGGTCACAGGCTGAAAAATTTGAACTCAAATTAATCAAAGAACTAAAACTGTACGGCTCCGACAACAGACTCCTGCTAACAGGCACGCCACTGCAGAACAACTTAGGTAATGGCTCTCCAGTTCTAATATATATTTTCACGTCAAATAAAACCTTCTAATCACCCAATTATATAGCTGAATTGTGGTCGCTTCTAAACTTTTTAATGCCCGCCATTTTCGATAACTTGGAGACGTTTGAAGGCTGGTTCGTATTTCTCCTCTATGTAGTACATCAGCTTCCCCGTTGCTAACATATAGCAGGTTTGACTTCTCTGTGCTCCAGCAGAAAGACGGTCATAACCAGATTTTACAAAAGGAAGCGAAAAGCAAGCTTATCTCCAGCTTGCATCAAATTCTGAAGCCTTTCCTGTTGCGTCGCGTCAAATCTGATGTGTTATTGGATCTGCCTAAGAAGCGGGAATATGTTCTTTATGCGCCGCTGTCGAAGACCCAGCAGGAACTGTATCTTAAGCTCACTCAAAGAGATGCCGAAAATTTCTTAGTTCAGAAAGTCCTGGAAAGCTACAGGAATGACGCAGGAACACAGGTAGTACAGGCAGCGGTTCCGGCTCGTCCACGCCGAATAAGCACAAACGCAAGGCGTCTGAGAACCTGGATGCCCAGAACAGCCTACAGCCCCCGCAAAATGGAACGCATAAGATGCTCAGGAATTCAAGATCAAACAAGAAATTGAGAGTGAGCTACAAGGAGGAGAGCGACAGAGCATATTTCAGAAGGCTAGAAGGTGCTTCCGAACAAGAGTTTGAACAGCCCATAGAAGAGAATCCGACACAGAGGGCAATCGATCAAGCGAGTATGTTTTTCCAGTCTTTGAAATCCGATGCCACCTTGTTAAACTTACAAAAGCCTTTTTCTAACAAATTCACAGTCAAGGAAGTGCGCAGTAAGAAGATGCAAAACGTTGTGATGCAACTTCGACTAGCCTGTAACAGCCCGCACTTGTTTTATTGGCCATGGCATGGAGAAGAAGTGGACGAAACTCTCGTGAGCGAAAGTGGAAAGATGATGTTGCTGGACAGACTTGTCCCTGCACTCTTCAAGAAGGGACACAAAGTCCTTATCTTTTCACAGTTCACAAAGCAACTCGATATCATCCAAGACTGGGCGGAACTGCTGAGAGATTGGAAAGTCTGCCGTATTGATGGCGCTGTCAAGCAGGAAGATAGAAGGGAACAGATCAAGTCTTTCAACTCAGACCCGGACTACAAGATCTTCCTTCTTAGCACCCGAGCTGGCGGCTTAGGCATCAATCTAGCCGCTGCCGATACCGTCATCCTCTTTGATTCCGACTGGGTAAGTGGTACCCCAGAGTCTTTGTTATCGTTCATCGTATACTTCAATAATGAAATTAGCGCTCTAACTCAATCTCACCAAACAGAATCCACAACAAGACCTTCAAGCCCAGGATCGTGCCCACCGCATTGGACAAACCAAGCCAGTAATTGTGTACCGCCTCGCCACGGCCGGAACAATCGAACAGACCCTTCTGGAAAAGGCCGACGCCAAACGCCGTCTCGAGAAGTTAGTCATTCAGAAAGGCAAATTCAAGAGTTTGATGACTTCTGGCAACCAGGATGATATTTCGGAACTTATGAAGATATTGAACGTTCAAGACTTTGAGAATATCAACGTCGAAGCCCGAGGTGAAAAAATACTTTCCGATGAGGATTTAAGGATCATCATGGACAGGAGCCCGGCCGCCTTCGAGCGTGCTGAAAGAGGGGAGACCGTCGAGAGCTCCGTTTTCAAGTCTGTCGAAACTAAGAAAGTCAGCGAGGACGATCTTCTCCCATCCCTCTGAACTTGTGGCACTGAAGCACCAGTCTTACACTTCGACTTTAAAAAACTATTACCTGACACGGCTCTTTGTCAAGCCTATTTCTACTTCTTATAAATTTGTATTCATCATATGTACCTTCGTTTTATTTACTTTCATACTCATTCCACTTATTCACTTTCATTTCTATGGAGAAAAATTTTTATAACGCTCGTTACCTAGTTCTCATTCATTTATCTACCTCATTTTGGTCTCAAATTTACCATATGTACAGTTCTAAGGGTTTGCACGACTTACCCGTCGAAGTTATCTCATTTTCTGTTTCTTTATCAATAGCGCCTAAAAAAATATACATTAATCATAGAGAGCAATCATTCTTCTCATTATTCTTTCGCGTTTTTTTTTTTCCTTATCTGTGAGTCATATTGTTTCTTCCTTTGGCGTTTTATACATACAAGCGAGACTTTTTCCGTCTTTGTTTCTCTCTTACCTTCTTCCATTTCTTTGCCTTCTTTATTTCACCTTAAGGGAGAATTTTCTTCAAGATTCTGATGTCATTCTATACCTAATACCTAATTTATCAAATGGTCTCCCTATCTCGCATTCAGTCTTCGTGTATGGTACCTATATCCTTTGTTGATATGCTTCCTTTTAGCTAAGGGCCTCATTTTCGTGTATTTGAATGATACTTATCCTTACTGCCAGTGTGTAATCCACGGCCTCGCCGAAGCCGTACGAGTTGTAAATATATCAGCTGTTAAAATATCATTTTTTGAGCGAGTCCGTTGAATTTTCATAATCTTGGATAAATAAATCCAGTCTTTATCTCGTACGTAACCTCATTTAGTTGCCCAGATGTGTGTACTATTGCGACGGAATCTCTCACAATATTGAAATCTTTTTAAGGGTATTCTAAGATATTTTATAGGTAATGATCATGTAGCAAACAGTTTCGAAAAGACCACCAAAATAGAAAAGGGATAGCCTCCGTTCACAGAAAAAGATATCCTAGCGTGAAGAAATCCTATTGGGATCATTCCTGGTTAACTATCGAATCTTTCGACATTTCCAATCCGGCCCTCTTGTATCCGCACTTTATGTAGAATCCTTCGTTCTTTTCGTCGCAGTCCAGGATGCACTAATCACAAAAAGCAACGAGTAAGCAATCAAGTTTTCAACTTTGGTTTGCGAGCGGAAAAAAAGCTCGCGCGTGATATATACTGCTTACCTTGTAGCAGCCCCGCTGCTGCGCGATGTGATCGAGCGCGTGGATAATCCGCAGCCCTAGGCTCTTGCCCTGCTTGTCCTTCGCGACCGTAATGTCCTCTATGTGTCCTACCGACCGCAGTTGTGAATGCTAAATTAAGCGCCGCGCCCCACCGCTCAACGTCAGCAAAAAAAAAAAAAAAATAAAGAAAAAAAAATAAAAAAATCAACAATCCAACAACAAAGCTCTACCACAAGCCCCGACTTTAATCGTGGGTGTTATTATATACGCACAACTTCTTCTCGACGATCAAGCTACCCACGGCCGCCAGGTCGCCGTTCTCGTCCGTGATGCAGAGGATAAAGTAGCTGTCGTTGCGGGCCTGCAGCCAGTTGAAGCGGTCGCTCCAGTCGTCCTCGGAGATGTCGCCGACGGTCGTTAGGACGCGGAGGATGTCGAGGAACTGCACGCGGTCCGAGCGGCGGACGGACCGCAGCTTGTAGCCTTCCGGCAGGGCCTTCGAGACGTCCGGGGAGATGAGCTCTCGTCGGTAAAGAGGGCGTCGATTGCGTCGTCGGACATTTTTTTTTTTTGGGGGGGGTTAGGCTGTCTAAGCTTTTATACGGTTTGCGAGGTCGTGGTAGGTGTTCCTGTGTGTGTTCTTTGTAGTCTATCAGCGGTGAAGGTTAGCTTCGAAATGCTCAGCTCAGTGGCTTTCAGGTAGGTGCACGACACGACAACGAGCAAACTTTGAAGAAAAAGATATAAAAACAGCTTTTGGAAGCTCAATTGAGCTACAGATTTTAAAGAGCAAACTCGTAATTAATAAGGCGATTAAATACTTACTTTAATAAACGTATACGGTTCTTAAAAATTAAATAATTACTGAAACTGTAAATCGCTGAAGGTGAAGAGGAGGAGAATGCGCGGAGGATTTAGCTATATATAGACAGACCTACCTCCAAAGGCCCTTTTTTTTTTTTTTTTTTTTTTTCTTCTTTTTCTTTAGGTGGAGGGGTGTTGTTATGCAGAAAAAGTACCTCCAGCTACACCGGCTACGTAATTCGCTGTTACCGAACAGGGAAGCTAAAGCTATTGGTTTTTACCAAAAAAGCTCGCTCGCAGAGCTTACCACGGCAACAAGACCCAATAACCCTTCCATACACCACCGCTTTTCGACACGACGATCTTTTGCTTTTCGACACGACGATCTTTTTTAATGCACAAACACTACTAACACTACCGTAAATCCTAGCTAACCCGGATAGCTTGGACATTACCCAACAATGGCCACCGATACGCAGCCGATCGACTTCGTCACCTTCGGATGTTTATACTGGACCAGATCCACTTCAGCGAAGATGCCGGCGAAGGAGAAGGAGCTATAGCTACTACTACTGCGAAGATGGTGGACGACATCGTTGGCGGCGCGGAACGTATGCTATCGCTGGAGCCCGCTTATTCTGCAACGGAGCTGAAAAAGACGAAAGCGAAGCTTCACCAAGGAGATTGGATGGATAGTCGACGCCGGATCGGATTTTCCCGACGGCGTGGAGCAGGAACTGGACGGGTGGAATACGAGCTTGGTACTGCGGCGGGATAACGGAAGAAAGACTACGAGGGGTTGGAATTCGTACGGGAAGGGGAGCACAGAGGTATAACTTTAAAAAAAAAAAAAATTTAAAAAAATTAAAAAATTAAAAAATTAAAAAAAATTTTTTTTTGCAACCAGTTGTCGTGCATGTTCATATCTGTGGTAGAAATTCACGGTGTTACGTTTTACTGAGATATCTAGTTGTCTTCTCCCATTCATATTTATGAAAAATCTATAGCATTTAAATACCTAACGCCAAAACTCCGCCTCGAGCCGTCCGACATAATCCACAACCTGCCACTACTTTCTCGCGCTCCTTCCACATAATATCCTCGCCGACGCGCGCAATGTCCATAGTAACGACGCTGCTCGGAGCGAGGAAGGAAGACCTGCCGCCGCCGATGTTCCTCTGGGAGCCTGTTCCGGACCTGTGCACGCCCGAACACCTCGACGATTGCCTGCAGACCCTGAAATCTATCGACATCGTATCGCCGAACGTTTCCGAGCTGGCGGCGTTTTATGGTGTAGTAGCGGAGGAAGATTATATACCACGGGAGACCGTCGAGGAGCTTGGGATGCGCTGGATGGACACGGGTACGAAGGTTGGCATCGTTGCCAGGGCGGGTAAGCAGGGATGTCTCGTCGTAGCGCGGAGCGGGGAAGACGGTGGGTGCGAAAAGGTATGGCTGCCGGC
This sequence comes from Pezizomycotina sp. ARF18, assembly GCA_002224055.1. Taxonomy (NCBI): domain Eukaryota; kingdom Fungi; phylum Ascomycota; species Pezizomycotina sp. ARF18. Next base: position 68,601 of record AZLU01000033.1, read on the forward strand.
GTACTATTCTGGGACAATTCCGACACCGGAGATAAGGTGTAAATGACCCGACAGGCGGGGAAATGCATTTGTAAGTAATTGTTATCACTTCCCTCTATGATTTTTCGGCCTGAATGGAGCTAACGCTAGCATTCTGTAGATGGGCGGGCTTGCGATCGGGTATTTGAGGACGCAAAATCTCATTACTGCCGCTTGTTATGGTAACATCGCGGCGTCGTTTATCATAGAGCAAATCGGTATGCCGGAGCTTCGCCAGACGAGCAACGGTGAGTTTTGGAATGACATTGCCGTCCAGGAACGAATAAAGAAGTATTTAGAAGCGATAGGCCGTAATTGATACCATTTGGAATAAAACGTTCCTCGTGAGGGACTAATGTAACTGGGGAGCCTATTGCAGTCTGATTACAGTCTTTCAGGATCCACCCGAAAGCCTCTGTAAGAGCGCTTGCACGTAGTCGAGAACCGTAGTCTTGCCGCCATACCAAGAACTAAGAAGGCGATAGCCCACGAGAAGGCCCCGATGATTATAGCAATCCACCACAACGCCTTAGAATCCATAGCGAACCTGCTCCTGACTATCCTGAAAGTGCCGTACGTTTCATCGCCCATGTCGTTCCGCAAGCCTTCTGCAGCATCGTCAGGTAAACGACCCCTCGCCTACTTTCTCCAGTAGTGCTGCGTTGCGATTTCATCGATGCCGTTCCCATCTCCTTCGGCGTCATCTTTGACGACAACGCTTTTCCAGTCGTAGAATTTAAGCCAGATACCTCCAGGGAAATCATCCATGGGATTTTTCACGTAGATATCCTTCTGGGAGACCTTACGTCCGTTGTCATAGACATTTGCTATCTTTTTCTCCACCAGATCGAAAACGTATAACCTGTCGCTAGTCGCCGCGGATAGATACCGTCCGTCGACGGATAGGGTGAGGCCGCCGTACGTGCGAGGGAAACCGCCGCTCAGTTTGGTGATGTCTGAACCTCCGGGATCAGGAATCGAATAGAGAGGCTGCTCGGAGTCTCCCATGTACTCCCAGACTAGTAGACCGCCTCCAGCTCCTCCGGATATAGCGATCGTATCGGTCAAGAGGAAATCGTGGTTAAATGCCTAAATAGTAGTAACAGGAAATGTTAGCGCACCGAGACGGCCAAATGTGACTTGGAAAAGTAGCTAATAAGGTATATATATACGTACAGTAGTGAAAGGGGCTCTCGCTGTTCCCGAAATGGAAGATATCGATTTGGTTTTAAACTTCAGCGAGCGTAGTGTAGCGCCTGTTCGGACATCTAGCACGAGAAAGTTCGTGCCTGTAAGCTTCCCAAGGTGGACGTGGGTGGCGAGTGACTAGTGCGACGAGGTATTTCCTCGTCATATTGAAGCTTTTCAGGTGTGGGAAAGCAGTATAGTCATCGTCCTCCGCCCAAGCGTCAGATATGTTCGTCTCCATAGCAATTTAGTCTCCTCGCCGGTATGCCGCAGACACATCAGATTGGAGGGTATGTGTGACGCCTCAGAAGGCTTCTCCTGGTCTGGAGAATCGAAAGCGACGCAGACGAGCAGGTCCCCGCATGAAACGAAGCGATCGGGTTTCCTCTTGCCCAAAAACCACTTCATGTCTAATTTTCCGGTCGCTGGATCTACCCTGTGAATGGTATATTCGCTTTTGTTCACCGTGACGCAGTGGCCGGCTGATGTCGGAAACGGCGTCACCGTAAATGCCGCCGCGGGTGCTGTTTTGACGGCGACTTGTTCGGGGGCGCTTTTGACAGGATCGATGACGGCGGCGACGACGCCGGTGCGCGAACCCCGCAGGTTTCGAACCTGAATGACAGCGCTGCCGTCATCTTTGCTGGTCGGTTCCTTCGTAGAAAAACATGGACCCCTGCGTGTCCCTTCGCCCGCGCAGCATATCTCTACCGTGCGCCGACCGAACCAGTCCCCGACGAATTGGGCGACGGCAGCTTCGGCAGTGCCTTCTGAGACCGAGGCAAGGTCGGCGTTGCCGGCGGGAATGGTCTCTTCCAGGCTAAAATCAGCTCCACCAGCTGCTTCCAGGATCGCTTCTGGAGGGAGCTATTCCCGCGTAGATGACCTCGTCCAGCGACAGATCGGGCGGTAGGTTGCCCACCTTGCCCGCGGCGATGCGCCAGACGCTGTTGTCATGTTCCTGGCAGAAAACGAGGTGGTGGAAGCGCCTGGAAGTAAGGGATATGGTGACGAGCGTTTGACAAGGGTCGGAGACGAGATCGTAGCGAATTGGATGATGGAGACAATGATCTCCGGCGGAAGGAGCGCAAGGTCTTCTTTGGTCATTTTTTTATTTTTATGTGCTTGAATATATAGATCTACTTTTTGTGGGGTGGAGCAAGAGAAGGGAGCGTGAACGCGGGGGAGCTCCAAATTGGTGTGTATTATATATATATAGATTGTCAATTTAGAGTGTCGCAGTATAAGTGTTCCTTTGAAGATGGATAATTATTTTATTGTATGTAGATTTTTACACACCCATATATATATATATATATATATTAAACTTGGAAATTTATTAAATCCTGTTTTTTTTTTTTCTCTGCAGAAGTTGAACAAAGAGATCTTCGAAAGAATGCGGTAACCAAGGGCTCCTTTATATGGGCACGTTTGTTTCCGAGTGTCCTTCGAAAATGTAGGTAAGTAAATATATTTGCACTTGAGTAATTCTGGACCTCGTGGCGGATAATATAATAATAGCACCAGGAGGATCGGATGGGACAGAGTGCATAAGTAACTTTTGAAAGGATGAGATCTGGTCAGACTGGAATGGACATGGTTTTTCCCCCCTAAAGTAGGGCAGAGGATCACTACAAGTGTTCTATCTCTTAAGCAACTACCAGACTCCTATTATCTTTTTCTATGGCTCGTCAGCCCTCATCGACCAAGGCTTTTTTTTTCTTCTTTTTTTTTCCCCTCCCTTCCCGTTACCACTTTGAACACGTTTAAATTAGTGTTTCGATATCGCTGGCAGCAGCACTGGGAAGGACCTTATCACTACTGCAGCCGATGTTAATACTACTGTATGTGCGGGAGCTTCGTCTCCGCCGAGATCGCTAGATCAGAATCGCGCTACACCAACTAGACAGATACTGAAGAGTTGAGAAGAGTGTCGCTATGGCCCTTAAAAATTTACAAGTATATATATGTTCTGCGCGAGCGGCTGTGGACTTATTGATGTGTAATTAATCCTCCAAAGGTTTGGTCGGCTTCAATTGCTTAAGAACCGCTTCCACTAAGGTTATTCTTTGACAGATAGCAGCATCTCTCATGATCGATCCCTGATGTCCATGCCTGCAAGTCTAGCTATTCTATACGACCTAGATGGTGGTTGTGTGTATATACGTGGAAAAAAAGAAACAGATAGATCGTTGTCAGACTTGAAGAAATTGTCCGATGTGCTCCGGCACCAGGGACAAGGAAAAGTTGGGATGAAAAAAAAAAAAAAAAAAAAAAAAAACCAGAACAGGTTAAGTAAAATCGTATAATAATTATTATTATTATTATTATTATTATTATCTGCTACATCTTGTCCCTTTTCCTTTTCTTTAGGATTCAAAGCGAGGGGTTACTGTGACCCGTGGTAACAAAAAAATAAATAAAAATAAATAAATAAATAAATAACAATCAACACACACACGCACACACACAAAAGATAAACAAAGCATTTTCCTCCCCTTATAAAGGAAGATTAAAATAACACTGTTTTTTTTTTTTTTTTTTTTTTTTTAATTTATTCTCGCCCCGCCCAGCCAGTGCCACCACTACTCTACACTTCTATATCATATCACTCATAGAGATCGTCTACTCGTCTACTATTACTACAAAGAGTCTTGCTAGCAGTAGTAGTGTATTGTTTTGTTTCAATTTTAATCTCGAACCCAATACTAGAAGTGACGAGTCTGGTAGTTATTTTTTTTTTTTTTGATTACTATCGTTTATCTGTTATCACACACTCTTCACACACGCACCCAGGGCAGGCGCCGCGATATTATTGCATTCCTCTTAATTTCGCCTATCTCCTGTTTTCTCTCTCCCCCTCCCCTCCCCTCTCCTGCTTCTTCCTCCTTTTCCTTCACGTTGCAAAGTCCGTTTTCGTTATCACCCTTTCCAGAACGAAAATATACAGCATTCTCCATTATCGTCAAGATTGGATCCCTCGACTTGAACACCTTTAATCGATCTACGAAAGCCAACGAACGCAGTTTTCCCCTGTGTGCCGTCTGTTTCGCCGTTTTCAATTTCCACATTCGCATAACATCAACCTTTGTCTTTTTCTTTTTTTTTCTTCTTTTTTTTCGTCGAGGATTCTAGTCGGCCATACTTCTCTCAGTCATAATGGTGTCGGAGGAAGATGGCTATGAGTTTCTTACGCTCATGCGCTCTGGGAACAGTAAGCTACCCTTCACTCATCCCTATGCGCTCGCCGGGCGGCCAACCACCCCCTTAACCCTGCCGAGGTTTTCTGGGATCCTCCCTCGCTGACCCTTTTTGCTACAATTTAGAGGATGAAGTAAAGACCCAGCGTGTCCAGTCACTGAAGAACTCGATCAAGCGCGATGATCCTATCGACGCTTGGAGCATACCGCCACTCTTTTCCGCGCTGCGCATAGGCGTCTCATCGTCTAACAACAACCTCTACCAACATTCCTTCAGCTGCCTCGGCCACCTAATCAAGCGCGTCAGAAACCAAGATGCCCTCAGCTCCGTAAACAAACCGCCGAACTCTTGCCGTTGTTCGTTGATAGGATGGGTGATAGCAAGGACAAAATCCGGGAGCTGGCCGTGAACCCCTTAGTCGACCTCTGGCAGGTTTCGCCGGCCGAAGTCGAACGAGCGATCAAGGAGAGCGGGCTCGGTAACAAAACCCGAAGGTCAAGGAAACCAGCCTCGAATGGCTAAGCCGAATCCACTCGCTCGGTATGTCCTTGTCTATCAAGCCGTACACCGCGATCCTTGTCGCACTATTAGAGGACGCCAACGATGGAGTTCGAGAAAAGGCGAAATACGTAGTGGTGGATCTCTTCAGGTTTGTGTCCGCTGAGAAAATTATCTGAAATTAGAATATCCTTCCGTCTTTTATTTTATGAGGCGATAGTTAGCGAGATATCCTTATTGTTATAAATGATAAACAAGCTAATAGCCTCGACCCCTTATCATTAGAGATGCTTCTGATCCTGCCAAAGCGGATCTGAAAAGATCGTTACAGAACCACGGTGTCCGGAAAACTATTACCAATTTCATAGTAAGCCAAATCACGGATACGGAATTCAGAGGGTCTGTTAGGAGCGTTGCGAGCAGTGAGGACATTGGTGCACACATCAAAACGGAGTCGACAAAGGCATCCGCCCGAGGCGCTCCAGCACCAGCCCAGTCCAGCGTCTCAAACGTAGATGCGCCCCTTCATATCTATCTTCTCTGTCTGGTGTAGATATGGAGGACATTAAACCCTCGTACATAAACACAAATCGAGAGCTTGAGGGTATTCTGGCTGGTATGCTTCCGGATTTCGAGGGTAGGGAGTCTGAGCAGAACTGGGCAGCCCGCGAGAAGAACGTTCTCAAGCTGAGAGAGTTAGTCCGCGGAAACGCTCCAAATGAATTCCAGCACACCTTCCTGATCGGCATAAAGAGTCTCACGGATGGTATCATCAAGGCGATGACTTCGCTGAGAACCAAGCTTGCGACCAGTGGTTGCCAACTCATCAAGGACCTCGCCATCACATGTGGTCCCGGAATGGACCCAATGGTCGATATCATGCTGCCAGCTCTTATCAAATTGTGCGCTGGAACCAAAAAGATCACTGCAGAGGCTGGACAGGTTACTACGGCGGTTATGATATCTCACGTTTCGTACCACAACAAGGTTGCGAATCAAATCTGGCTTGCGTGTCAAGACAAGAATGTTCAACCTCGACTCTACGCAACTGGCTGGGTGCGGGCGTTCTTAGAGGCACACGCCAACCAGAGAGCTCAAATCGAACATGGCGAAGGAATCCTTACAATCGAAAAATCCATTAAAAGAGGCCTAGCGGACGCGAACCCGGGAGTTAGAGAAGGGATGCGCATTACCTTTTGGAAATTCCACGGCTTATGGCCGGAACGGGGTGAAGCGTACGTAGTTTTCTTTTTCTTTGATATTTTACAACCCCTTCCTATGTTTAAGGTCTAACAAGTCGGCGAAATAGTATTTTCGAAGCTCAAGATGCAAATACGCAAAAGCTCTTGCAAAGAGACAACCCTAACGGCAAAAGTGCTACCAAGGTGGCTATCAAGCCCATTGTACAGGCCAGGAGCGCCGGCGCCGCTGCTGGGCTACGCGTCCGTCAATTAAAGAGCAGATATTAGCAGCCAGACGCAAGGAGCAGGCTTTGCAGCAGCAGCAACAGCAGCTGGAGGCAGCTACTCCTGTCATCAGTGTGCCTGCCGTGGAGAAGACCGGTTTATCGTCCGCTCCTATGCGACCCCAACGGCCGATGCGAGCAAAGACGCAAATGCCGCCGCCTGAACCTCGGAGACCTGACTCGGCCAGTAGCAACGGCGAGAATCCTAATGCAGGGCTATTGGGGGCCAGAGCTACCAGCCCGTCCTCCTCTACAGCGAAGTCAGCAGTTACGTCACCCTCAACAACAGCTCAAAACAGAGGATTTCGCTCGCCCCAATGTCTCCGGCTTCGCTCAAGTCTTTCCGTGTTCCCAGTCGGAATAGTCCGCTGTCCGGGAGTAGGAAACTCACCATTTTGGAACAGCTCAACCATGCAGACCCAAAGGTTCGAGTAGAAGGTGTGATTACCGTGAACTGTCTGTTGGCGAAGCGGATGCCGCCGAACCACGAGACTGGAACGAAACTACCCACTTTCCCTTCACAGGAGCACCTACGCGCGGCTTTAACAAAATTGCTGAACGACCCGCAGCAGGAAGTGGTAGAAGCAGTGATAGCCCCTGAGATTCTGAAGGAAATGACGGCATTCATACCTTTCGAACAGCTGGTCCCGAAGGTCCTTCTGCATTGCGAACCTGATACGCAGCATCTACAATCCGACCCGTCTTCAAGCTTAGTCGTTCTCAAAGAGTTGTTATCGAACGTCGATGCCGCAGAACTTCTCTTCCGCGTAATAAGCAGCATGGGCCAGTCGGCCCTGCGTCTCGTAAAATTCTGCCGGCCGGACAATCCTTCACGACTACACAGCGACGGAGAATACTTCACGGTGCTCTTATATGGATGACGGAGGTTGTGAACGCTTTTCTGAACGGAGCACCTAACGAGTTTCTCCAAGACCAGAATACTTACCGACTTTTCGTGAACCGGTTGATCGCGCTCGTGACCACGGCGAAAGAGCCCAATGTGATCCCCCTCGCAAATTTGCTGAAGGCCATGCAACAGATGGACGAGGTTTTCTTCGGCAAGATACTGGGGACATTTGACAGTCTCACCCAACGGAATTGCAAAGGGCTTGGGTATGAGCGACGAGCAGCAAAATCGTCCAAGAACGGCGGAGGAGCAAGTCGCTGCTGTCGAGCAGGTGCTCGGCGGCATACCCGACATTTCCGTACCATGATGCTTCCGCCTCCCCGGCCCGGGGCACAGATTCCGGATACGCCCGCTTCATTGAGGCACGAGTACTTTAATATTGGCGCCGACGAGGAGTTGACTATGATCAACCCCGTATCCGCTTTGCCATTGCCGCCGCTTCTTCCAAGAGCACCCCGCCCACCGCTGAGGAGGAGGAAGCACGGGCGATCCAACTTCCCGAGAGTACTCCTGATGAGATTCCTGATCTTCTTAGAGAGACTAAGAGGCGACAGCCAGCGCCAGAACAGGATTCATCCATTAAAGTATACCAAGACCCGACACAGCAACGAACGGAACTCAGGGTCCTATGGCACCGCCACCAATGCCCACCAAGCCAAGATCAAAAGGTAACATTGCGCATAACCTTTTTGAAATCTATCAATCCTAATGCTTGTTATCTTTCCATTTTTATACCTATACTAACTTCCTGGGTATCCAAAGCAGGCACGGCGAAACCGCTCGAGCAACAAATTAGGACGCTAAATAACCTGCTGCGAAGGCTGAAAATTAAGGATATCGACACGCACGGTCTTCGTAAACTTGCTGGCGTGATCCGCGACAACCCTATCAGAAGCGCTTTGCAAGAGCACAATGGGGACTCGATCGTTCACAACGATATATGGGACAATGGCCGGACATTTGAGGATTTGTTAGAGCTGTGTTAACGTTCTTGAACGACGGAACTGTAAGTTTGCCTCCAATGTGTATATGCAATAAACGTCTTAAAGGAGAAATTTTTGTACTAACTAAGTCTCTTATTATTTACTTAACAGAGGGACCCTGAAGCCGTAGCAGACGTCCGAGCTCAGGCTCTCTCAGTGCTCAAGCAGCTAGTAAACAAGGCCTCGCCTTACTTCCGCAACCATGAGGTCGATGTATTCAGCACCCTCATTCAGCTGCGCGGCTACTACCCGACGCAGTCGCTCGTCAGCACGAGCATTGAAGAGGTAGCCGAAGACTTCATCCCATCGCCGGACCGTCTCCTTCCATTTCCTCCATCGTGTCCATCCTAGCGCAGGATGACCGCGAGCATAACTTCTTGAAGGGCCAGAGCTGGTGCCTCGCCCTCTCGACTCTTTCGCAGCTGATACGGACCGCGAAACCGTCGGCTCTGCCCGAAGCCCGCTGGCAGGATCTCGGTGCCGTGGCCGTCAAGGCCCTCGAGGACGAGGATCCGGAGATCAGGAGGAGCTGCACGAACATGTGCGTCGTCATGCAGAAGAGGATCGGGGATCAAGATAAGTTCTTTGATAAGTACATGAGTGGTTTGGATGAAGGGCACCGGAATCTCTTGACCTATTACTTCGCTAGGGGCTTATGACAGTGGCTATAAACCCCTATGATTTTATTTGTTAAAAATTCCCTTCGAAAAACATTACTTCAACTCTTATATTAGTCTTTTAATACCTTACCGTACCCACAGAATGCTTCGGGCTTTTACCGTCGGGCCATATGCATTTTTTCTCCCTTTTGTTACTCAGCGCTTATTATACGGGAGCGCTTTACTTGTCCTGCGCTGTTTTTCTTTATTATTTCGTTCCTTTCCTTTTTTTATCCTTCCTCTTTTCCTCCTTTCATCCATCAAAAACTTGTACTTCGTAGTGAACTTTTTTTAATTTTTGTCCCTTTTCATCGTCATCAGAAATCATAAAATAAAAGTAGGTTGTTAGACTCTTTTCACAAAAACGCAAAATATTTATATGTGTATAATACTCCTGCTTCTCTTCTGAAGGCGTTTTTTTTTTTTTTTTTCCCGCAAAAATGAATCATTACTACCAGTTTCTTACAGAGATAGTCTAAGCTCGCTCGGAGTGAACTTGTGGATATATATACCTGATTAATAGTCGTTATCATAAAACGTTAATGAATTTTACTTACAGCACTGATAGTTTTGCGTAGGAGGCTTAACATTAGTCCTGTCTCTATCATTATTCTAAGAAACTGTGCTTTTTCGGGATCATATACTAATTGCAAGGGGAAGCCAATAGACATGAATGCAAGAAAGCTTTCCGTCGCTCTCCCTAGAAATAAAGAAAGCGAAGGTTTATCAAATTACTAAACACCGCTATTCCGTCTCTCTTCCTCTTGTATAAACATTAGTCGGCCTTTATCCTCTCCTTTTTCTACTTGAATTTCGTAATCCTTTGCAGCGCCGACAGCAAACCCGTAGGTCCCTGCGTCAACGTCGAGGTAGCCTCTGTATTCTTCGACCCGACGCAGACGGTGAAAACATCCGGCACGGTCTTCTGGTCCGCGAGGCCGTTAGCCCACGTGAACACGGATCGTCCTCCCTGCTATCACCCGCGACGAACATGAAATCCGGTTACCCAGGGCTCCCCCTCCGAATCCTTCTCCTGGTCGCGGATCAAACCCAAAACGTGCTCTGCCGCCGTCGCTTTGGTCACGTTCTGCGGTTCCACGACGACGGCCTTCTCGAGCGGGACGGCGTGGACGTGCTGGCTCTCCGAGGAGTCGTTGACGTGGTTCGCGCAGTCGCCGGCCTGGCGTACGGCCTGCTGCGCGTCCTCGGCTTTTTCCAGGTGGAAGACAAAGGAGCAGTGGCGCTTTTCGATCCACGCTCCGGGAGTGCGTTCGCGGTAGTACTCGAGGATGTCGCCGATGCTTTGCTTCCAGGTTAGCGTGGACTGCTCGACCAGTTCGATCCAAGTGTCGGCATTTCGTGGTCTGATGAAGCAGCCGTTTCTCAGCTATCAGACCTAGACCGGCGACGAGAGCGAAGAGGCGCTCTAGTTCCTAGATATGGGGAAGATTATGGATGAGTTCCTCTGCTGCAGCTGCGAGATACTAGTAGGGAAAGAAAATGGGAATTTGGTTACATACCTCCGGTTTCCGGCTGCTCATGACGTACACCTGATTCCGAGGGTCGAGCAACAGGTCGTTCAGGGCATCTATAACTCTCTGCGGACTTGTCAAGACAACATCGTTCACGTTACCCCAGACGGCCAGCGTATCTTCAAAGTCCAAGAAGAACAACCTCTTATCCGCATTCGCGTAGGCGTTACCAACGTTGTTGAGGGACAATCTCGGGACAGATATGTTACCCTCCTCTGCTCCTCGAGCCACGAACGCTGGAGTGAACCAATGAACGATATGACCCAGTGTGCGGCCGTGCTTTGCATAACGTCGCCATACATCTTCTCCCAGCGCGTCTTGCGCTCGTCGTCTGGCATCTCGAGGGCCTGCTTTATGGCGTCCGCGCACTGCTGGTAGTCCCAAGGGTTGACGTTGATGTCAGCCAGCGAAAGCGCAGAAGAACCCGTAAATTCGCTCAAGATCAACGGCGAGTGCTTTTCGTCCTGGCAGAAGACAAACTCGTGGCAGGTTAGATTCATGCCTTCGCGGAGGGTGGTCGTAACAAGGCAATCGGCGGCCGTCAGAAGCGCTAGATATTGCGAGTAGCTGATGTCCTGCTGTAAATATACTACCGGTTGGTGTTGCAGGCTGCTCGCCATCGAGTTTATGCGCGAGACGATATTGAGTACGTTTCCGGCGAGGTCCGACTTTCCGTTATTTGTAGTATGGCCACTTGAATTAATACGCACTATGGGGCGAGAGAATGTACATAGTTAGTCCATATGGTCGGATAGTAGATGGCAAAGATTTGCCCTCCAGCGGGAATGTTCTTGCCTTGTCTTTCCATTCTGGATATTTTCGTAAGAAGAGCTCATAAGCCAGCATCTTTTGACGGACACCTCTGACATGGTCAAGCTATTTTGTCAAGTTAGCAAGCGTTACAATGCAGACTTATGTGTAATAATAAGCATAAGTAATTCATTTTTTCACCTTATCGCGGGCTACGAGGACTTTCTTGTCGCCGTAACGATCCCTTGATCTTTACCCATTCATCCACCTCGGGGTTTTCGCGCTCCTGAGATAATATCACCGGATCGATACCTATCGCCGTGCTCACTACACTACGAACCGATCTTCCAGATGCACGCCCGTGGGGAGGGCTTCGGCGAGAAGAATCCTGTTGCACGTTTGCAGGAAATGCCGAGTATACTCCTCGTTTTGGAAGCCTACAAGATTCGCACCCAAATTCCCTCCAATAGCTCCTTTCTGACTGCAAGACATCGGAACACCTCCGAAGACGGGAAGCAACGTGCAGGAAGAACCCGATCATAGCATCCGGAATCTTATCACGGACCAGCTTCGGCACCAGCAGCAGGTGGTAATCGTTGACCCAAATTATGTCCCCTTTCTTGTAATTGCTCACAATCTTGTCTGCGAATGCCTGGTTCAGCGCCAAGTAGTATATCCACGAATGGTCCTCGTACGCCTTGCTCTTCGGGTTGTCGGGTATCTGGTAGTGGAAAACCGGCCAAAGGATTTGCTTGCAAAAATGGTTGTAATGGCCGTCGAAATCAGAATCCTTGCAATACACCGTGAGGCAGTCGTGGTCATCGCGTAGCTTGTCTTCGATCGCCGTCTTCTTGCTCTCCGCGAGAACATCGGTGGGCATCCCCAAAGTGCCAACCCATATTATTCATCAACACCTTTAGCTTCTTGTGCTGCGCGAATAGCGTTCCTTAAACCGCCGTTGCCGCGCTGGGCTGGTTCCACCGACCAGGAAGCCTCCGCAAACAGCTTCGCCTGATCCTGCTGGTTAGCCGCCAGCTTCTTCGTTGTCCTCGGAAGTACAAATGCCTTGGGGGCACCCGAAACCGTAAGTTCTTCCGACTTTTCGTCGGCGGCCGGACTTTGAGGATGGACGTAGGCGGAGGAGATTCGGCCTGGAATGGGGTTGCGTGAGTGTTTTTTTGAACGTGTCGCCGATTGCGGAGACGACCTTGCTTGTCGTCTTCAGGAAGATGTTACTCTCACTTGAGGATTCGCCTCCCGGGTGTGTGGAGGCGTGGCCACGAGGGATTCGACCTTTGACGCCGTCTTGCCAGCTAGCGATTGAAGCAAGTTGGGGACCGGTGCGGTTGCATCGTAGGTGGAGGGTCTCCGACTGAGCGCATCTGCCGGTACAGCAGCAATGCCGTCATCTTCCTTGGCAACAACGTTGAAGTCGATAGTATGTGGCAGATAGCTTTTCCATGAATGAAACCACATTAGCATAACAGTTGCGACAAATAATTGGAGCCAGTGACATGAGAGTGTGAGTTGAATACTTACAGAGATGCAATGAATAGCGTCATGGTGGATTAATTGAAGCTCTGATGGCTGTTATAATTAAAAGAGAGTATGGCGATTGGGCGATAAGGGTCACCCGGATTATTTCGTAGCTACTTCTAATGAATCGTAGTATTGCCGTTAGAGAGCTACTACTTTACCTAAACAGATCGGCTTTTAAGGAAACCAATACACAAGGCCGGACTAGCACAGAGGTAAGCAAGCTAGCGCTTACCCAAATATTTAACTCAAGCGGGATTTGATACTATTGAGGGAATAAAGGTTGATTTCACCACAATTGCGTAACTCGCACCTTGAGTGATATGTGCTTGGCTTCTCCCAGAGGGCGCCAAATGCAGCTTGATCTACCAGTTAAAACTCTCCTCAACGGAACGGAATATAACTCGAAGGGAGATTTTTACTGCTAATGTAAAAGGAATTTGATAGATCAAGGAAAAAAGGGGGGGTTTTTTTTCTTTCAAGGACGTGTATAAGTTTAGAGGGAAAAATTATTATATCCTTAGTAAGTATATATCTTATCTGAATTTTTTTTATTTATTTTTTTTTAAAAGCCGTTGGGGGAATTTCGAATGTTTTTTTTTTTTTTTTTTTTTTTAATGGGTGAGGTGTGGATGGCGGGGCGGTTTTCTCTGCCTCCATCCTCTTTTTTTTTTTTTTTTTTTTCCTCCCTGCAACTATGATGACATGATTTATATTCATACCTAATAGCTAAGTACTTAGTACTTTCATTCGGCTTACTTACTTACTACTGTGAAAAAGGAGCGAACAATCGGGATATCGAATTGCTTGCTCAATTACTTACTTTTCAGAGCTGGTGGGACTAATTTTGATATTTTGTTCCAGCAACATCGTAGTGATATCATATCGCCTACTTATTATTATTATTATTACTTTAGGTTTAAATAAACGGCCTGTCTCCTCAATATCGAACAATCATTGAGATGGGTATTCAACTGAGATCAGACAACACCAACCTTTAAAGGGTAAAACCTCTCTATTGCTACACCCACAAGCTATGGGTTCTTAAAAGCTTTTCGGCGGTTAGCCCTTTTTCTTTCTTTCTTTCTTTTTTTCTTTTTATCCCTTCCCTTCCGTTCTGGTTTTGTGGTTCGTCATTTGAAGATCGTTGGTTTCGCTACCAATCACCGCAGGCGCTTTATCCCCTTTATCCCTCCTTTGGATGAAACCGATTTGAATGGGCGACATTGCCGCGACAATGACGTAGTTATCAAAAAAGAAGGGGAAAAGAAAAAGAAAAAAAAATCAAAAAAAAAAAAATCACGATTTCAACGACAAAATAGAAAAAAACCTACACGGTCTAAAGTATTCTTTTTTTTTTTTTATCATTTTGTTTCCCGCATTAGCAAGGTGGCAAGTTATTGTTTGTTTGTTTGTTTGTTTGTTTTTCTTTGCATGGGTTTCTTTCTTCGCATTTTCTTTTTAAACCCTCCTTCGTCGTCCCCCGCCATTTTCAGTGGTTGGTGTGTATTTTTTTGAAGAAACAATTGTAACTTATTATTATTTATTATTATTATAAATACTACTGTTACTCACTCCAAAATGATATGAGAGAATTATTATTATTATTATTATTATTATTATTACTATTATTATTCATCCTAAGGATTCTATCTATTACACTACTTTATCTTACCTACTTACAAGGTAAACGGGTATTGATTGATATTAAGCAATCTCACCCTTGTCTCTACTTCTGCGAAGATAAGTATATCGATATTTATATCTTATTGAATAGCGGAGTTATTTGATTTCTATCCCAGAGAAGTCGCCAAATATTTGCTTCCTTTCTTTATTACCTAAGTACACAATCAAGATTCGGCGCCGACGCCACTAGATCCAAGTTGAGCAACACGCAGTTTTATATGGTGGTCCACAAGGGCAGCGCGAACAGCGTGCAGCAACGAGCAGCAAGGTACGACGACGATAGCCTCACCCGAAGGCGTCGAAAGCAACAAAATACAAGAAAGTGGGTCCTGGACCAAGGCCTGTACGAGTACCCGTCGGAGCAAGAGTCGGGCGAGCTTGCAAAACACGACGGGAGCGGTTCTCCGATACCTCAAGCTTCTCTAGCCTCGCACAAAAAGGTTCATATCACTCAAGGACCCGCTATTACTCTGGCACCAAAATATCTGCCGCTTTATCTTCGCGCAAACAGCGAAACATGTCGAGTGATATAGCTACCTCGCCCGTTGATAAGGTTGACGGTGCAGTCAATAGGAAGAACCTGTCTTCAGCTGGTAAGGCCACCAAATTGCCAATATTTTCTGTTGTTTTTATATACTAAGTATATATATATATATATATATATATATATTTCGTTCTATTCTCTTGAGTATAGCTTTACGTTTTGCATAAGACTGACTTGCGAATAAATCATAGGTGCTGCAGCTTCCCTTAAGAGGGCGGAGCCTCGCCAACTGCCTAGTTTCCCTTCACACGGCCTTAGCGACCCCGAAGCGTCGGCAGGGGCTGCCGCCAGCCTTGCCGCTGCTCATCATAAAACTGTCGAGCACTGGAAGCCCGATAGGCTACCTGCCGCGGGTGCTGCTGCTTCTTTAGCGCAATCGTACATGAGCCGCGAAGTGTCAAAGGCAGAGCCGCCAGCTTCCGCTTCGGCATCAGCAGCTTCTGCCTTGCAAGAAGCCAAGGACTATCAGCTTCACAAGGGTACCGAAGCGCTCGGGGGTAGAGGTCTAGGGCGGCATCTGGGGCGAAAATGCCGGACAAACAAGTTACTATGGCAGGAAAAGCGGCTGCAAAAGTTGGCTCTGGCTCACCTAGCTCCTCGCCTAGGATGCGGAAGCTACGCATGGTGAAGACCACTGACGAAGATGGCCCTTCCCTAACGGCCGCCACCGGCGCCATGTCTCAGTCGTCGAAAGCCAGAAGCAGAGCAGGGTCCTTGCCGTCGCAGTACCCGCAAAGTTCTACTGTCGTCAATCACGCTCTAACAGCTGCCTCGCTAGCTCATAAACCCTCGCAAGAACAAGCAAGGCTTCTAGCGACCAGTCCCAGCAAGGGTACGATATTGATAGGATTAACAAACTTGCTCAAGATAAGGTCACGGGGGAACTTCATGGCAACCGCAACACCCATAACCCCAGGCTCTCGAAGATCGTAAGAGGATGGATGCCCGCAAAGCCGCATCGTTGTCGATGCCGAAATCCCTGTCAAAGGCATCCATGAGACCAGAAGATGATGACGCGCGCCGCAGTATGCCTACGACAATGCGACGTTCTCAGGGCAGCGTTAAAACTCGCCTCCGATGGGTCACGCCGATCCGTCTCAATCTAACACGAGTGAGCTCAACTGGCGTGCTAGCATGATGGCCGCCTCTGCCGCCACCGCACATCTGGCCGAGAGACATCGGCAGGAGCAGCAGGAGCAAGAAGAACAGCAGGAAAATGTGAGTAAAGAAGCTAAAGCTCGGCCATACTATCACAACCTAGATGAAGCCGCCAGAAAACAAGCGGCCGAGCGATTACGGCGACTTGCGGAAGACCATGAAGTCCACCGAAGGGGGCTAGGACTTGCCGCAGCAAGATACCAGGGCCAACAATCTCACACCGTGCTGGCTCTGACAGTCGTGACGCGGAGTCGTCTAGAAGGATAAAATCCGAAATGGATACCCTCTCAAAGCGCATGGCCGAGGTCGATCGCGTGACGCAAGTTCGCGATAGCGCCGCATGTTGCTAAAGCGCAGCAAAATGTTCAAAAGCAGATGCAGTGCATGGATGACAAGGTAGCACAGGACAAAGGACAGATTCCAAAACACCTGCAAGAACAGTGGGACGCGAGGGCACGGGAGGCCTCCCTTAAGGCAGAGAACAAACGGCACGAGGATGAAGCAGCTAATCAAGGGAAGATTGATATCGGTGGTGGTGTGTGGTTCTCTCGGGACGAACTCAACAAGAGAGCCCAGCAAACGTAAAGCCTCTGCTCGACGATATTGAAGAAGCTGCGACGGTTCAAAGAGCAAAGGAAAGAGGAGGTTAGGTTAGAGAAAGAAGAGAACGAAAGAAAAAGAAATTGGAGGCCGACAGGAAGAAGGAATCAAGCAAGACGAGAGGAATGCGAAACGTAAGTATTTGCCCAAAGTTCAACCTCTTTTACGACGTTTTAAAACTAACGTCCAATCCCGTCCAGTGGCCGCGAAGCAAGTGAACGTCAGAAGAAGGAGCAGGAAAAGCAAGAAAAGATTCATAAGAAAGAAGAGGCCCGAAGGCCAAGGAGGAAGAAAAGGAACAGAAGAAACACGAGCAGGAGTTCGTGGAGGTTCTAAGTGCGGGAGCAGCTGGAGGAATCATTGCCGATATGGAAGAACACGGCGAGGAACAGCCAGCTGAGCACGACAAACCCGCACAACCACGAAGTGTCCCGAACCTCCGAAGGCAACCGTTATAGCTGATAAGCCGCTCGACGCCCATGGGAAAGAAGACAAAGAATCCTGGTTGTATTCAATCGGACGGAAGCTTCTCGTAAAGGCAAAGAGAAACGCGAACCGGGACGATTTTCTCCGCATTCGGAGGCGACGCCGTTGTTGAGGAGAGAACCGAAATAGATCAGACGTCCATGAGAGATGTTGCTCTGGCTGGCACCGAACGCGCGACACTTTCGTCTCGGAAGCGAGCCAACCGTTAAACAGCGACAACGTTTCGGAAGTTTCTAGTATATCGAGGGAGGAAACAAGGACGAGTTTCATGCCCGTCACCGTACTTTCGCCCTCCAGCGATCATTCCTCCGGCCTACAAGACAGTCGAAACGAAGGTAGAGCGGAGACTCCAAGGCCTACGTGGGAGGAAAAGGGGAAGGGGAGAGCCGATGAAGGGAAAGGGAAGAGGAGAAAGGGGCAGATGAAGTCCATAAAAAAGACGACGAGGAGAAGGAGAACGTGGCACCTTTGACCTCAGCAACGTTCATTCAAGGTGTTGAAGTCGAGCCTTCTTACGAGCACCAGCAGAGCTCATCGTCTAGCATCCGATCAGCCAAGTCTGGAGCATCAAGGCCTACATCGTCTCATCACAGCACAAAATCCGTATCATCCTCTCACCGCAGTAAGGAGGACTCGAAGCGTCTCAGTTTTGTCGGCCTTCTAACGAAGCCGTTCCGAGGCTGGAAGGATGGGAAGGAAGAAGACACTGCAAAACAGGGGCCCGAGGGAGGAGCTTCCAGTCAAACCTCACCTGTTTCTCCCGAAGATGATAAAGGCACTCGTGATACCTTTGGCAATATGTTTAGGAAACTAGGCAAGAAGAACGAGACGGATACCGAAACCAAGAAGCAGCATCGCGAGGCCGAAGTTCCTGATGTTACTCCGATCGTGGAGCAGGAGCAGGAAAAAGGTGTGGAGTCGTCCGAAAATGAATTCGCTGAGGCCACAGATTTTTTCGATGAAAATTCTATCGATATGCCGTGCCGAGCGCAACGAGCCTTCGAAGGCTCTGTGAGGAGCGATCCATCATCCGAAGTTCCGCCTTCTGATCACCAAAAGGGAGACCACAGCGAAGGCATCCAATCGCGGTTCTCTGAAGATTTTTGAAAAAATTGTTCGCTTAGGGTTCGAATGAACCAAAGCACACAAAAGTATCTTACGGCCCGACGTTATTAGTATATAAATAACAAAAGCGACTCTCGACTTATGTATACTACTGAACCTTTCATTGGATTATTTTTTTGTCCCTTTCCTTGTTCTCTTTTCGTGTTATCCTCGTATTCACAGAATCGCTTGCACCTTCTTCGAATAATCTATTCCTTCCCTCGTGGGCTTTCATAAGATTTCTCAAACAGCGATTAAATCCTTGTTTCTACGCGATGTGACTCTCCGTTTCTCTCTCAATATCAGCAACAGCAAAAAGAGCCCTTTTGATGTTTTTCTACATGTATATTAGTATAGTCACATCCAGAGAAAAAGACAAAATTGAACAAACTATCACTGCAGCAATTGAAAATAAAGTATCGCGATATTTAAAGGATCTTTCACGTATGGAGGTTTTCTCTGAATTCGGTTCCTCTGCCGAAAACTCCGAAAAACGATCGACGAAATGATAAGCCATGTTGGAAATAAGTAGTAAAAGCTTGGTTCTTGGCCTGCTGCTATGATGTCAACGAAAGAAATGTGGACGGGAATATCTCACGGGCGAACGACAACCATGACGACAGTCTAGCGCAATTTACCTCTATTTCTCTCGCCAATCCTCCTTTATACACCGTACCTTTACATTATAGAATTCTCAGTGATTATTTGTTCCTGGGAATTAGAGTGCCAGAATATACGTGTATATTTTTTAGCGCACCTGGTGGTGTCGTGCCATGGCATGACATGCCGCAGCGGGAGCTTATGATCCGAGGAGATCAAAAAGATATAAAGGGCGAGAGCTGCATTAATACGTTAAATGTACAAATTTCTGTCCCACCTCTAATTTGTCTTTGTTGAAGTCTCTAGAAAGTTGCAACCATCATTTTTGTGGTTTGTATCTTGGGCTAGTCGCAGTAGCATTTTTAGAAGAACGGGCTAGGTACTTTCAATTATAATGGAGGAACTTCTTTAACTAACAACGTTCTTGAAGTTTGGACGATTTAACTTTCTTTTAATGCCATCAGCCTAGCGACCCCATCGATAATCTCTCTACGTTTGAATCCTAAGATGCCTCGTCATATATCGTACTGGATCCTCCACTCGTTGGGTCCGTTGTCTGGATAGGTAAGTTTGAAATTTAGAGTAACATATTCAGTAAACAAACCCTCATGTTTTCTGCCATACTAACATTACCTTCTTTTCTTTATTACAGCCATGACAATAGCAATGCTCGTCGTCTGGACGACCTCCGGCAAACCGCACTACTCCACGATGTGCGACAAGTGCACGATAGCGTATATATCCGACGTCGGCGCGGGAAAGTTAAAACCGCTTTTCATAGCCGGCTCAGCGATAACGGGCGTCTGCTTCTTCCTCACCATCTCAGCCGAACGTTTCCTCCGCCACCGCGGCCGCCTCGTCGCAAATACGGGTACGTGCGAGAAAGTACTCGTCGTTATTTCGCTCCTAGGCGCTGCTTTAGGCACCGTATCTCTCCTGCTGCTGTCGATATTCGACGTGAAGAGGCACAAATCCCTCCACGACCTTTTCCTGCTGCTATTCGTCGTCGGCACGATCGTCGCAGCGGTGTTCATAATCGTCGAGTACTGGCGGCTGGAGAAGAACAATAAGAAAGTCAACGTTATCGTCCGCAGCTTCTACGCGAAGTGCGTCTTCGTGGTCGTTCTGGTACCCGGCGCTATAGTTTTTGGCGTCTTTATGATGAAAGGAAACCAGAACGTGGCGGCGGTGTTGGAGTGGGCTATCGCGTTCTTGTTTACGGGGTTTATCATTATTTTCATATGGTAAGTACATAGAGAGGTTCAAGAAAAAAAACCTTTGGGTTTATAGAGTCGCGATTGCTAATTTTTGACATAGGGACTTGTATCCAGCGGTGAAGACGGACAACGGCGAGTGGCTCGAAGAGAAGCACGCAGCATCGCGAAACTACAGGGGCAGCGACTCGACTTATGAATCGAGGTTGGACGGCAATACTAACTTTTGAGCATTTGTAATTGATTACGACATGAAATGTCTCATAGCATGCATCATACGTTGAGCTTAAACAGTCGGATTTTTTTAACTTGTATTCGTTTGAATTTTGGCCCTTCGATTCTTTTCTTTAAAACCCATGTGCCGTAACACCTAGACCTCGATGATTGTTTCCTAAGTACATAATCGTACAATATTTTTGTATTTCGTAGCTAGTGAAAGCTTGGTCTGGATCCAAGCTAGAAGAACAAAAGCAAGAAAAAAAAATGAAAGTAGTGATTTCTCCCAAAGGATCCAATCATGACAGATAAAATGTGAAATGTACCCCACACAGATAAAAAAAAAAAAAAAAAAAAAGAAGATACGCCATTTCAAACCCTGGACTCAAATAATTCCGAGGAAAAAAGCCAATACAGATGAAAAAAAAAAATGAAAAAGGAAGATAATTTGTTTAATGGTGGTCATGCTTTTCAGCATTTGGTAGCTCCTTCAGCGCCTCACCAATGATCCTAATGGATTCGTCGATCTCCGCCTCCGTTATCACCAGCGGCGGCGCCAGCCGGATGATCGTGGAGTGCGTGGGTTTGGCCAAGAGGCCCTTGGTCTTGAGCAGCATGCACAGGTCCACGCGCTGCGGCCGTTAGTCTTCGTATCGTCCACGACGATGGCGTTCAGCAGACCCCTGCCGCGCACAACGCTTACGAATTCGCAGTTGAGGTTCTGGAGGCCCTTCCTGAACCGTTCACCGAGCATCGCCGCCTTTTCGACGAGGTTCTCGTCCTTGACAACCTGCAAGGCCGCGATAGCTACGGCGCAGCCGAGAGGGTTACCGCCGTACGTGGACCCGTGGGTTCCAGGCTCGACGACGAGCATGATGTCCTTGCTGGCCAATACAGCCGATACGGGATATACACCTCCCGAAATCGCTTTGCCGAGCAGGACGATGTCCGGCTTGACGCCCGAGTGCTCGACGCAGAGCATCTTGCCCGTTCGCGCAATACCCGTCTGGATCTCGTCCGCGATCATGAGGACGTTATACTTCTTGCACAGCTCGTGGGCCTTCTTCAGGTAGTCCTCATCGGGTACCATGATTCCAGCTTCTCCCTGGATCGGCTCGACGAGGAAAGCACATATTTTGTCACCGTGGACCTGAGAGCCTGTTCGAGGTCGCCGATGTTATTGTAACGTAAGTTTTTATCCGTTCCTGGATTTTGTGGCCGATGTTTGGCAGGTAAGGACCGTAGTTTTTGTAGGAATCCTCATCGTTAGACATGGAGATCGCAGCGAACTTGATTCGAAAAGTCCAAAGTTAGCTGAATGGCATTCTGTAGTAGATATAGGCAAAAAAAAAAAAAAATAATCAACTTACTGTTCTTCCGTGGAAGTTCTCGGTGACCGCGAGGACGAGCGCCTCATCTTTGGGGATACCCTTGACCTTGTAACCCCACTTCTGGCAATCTTGATGCCGGTTTCAACGGCTTCAGAACCGGTGTTCATGGGTAGAACCATGTCGTAACCGAAGTACTACGAAAGTTTATCAATAAACTACTCTTTCTAACAGAAATTCCAAGCTTGGCTTTCGATGCATTTTGCTAGCCGGGAGAAAGGATTCTTACCTCCGTGACATATTTGCAAAGGTTGGGAAAACATCATTGTAGAACGCCCTTGAGGACAGCGTCAATCTTGCGCCTGGTCACAAAGAGCTTTAACGATCTAAATAATTTTTACGTAATTTTCAGTTAGCATCTTTCTAAAGACGAGATGAAAGCCTACTCCTGCGGGAAGATGATAAAAATCTACCTTGGGATGGCAATGACCCTGGTTCACCGCCGAATAGGCGCTCAAGAAATCTAGATACTTCTTGCCCTCGGGATCCCAAACGTGAACCCCTCCGCCTTTGCGAAGACCATGGGTAGAGGTGAATAGTTGTGTGCGGCATATTCTTTCTCTGTCTTAATCGCCGAATCAGTTGAAGTCGCGTGGATAGACATGGTTTCGTGTAGCTCTCCTTTGCTTTTTATCGATAGTGGTTCAAGATTGGATGAGAAGAATAGATGATATCTGAACGGCAGCTCTTATACGCTACGCAAAAATAATAAAATAAGTAGTAGGAGCGTCAAGCGAGACTAAGTGGGGAAAGTATAAGCTTTTTTTAAATTCTTCTTCGTTTACGGTCTGGACTTTTAAGGTTCTCGAGGAATGAGAAAAGGACGAGAGTAAAACCCCATGGTGTCCCACTCTTTATATAAGTTTTTTTTTTCAAACGCTACAACCCAATTGCTATGACTTACTCCCTATTGCTTCTTCATTTTGCTCACCATATTTCTTTTCTTCTTCTCCCTCTTGCCTTTTCATTCTCGTAATAGTGTACTTAGCTGCAGAATACCTGTCTTATCAATAATTATACTCATTTTCGTACACCGAGTGCAAAAATGATCGTCACCCATTGCAAACCGAGCCTGCGACCGAGCTAGGAACCCATGAAAAAAACCAGCGTAAATTTTTGTGGGATGGCGGCGGCCACGGGGACTGCGTGCTGCATTGCAGTGATAGACCAAGCCCAAAAAGCAAGAAAACGTGCTAAGGCGGCGCTCTTCTCCCTGTATCCCTGGCAGTTAGGCCTGGTAATCGCCGCAGTCTCACTGGTGGATGCCCAGAAGTTTTACATAACGGAATGGGTCCGGTGATCAGTCCCGAGATTCCTATCGACAGTTTTAGACGAGATGCTGCATGGCGAATACGTCCCCACCATGAGCTACTTTGTGGGAGTTATAGTAAAAAAAATCCGATACTCCGTAATTCAGTCAGATTCGTGTGACAAAAACCAGTTGTTTGCTCTCAAGTTTTTTGCTAATGGAAGCTTTAATCGTTCCTGCAGCTGCAGCTGCCTATCAGCGACGGAGCCATCCTTTCGGGTCCATCCACCTTTAGAGGTTTGGCCGGAACAATTAGTACCACTTGGCACCAAGTTATTCTATTAGCCTCCATGCCAGCGGCACACCAAATCGTTGTTCAGAATAAAATAAACAATATAACTTAAGTAAACATCGCCAATGGATGATGCGAGTTGAGGTATTAATTCTCCTTGAAATTGCCATAACAGTCTCATTTCGTTCTCTTGTGAATGTTAACTTTTTTATAACGGCTACTCTCGTTCACGAAGATTTGCGGTTCGTGATTTTCAAGTGTTTCAGAAAAGCCTGAAAAAAAAAAAAAATGACGATTCAACGCATGCACCAAACAATAACATCACCTTTTCTACGATAATCGTCGTGGAAATGCGAGTTGAAAAATCTCTTGCACTGTTCCAGAATAGGAGCTATTAGCACTAGAGATAGACCATTTAACGTGAAAATGATTCGTTTGACCGTTCCTACCTCCGTATATCTGCCCCCGTTACCAATTTTGAGGTAATCAACTAGGAATGCCTCTGCAGCTTCGAACGCTATCAGCTTTCCCGGCCAGGCATACTTTGTATCTACAATTCCTGTACCGCTATTATCCCAATCCATCGGAGTAGGCGGAAAGTTTGATCGCAGAAATTTGTCTGGTTGAGATAAAACTGATCCGCCTCGTCCAGATAAGTTGCTCTCTCCTCAACGGATAGTCCAATTGGTGGTTCGCAAGTCAGAGCCCAAGCGCCGCTTACAAGCCGATCGATTTTCGCGTCATACACGTCAATGGCATCCTGGAGATGTGAATACCAAGGCGTGAGTGGCACGGCATCAGGAACCCTATTTGATTGGCCATCAAATGCACCTTCGCTGATGAAAGACTCTCTCGGCGGAGCCAGTTCGTTACATCCATGACTCCACGCTGGTGCACCTGCGAGAGGTAAAGAGCGACGGGGACATTGAGAGCAATAAGTCCAACAATAAGTCGCGACCGGCGCCAAGTGGATGAAAGGTTAGGAAAACCAACACCAGCAATCAGGCTATGAAAGGCTGGTAGAAGGGGATATATGAATCTCATTTCTTTATGGCCAATAAGAGAAAATATCGGCACGACTCCGAAAATCATCAATGATATTTGCTTTGAGGCCGACGCCAGGGTCTTTGTAGGCGACATATATACCGAATAAATCGCTAATGGAAGGTAGGAAATGAGGAGTAGAGGATTCCTTGAGAGATGTAGTAGTGCCAGGGATTTACACCGTAGAAGTGCGATAGTGACTGGACAACATTGAATCTCAAGAACTGATAGGGAGGGAAGACAAATTTTCCGTAGTACCACCGATCGGCGCCCATTGTCATACAGCGACCGCAGTACTGTATGTCAGAAGTCGTTTGGGTTAGCGTCACGAAAACCTTGTACATGCGATATACCCGAGATCGTGTTCGGGGCTAATATTTACCCTATAACTACAGCATTGACGATTAGCGACAGCCGTTCCTTCATGGTCGGCGTTTTATTATCATAAATGTTCCTAAGAAACACACACAAGAACGTTTGTAGGCCGAAAGACAGTTGCAATGGCGGCTAAAGCTAACGATTTTTGATACTACCCCTCGTAGCAGTTTGCCTTTTTTTCGCTGTCGCTGATGCTGGCTTGGTCTTCCTTCTTTGTGCTCCTGCGCATCATTGTGGGTCCACGGCCAGTAATAGAGCGCAGCGGCGGTAATGCTCGTTTCCAGCGAATTTGTGAACGTTCTTGAGAACAGACCAGTGAAAGGCACTTCCCAAACTCAGGAGCAACTACTCCTACGGAAAGAATAGGTAAGTGATTAACAGAGTTCCACTTTTCCTCCTTCGGTTATCTCGATTGCGGAGGGGATTGACCCACAGCATCGTTGCCCGCCTGTTTTCCGAATATCCGTGCGGTGAGCTTGTAAGTATAAAAATCACCGGCAGCTGCGAACAGCGCTTGAGTTGACTTTGGGGCAAGGAGCATAAGCTCCCTCTGGACGTTGCTGACAGGTTAAAGACCGTCGCGCAGGCGTTGGCGACCCAATATACGGCGCCGAAGATCAGAGGTGGGCTATGGATCTTAACCTTCATGCCATTCCTGTTGGTATCCAGAACACGACTCGTATTCAGCTTATTTGTATCCGATAGACTGCGAGATTTCCTGATTGAAGACGCACCCAAGTTACCCAGCCATTGTAACCTAACAATGCCAAAGCTGGTTCAACGACTGAAACTCATCAGGTTGGAAAAAGGTCGCTATCGACAAGGCATTGACCAGGCGAAAGGTGAAAATAAGTAGAAGAATTCGCGTATTAGACGGAGAGGCATTCCAACTGACCGATTTCAAGTTGTTCTTCTAGTGCGAATTGTGGGAATTCGAAATGGACATTACTATCTTGTAAGATCGGAAAGGAAAAGAAGAGAATATACTATATTAATAATAATTACTTAAAGTACAGTTCCTGTGTAAATGATAAATGATCGAAATGAATTCGTCCCAAGCGCAGTGTGCCGGTCGGAGGTCCTGGAACTACTTACGTAGCAAGGTGGAACAAAGAAAATAAGTAACAATAATAACGTTGCTGCTGGCGTTGTTGGAAATTCCAAAGCGGCTCAAGTAGGCGCGGCTAAAATGTTAAAAAAATTTTTTTTATAAAAAAAAAAAAAAAAAAAATTTCTATTATTTACTTGTTCACTTTATTATACTTTGAAGATTCCATCCAGCCTTCTTTCTTTTCTTTCTCCCAATAACAATTTATCCATTCCCGACTCATTCATCAACCCACTTCACCTCACCCATCACTGATACTTCTTCTCCTTCTCCTTCCATCGACTTCCATCAACATCTATCCATCTCATTCGCAAAACAATACAACGAGATCGAATTCATCAAGAACTTCGATCTAGAGACCTTTCCCTTCCCCGAATAGTTGTTGCGAATTCCTAATATCCCAACGCTATGACGGACTATTACCAGTCAACCGCCGCTGCGGACACAGCAGCGATGAACACCGATGAAAATGCCGAATATGAAGCAGCCAACAAGGCCATCGTAAGTCATAAAATCGCGCCTTCCATCCACATGTCTTTATACTCTGCGAGAAATGCTGATTTTTTTATTTTATTTTTTTTATATAACGTAGGCGGATGATCCCGATGACTTCGAATTATGGGAGAAACTCATACGCGTCTGCGAGGGGCTCGAGGGAGGCGTGGCCTGAACCGCAACTCATCGCCACAAGCGATAGCGATGACGCGGAGCGCGTTCGATCGGTTCCTCGCCAAGTTTCCTCTACTTTTCGGATACTGGAAGAAATATGCAGACCTGGAGTTCAGTATCGCAGGCACGGAGGCCGCGAAATGGTGTATGAAAGAGGTGTCGCAAGCATCACGAATTCAGTCGATCTGTGGACAAATTACTGCGGCTTCAAAGTGGACACGAGCCACGAACCTGAAGTTATCAGAGAGTAAGTTGCATGCTGGTTCTTATCTCATCCCGCCGAATACATCATTTAATTGTTGCCTTGTTGAATTTTCTCTTGTTTATTTACTTTATATGGAAAGTTTCTAACGCTTGGATAGGTTGTTTGAACGTGGCGCCAACTGTGTTGGCTAGACTTCCTGGCGCATCCATTTTGGGATAAATATATCGAATTTGAAGAACGCCTGGAAGCTTTTGATAAGATCTATGCTATTCTCGACCGCGTTATCCATATTCAATGCATCAATATGCGAGATACTTTGAGCGTTTCCGCGCGCTCGCCCAGCAACGACCTTTGAACGAACTTATGCCGCAAGACATGCTCAATCAATTCCGCCAGGAAGTCGAAAATGAGAATCCTGCCCCGTCCAGGCCGGTCATCAGCAAATAAAAATGGAACGCGGGGAACTTGAGATCGAGCGCGAGATTCGCCTCAGGATCGATAATTTCCATCTCGAGATCTTTTCTAGGACGCAGACCGAGACTACGAAGAGGTGGACTTATGAATCAGAAATCAAACGTCCCTACTTTCATGTTCCGAATTAGACGAACCGCAGCTTGTAAATTGGAGGAAGTACCTTGACTTTGAGGAAGTTGAAGGCGACTTTGCCAGAGTGCAATTCCTTTATGAACGTTGCCTTGTTACCTGCGCCTTTTACGACGAGTTCTGGTTCCGATATGCTCGGTGGATGATTGCTCAAGAAAACAAAGATGAGGAAGTCAGGAATATATCAGCGCGCCTGCATGCTCTTTGTTCCGATCAGTCGTCCGGCCATTAGGGTCCAGTACGCATATTTCGAAGAAATGTCAGGAAGACCGGACATGGCGAAGGCTATTCTTGAAATAATACTCTTACAAAGTAAGCCAATATTCTTTCTTATCGCCTGCTATTGCAAATACTCTCGATAGATTTTAAGGTTGTTTCTTGTCTGGTTTCCATACTGATGCTAATTGTCGTCCAGTTCCTGGGCATATCGAAACCTACGTCGCACTTGCAAACCTAGAACGCCGCCATAACGGTCTTGATGCGGCTATCGCCATATACTCTACCGCAATCGATGGGACTATTTGCGACGTATACGCTAAGGGAGCGCTTGTTGCTGAGTGGGCTCGTCTGATCTGGAAGGTGAAGGTAATGCGGATGAGGCAAGGGAAGTCTACGAAAAGAATTCCCACTGTTGTTTGGATAGCCGCTATTTCTGGATCAACTGGTTACAATTCGAAATACAGCAACCTTCGAGCGCAGAAACCGAAGAACAGCAGTACACGAGAATCAAACAGGTTCATACGGATATAAGAAAGAAAGCACGTCTTCCCATCGCAACGATCAAAGATCTCACTCATCTTTACATGGTATACCTCCTCGAGCGTGGTGGAAAGGAGGCTTCGAAGGAGTATTTGCAACTGGACCGCGAGGTGAACGGGCAAGTAAACTAATTCTATTTTTCCTTTCCATTTTCAAAGAATGTATAAATTTGTTCATGTGCATGTATCCTACCCCATCCCTCCCCTTCGCTGAGCTATAACAATCACCGGTATCGCCTGTCTTCGAACGACGGGAAAATGCAGCACGAAAATTTGCGCAGGCTTCGAATTTCTATTCGGCGAACGACTTGGCTTTATATGCTCCACGAAAGCGTCGATCAGGACCAAGAATTTGAAATCGGTTCTAATTGAAAGACACGAATTGTTTGGCCATTTCCCTCCCCTTCCCCTCCCTTCTACTTTTTTTTTTACTACTTTTCTGATATTTCGATGAATGAATTATTCGATATGAAGCGAAGTACATGAATCCTCGGATACTGTCGCCGTCATAGTTTCTCATAAATCTGTTGTTTTTGGAGCATTGTTGGCGCTCCCCTTCCGTTATCCCTAAAAGTTTTTGAAGTCAACTTAAATTATTGATACCCGCAGATCGCTACTTACCTTATTCTCTGCTCTCTCCCATACCCACCTCTTTCTACTTTTTCTCCCCAATCTTTTTTTGGAGAATCTAATCAGCAGTAGAGCATTTTGGAGTATACAAACACTTGTTGGGTTAATATTCGGTAACCTGGACACAAAGGCTAACGATCATTCTTGTCCCTCGTTTGAATATCCCTTTCTCCTCCCCAGACCCTTTTCTGTTCAATCCGTGAATAAGATTAAGCTTGCCGATGACGGAAAAGAAGCTACCACAGATCGCAGGATGATGATGGAAAATGGCCATCCCGGTGTTGAAATCGACGAAAATGCAATCCGACGCGGAGAGAATCCATACCAGAAATATTTCACTCAGCAGGGCGAGCAACCGAGCTCCAACGGACAAGTATACCTTCTAACTCAATTACCCTTTGTCTAAATTCCTTGAGCTATGCTGATTCATTTTCAGACGCAACCCTTGAGGTTCCCACCGCCAGCTGCAGCTCCCACCGGAGCCGTGGGTGCTGCTCCCGTCCCGGCCGCTGCTACTGCTCCAGCCGCCGCCACTGCCACCGCTTCCTAGTTTATCCAAATGGAACGACTCTAGCGTTATTTTATAGTGGCTGTTCTGCAGCCTCCCTCCTGGATATTGTATTAAAGTATATTGAAAATCCCTTCCTTAATTTGTCTCCAGAGGGACAGCACATATTAAACGGTGCTCGGTCCGAAAAAACCTGGACAGTGTCTATACTTATGTCCCGAAAATCCTCCCCTTTTCCCCTACAAACCCCACCCTCATATCTCTGAATTGGGACCAATCATTGCTTTAACACTTGTCACCCCCCTTTTTTTTTTTTTTTTTTTTGACGCCATTTCTCCAAACTATCGCTTCCATCTTGAAAAAGCGAACATTCTCTGCACCCCATCATTCCACCACTTTTACGACTCTACAAGGCCGTTAGCGAAGACCTTTTGACCAAGTCGCCTAGAGTTTCAGCAGAGTAAGCAAGGATATCGCTAATCTCTAAAATCTGTCTCGCCCCCCAAACTGTTTTATTTTTGCTCCCCATTTATTATTTTACGTGATCTGGTTGGTTTATTGTCTTCGGGATTTTTACTTCGGGTTACTATTCAATATTTCAAGTATTAGGTGTTATATTATAGCATTGGGTAACTCTCACTATGTGTACGTATTTTGTGTGTACGTATATTTCCTTACTCGTAGAATTTTAATAGATAGCGGGTGAAGGAAAATGGAGAAACCGAAAAGATGTTCAATACAAGAATCAAGCTACTATTATAGGAGAGCCGTTTGGGGTAGTAGTCCTTTGTGTTGCTGGGAAAATTGCTATTATTTTGAGAACTCAGAAAGAAGACAAGAAAGACGTAATTCGTCACAGGAGAGAATACAAGATGTTGTTCTTCTTTGCGCTGCCAGACACCCATGGAAGAAATTCGGCAGGGACCGATGTTTTTTCTTTTCGATGTTTCTTTCATCCTTTTTTTTTCCTTTTTTTTTTTTTTTTGGCGGGATAAACCCAGGGAAACCGCAACGATCCACCTTCCAAAGTAGGTAGAAGCGTATACTTTTGAGCGTATCGTTGACGATGTTCTTGATTTCTTTCTTTCTTCCCTTCTTTTTTTTTTGCGATACTCAAGTGTAGAGGTAATCCGCGAAAGTCAGAAGCTCTAGCGCCATCTCTGGAGGGATATGGAATTCCGGGATAGGACCCTTGTGGTCATGGTATCGTTCCTTGTAGTAAAAGTACTCGCAAACCTTTTGAAGGATGGTCGCACTTTGATAGACGAAAAGTCAGAAAAGAAAAAGCCCTAATTGTATAGGTCATGTGTTCAATTGTCAAAACGGAATTTAGTTTTTTTTTTTTTTTTTTTTTGTATACTTACTTCATTTCAGGGAACTCGATTTTGTTCTCCGAAGCCTCCTTATAACGACCTAGGCGGAGAGTAAAAAGCAGTTAGAAGAAACCTGTCGACACCATAAAAAAAATTTTTTTTTTTCATGCCGTTCCATAGCTCTTCGGTGGTGATATACGCGGGCGGCACGGAAGCAAAAATCACTCACTGGTCTCGCTCAACATGTCGCTAATCGTTTTGGACGCGAAGGCTGCCTTTTTGCGAACGACAAACTGTTTTCCACATAACGAAAAGCTATCAGCCATAGTCGTAATTACAACTTCAAGCTCGCAAAAGGCATTAAGAGTATCTATATTTCACATAAATTGGAGTAGAGAAACGCAATTGCTGAGCGAACCTGGAAACCGTCATTGCTAATCAGAGTTACAGTATCTTCGTCTGAGGCCGGCATTGTTGTAGGTTATCGACGGCTTGGATATTATGGAGAGTTTCAAACAGAATAAGCAGGTCGCTCCGGGTATATGCCTATTTGCGAAAAAGGAAAGAACAGCTAGACATTAGTGAGTAGCAAGAAAGTGAAGAGTCAGTCTAGTAAAAGATTAAAAGCAAAGATAAGATTGCGTACTCTGTATACGCCTTTACCTAGCCGGAGACCAGCAGCAGTAAGAGCCTTTCTTTAGAGAGAGAGAGGAAGAGAGAGCTTTATACTTGAAACGTGGAGCTAAATCGTCAGCTTTTGCGCTTTGAACGTTGAGGGTTGAGGTTCAGTGGCGTGGAGGGAGGAGATCAAGGTTCATTAAAAACCTGAGCAAAGCGCTTCGCGTTTTGGCTGGAGCTTTAACTAAGAAAAAAAAGGAAAGGAAAACAAGGGACTGTTAATGAATGACATGCAGGCGTATATATCGGGGAAGCTACTGGGGGAGCAGCGTTATCCCGCCAGCCCGTTTTAAGTAGATAACACAGGTATTCACCATGGGGGCAGGGCTATCAAAGGCAATAGATGGCTAATTGCGTGATATATCCAACCAAGAAGGGATGAAAAAAAAAAAAAAAAAAAAAAAACTAAGAGCAGTTTTTCATCCGAAAAAGGGAGAAAAGATTTCAGTCGAATCACCACGGCCTCCTGCATCTTCTTTTCTTTTTCATTCGTGAAAAGTCAAAAAACGAATCATAATATATACCTAGTATACCTATTTCATATATCTAGTAATAAGAGTGTTTCTTTATATTGAAAAATAGACACCCAATTGAACGATTTACATGACCGTACATGCCATTCTGAGCAGGACGATCCGGAGATCGAGCCAATTCCCAGGACCCCACAGGGCTTTCCCGTCCTGCACTTCTTCGTACCACTGTGCTTCCTTTGCTTATTCTGAGCGTACATCTTTAGGCCCTTCGTCGACAGCTAGCCGTCGTCGTAATCAAGCAGTATTAACAAGTGGTACTAGCAATAACACTAGCAGTAGCAGTGCGAAGTCTATAAATCGGCGTAATCCTGACTTCTCTGCCTTTAGAGAGTTCGGATTTGGATTTGGATTTAGTCGCAGTTATCATTCTCCCTTTCACCCTGTATTGCTTTAAGCAGCGAATCCCTCGTCTGCTACCCCGCCACGCATTATTACCCCTCCACCATACTACTACTGCTAGTACCACCACCACTACCCCTCCACACATAAAATCTTTTCACTCCTCTTCAAACTCTTCCCTTTCTCCACCTTTTCATCCTTCTTCGTCTTCTTCTTTTTCGTCCCTCCTTCGACGCTCTGAGATTTCCCTCCCTCACAAATCATATAAACCTTTTCGTCAAGTTCGATACTGTTCATATCATAGAGCCACCATGTGCAAGCACTTTGGAGGAGACCCAAGCAGCGGAAGCGTCGATGTGTCCAAAGGCCGCGTCGTCCTTCCCGCCAATGTCCAACCTACCAACTACAAGCTTCAATTAGAGCCTGACTTCGAAAAGTTCACATTTGAAGGAGAGGTCCAGATTTCGTAAGTAGCCCGAGTTTTAAGTAAAATACGATGTTCTAATATTATGACTTTTGGTTATCGGTCGTTACTAGTAGATATACACAAAATAGCTTCATTGTTAGCTCTTAGAAGCGATAGACCTTTTTTCTAATAACTCCTTTTTATTTTTTCTTTGCATTTCATTAGGGTCAACGGCATCAAAGATACGAACGAGATCTCGGTCAATATTCAAGACATAACCATCCACAGTGCTTCTCTTGAGAGCTCAGGCAGTACTCAAGAATCCAAGAACCTCACGTAAGACTTATACAGAATACTACAATATGCAAGAATTAAAAAAAAAAAAAAAAAAAAAAAAAAAAAAAAATTCACTGCAAGTTTTGAAGCTAATTTGGACATCTAATGTTTTGTAAAGCTATGACGAAGACACACAATCAGTCACGGCGCACTTTGAGAAGCCGGTAACTGCAGGATCCAAGGCGGTCTTGACGTTCAAGTTCACTGGAAAGCTGAACGATAACATGGCCGGTAAGTTGAATAGTCTTTATAGGAATACAGCGTTCCCTCGACATGTTAGAGATATAAAATAATAGTGAGAAGTGATGAAGGGCTTAGTTATTGACTCGATATGAATTTAGGCTTCTACCGTCATCTTACAAGACGAAAAAACCGGCGAGACGAAGTGGCTCGCTACCACGCAGATGGAACCTACCGATGCGAGAAGGGTTCGTGAACTGCTTTCTCCCGTACTTTTTTCATTGCTGTCGATGGCCTATCTTCTCTAACTCGAACCAATCTCTTAGGCTTTCCCGTGCTTCGATGAACCAGGACTGAAAGCAAGCTTTGAGATCACTCTCATTGCCGACAAGAGCCTTGTTTGTCTCTCCAACATGGACGTTGCGAACGAGAAGGACCTTGGTAACGGAAAGAAAGCCGTTAGCTTCAACAAGACACCACTTATGTCGACTTACCTGCTCGCCTTCATTGTCGGTGACTTGAAGTACATTGAGACGAATGAGTTCCGAATCCCCATTCGCGTATATGCTCCTCCAGGAACTGAGCACAACGGAAAATTCTCCCTTGATCTTGCAGCCAGGACTTTGAAGTTCTACGAAGAGACATTCGACAGCCCGTTCCCGCTTCCCAAGATGGATATGGTTGCCATTCCTGATTTCAGTGCTGGTGCCATGGAAAACTGGGGCTTAGTCACCTACAGGGTTGTTGACCTCCTGTTCGATGAGAAGACGAGCGGTGCTTCTACCAAGCAGCGTGTTGCTGAGGTTGTACAGCACGAGTTGGCTCACCAGTGGTTCGGTAACCTGGTTACTATGGACTTCTGGGATGGGCTTTGGCTCAACGAAGGTTTCGCAACCTGGATGTCCTGGTACTCTTGCAACGCTTTCTACCCAGAGTGGAAGGTTTGGGAGTCCTACGTTACAGATAACCTCCAGAGTGCCCTGGGGCTCGACTCCCTGCGAAGCAGTCATCCCATTGAAGTCCCTGTTGCCAGGGCCGACGAGATCAACCAGATTTTCGATGCCATCTCATACTCTAAGGGCTCTTGCGTGCTCCGCATGATCTCCACGTACCTCGGCGAGGATGTCTTCATGGAAGGCATCCGAAGGTACCTCAAGAAGCATGCTTTTGGAAATACGCAGACCGGTGACCTGTGGGCTGCGCTGAGTGATGCCAGCGGCAAAGACATCAGCGAAATGATGACCATCTGGACCAAGAAGGTCGGTTACCCGGTGTTGACCGTTACCGAGAAGAGCGACGGAGTTCACGTCAAGCAGAACCGTTTCCTGCGCACCGCAGACGTTAAGCCCGAAGAGGATGAGACAATCTACCCCGTCGTCCTTCGTCTCAAGACTAAGGAAGGGGTCCAAGATAAACTTCTTCTCACCGAGCGTGAAACGACTATCCTCTTAAAGACACGGAATTCTTCAAACTTAATGCGGATCACTGCGGTATCTACAGGGTTTCTTATTCTCCCGAGCGTTTGACCAAGCTCGGAGAAGCCGCCAAGGCTGGGCTTCTCTCTGTTGAAGACCGAGCCGGAATGGTTGCCGACGCGGGAGCTCTTGCGGCTAGTGGCTTCCAGAAGACCTCTGGTCTTCTCGGTCTCCTGACGGATTAAGGATGAGCAGGACTTCGTTGTCTGGGATGAGATCTGCACTAGGCTTGCAACCATCCGCAGCGCATGGATTTTCCAGCCCCAGGAGGTCAAGGATGCCTTAAAGGCTTTCAACAGGGACGTCGTCGCCAACATTACCCACAAGCTTGGCTGGGAATTCAAGGATTCGGACAGCCACATTGAGCAACAGTTCAAGGGCCTCATGTTTGGCCATGCTGGTCTTTGCGGCGATCAAAAGTGAGTACCCTCGGCGTCGCCATTTTTTTTTTTCTATGCTTCTAGAATCCAGATTGCTAATATAATATCTCCTATACGTGAAATTCAGGGTCATTGCTGCCGCGAAAGAGATGTTCGAGAAGTTCTCCAAGGGCGATAAGAACGCCATCCACCCTAATATCCGCGGTAGCGTGTATGCTATTGCTCTGGAAAACGGTGGAGAGAGCGAAGTCAGTCATAATTCTATCGCTGAATGAATAACAAGTATTTGAAGTATTTCGCTAATATATAACCGCCTCTTTAGTACGAGGCCGTTCTGAATGCTTACCGCACTGCTAGCAGCAGCGACGAACGTAATACTGCTCTCCGGAACCTCGGAAGATCGAGACATGGCGGTTGTATCAAGAAGACCCTTAACCTCGCCCAGTGAAGAAGTTAAGGAGCAGGACGTAAGAAACCACTTTCCCTTGTTTCAAGTTCGAGAAAGAAAGAAAGAAATCCAATTGTGCTTGAATGATCACTGACGAAGTTAATTATGTATAGATCTATCTGCCTTTCAGCGGCCTCCGTGCCCACACTGATGGTATCGAAGAGCTCTGGGGTTGGGCCAAGGAGAACTGGGATACGTTGGAGAAGAAGCTCCACCAGGCCTTAGCATGCTCGAACGGTCGTGCAGCTCGTTACCGCAAGCTTCACCTCCCACGAAGCCATTACGGATATTCAAACCTTCTTCGGCAGCAGAAGCACCAAAGGTTTCGATCAGGGTTTGGCTCAAAGCTTAGACTCGGTCCGCGCGAAGTCGTCCTGGCTCCAGCGTGATGAGGCGGATGTTAAGGAATGGCTGATCAAGAATGGCTACCTCAAGCAGTAAGTCAACAGTGGAATAGATCAACTGCACTTAAAAGCAAGTAGGAATTTTTTTTTTAAAAAAAAAAAAAAAAAAAAAAACAAGGTTAATTTGTCTTTTGTTTTTCTAGAAGAAAACTTTAAACAAATTATAAAGGCATGACGACCACTCGTAGCTAGAAGAAGTAGAATTGGCAGAACGAAAAAAACTTGCTTATTAGCTAGACAACATTCAAAGTAAATAGATATATACTTACCTTTTGTGCAAAAACCAAAAATGAAAGAATATCACGGTAAAATGGCCTTAATATGATTCTTTCACAATAATTGCTTAGGATATAATGGCAGCAGATATATGGCATCGATGTCATTGTATTTTGATAACTGACATGCACGTGCACATCACTCTCGCTAAATTGTTTAGTATTATTTAGCATCCAGCGCACATAAATGAAAGATATGTACGTAAACATCTATAAGAACGGAGTAAGACTTATTCAAGGAGTGGATTCACGAGTTATAGCTATCGGGGCTCGAGCCAAATAACCTAGAGAATATGTGCGTGCAATTAGAGTATCGGTGCGCGATATTAGGCTAAATTTTTTTCTGCAGACCCCTACCAAAGCAGAGCTTAAAAAAATTAACAAAACTGCTAGCAGCAAATAAATACCCAACCGCGTCCGGAGAAGAGCTGGTCGGGAGGAGGAGGAGAAACAACCCAACGAACCCATTCCCTCTCTACGATATATCCATCCACTGCGTTACAGACCACAAGCGAAGAAAAAGAGGAGGAGCAATGGCGACAGAAGGCTATCTAAGCTCGCCCGGACGTTACCACCGCGCCTGAGCCAATTCTTCCGCCGATACCCTCCCGGCACGCACGACACCCAGAGCTAAACCCGTTCAAGCCTACTCTGAACGCGGCCACTGGCAGGTGGCAGAATCCCATATACTCGCTGAGACGCCAGGCCGACATGGTCAAGCTGGCGAAGCTGTACAACGTGGACAAGCTGCTGCCGCCGACGGTGAAGAGCGACGAAGCGAAGGAGGCCAAGTTCCTGGAAGGAAAGAAGATGAAGAGGGTGCACAATCCCAAGGGGCACAAGTACGAGAAGGTGGTACAGGCGAGGTATGTAATGTTCTTCCTTCTGGTGGAAATCTTTGGGGAAGTTTTGGGGGGACGATGTCTATACTGGAAATGAGAGGTTTTGCTAATACTTTGCGGGACGCTATAGAGTCGAGAGGCGGCGGGAAGCAATGCTCCAGATGCCGGAGCTTATCAAGGAGTGGAAATTGGTACATTCCTATTTAAATCATTACTTACTATTACTTCTATTATCCAAGCTAACTTTTCTTCTGCTTAATTCAGGCGAGACATGGTCGTTTCTGGAGAAAATGGCCAGGATCACCAAAAAATAGACCGGCTCATGCGGCTCTTCTTCTTTTACTTTGCGGCAGTATGCTTCTTGCATTTTTGTACAATAATTGTAGATACAGTTCAAATAGAAGAGTGGTTGTAGTATAAAATGCCTCGACTTCGATTCAATCGCAGTATCCCCAACTGAAAAATATATCCCAAGTGATATACAAAAAGCAGCTTACAAAGGCATCAGTAGCTCTACGGAGTACCAGTACCAAAAATTATTATATATCTCTAATTATTATGTGAAAGAAAAGAATGCTCAAGAGAGATTATATCCTAATGATCGCAAAATCAATGGCATCGGAGGTTGCAAGTCTTACTATTTGCAGGCAAGAGCGCAGGTTGATAGCAGTATCGGACGGTTTAAAAAAAAAAAAAAAAAAAAAAAAAAAAGAGATCGGAAGGCCGCACCTTAAAAATTTAGCGAGCCCAACCTTAATTTGATCTTTTTCTGGACCTTTCGCGTGACTCTTACGAAAGACATTATATTTCTTTCCTCATACAATTTACTTGTATGACAGTCATCTATCGATCTCTTTGTTCGGTTTATTTTATCTCTCTCCCCTTCATTTTACTCTCTTACTCACTCAGGTCCCCGGATTGTGTCAGCTTTCTACATCGACCAGTAGGTATTAGTGAATACGATCGCTCGCGTGTAACTATAAACTAAGAGACTTCGAACAGACGATGGAGAACGGCGATTCAGTCGGGCTGGCGCCTCCGCCACACCACCTCCTCCACTCCACCTGTCGACATGGACGGCCTTCCTCACCTCCGCTCCTAGCGA
This sequence comes from Pezizomycotina sp. ARF18, assembly GCA_002224055.1. NCBI lineage: Eukaryota > Fungi > Ascomycota > Pezizomycotina sp. ARF18. Next base: position 106,492 of record AZLU01000033.1, read on the forward strand.
TCCGCCGCTCCTCCTGATGACCTCCTCCACCTCCGCCCTCGGAAATGCCTCCACCGCCTCCTCCGCCGGCGAAGAAACCATCAAACAATTCGAGAGGGCCGTTATCCATCGAAGAAATCCTGCGAAAAGAAGAAGGAAGCAGACGAAGCGGCAGCGAAACCCAGATTCCTGACAAAAGCGCAGAGGGAAACGATTGCCTTGGAGAAGCGACAGAAGGAAGTGGAGGAGCAGAGAAAACGGGACGCCGCGGTGAGAGCCAGCCAACGAACGGCCATTCGAGCGGCAGGACAGCGGCAGAGATAGGGATTACCGCGATAGGACCGTATAGGGACCACGACAGAGATCGTAGGGGTTACCGAGATCCGCCGAGCGGGCCGGCGGCGATGAGAGCACCTCCAACGGGCCCCAGGGCTGGCCGAGATCGCGATAGGGACCGTGAAGAGACCGTGATAGGGACCGCGACCGCGATCGCCGCACGTTAGAGATTATAGGGACGCAATGGCGTGGGTGGTGAGAAGCGTTCGGCGGAAGAGGAAGCGAGCCAAGGTTATACGGACACGGTACATGGGTCAGGATCCGACAGCAACTCGCTCAATAAGAAGAAACGCAGAAAGACCTCGGAGCGGAAGTTCACGTTTCGAATGGTCGGCGGACGAGGACACTTCGGTCGACTACAACACTCTCTACATCAATAGGTCTACGGCGAATTTCTTCGGTAGAGGCAAATTGGTGGTTTCGCCGAAACAGACAAGCTGCGAAGAAGTACGCTGCGGCTCTGGAAGAGCGTGGAGATGAGGAGGAAAGAAGGCGGGCGAGGGAACTCGTCGAAATGGAGCAAAAGAAGTTGGAAGCGTCGAAATGGAGTGATAAGCACTGGATGAGAAGCCATTGGAGATGATGAAGGAGAGAGACTGGCGTATCTTCCGAGAAGATTTCAATATATCGACCAAGGGCGGCGGTATACCGAATCCTATCAGATCTTGGAGGAATCAGGGCTACCTCCGATATTGCTGAACGTAATCGAACAGGTCGGCTATAAGGAGCCTTCCCCAATTCAACGTGCAGCTATCCCGGTAGCTCTACGGTCACGAGACACGATCGGTGTCGCCGTTACCGGTTCCGGTAAAACGGCAGCTTTCATTCTTCCCTTACTAGTATACATCAAGATCTACCACCGCTCGATGCGATCACGAAGAACGATGGGCCGTACGCTATCATTCTTGCCCCTACAAGAGAATTGGCTCAGCAGATTGAGGTCGAGGCAAAGAAATTTGCCAACCCGCTCAACTTTAACTGTGTTTCCATCGTCGGTGGACACACGATCGAAGAACAGTCTTTCAGCTTTGAGGGATGGTGCGGAGATCATTATTGCTACACCGGTCGTCTTCTGGACTGTCTGGAAAGGCGCGTCTTGTCCTCTCGCAATGCTGTTACGTCATCATGGATGAAGCGATAGGATGATCGACTTAGGTTTTGAAGATCCGTAAACAGGATATTGGACTCCCTACCTGTCTCAACGTAAAACCCGACACCGAAGACGCAGAGAATCCAGTGCTCATGTCTAAGACGCTTGGAGGCAAGGAGCGGTACAGGCAAACGATGATGTACACGGTACAATGCCCCCGGCAATCGAAAGAATAGCAAGGAAATACCTCCGTCGTCCCGCAATTGTCACCATTGGAAACGCAGGAGAAGCCGTCGACACCGTCGAGCAGCGGGTCGAGTTCATCCAGGGAGAAGACAGGCGCAAGAAGAGACTACAGGAGATCCTTAACTCCCACGAGTACCTCCCGCGATCATCGTCTTCGTCAACATCAAGCGGAACTGCGACATGGTCGCAAGGATGTGAAGCACATGGGCTGGACGGCCGTAACGTTGCACGGCAGCAAGTCCCAGGAGCAGCGTGAGGCGCGCTGCAGCAGCTGAGAAACAAGCAGGCCGACGTGCTCGTGGCGACGGATCTGGCAGGTAGAGGTATCGACGTTCCCGACGTCTCGCTGGTAATCAACTTCAACATGGCACCAACATCGAAAGTTACACGCACAGGATCGTCGTACTGGTCGCGCTGGCAAGTCAGGTGTTGCATAACGTTCTTGGGTAACGAAGACTCAGACGTCATGTACGACCTCAAGCAGATGCTCATAAAAAGTTCGATATCGAAGTTACCGGATGAGGTACGCATCCTTCCAACTCCCCTCTCTCTCCAAATTTCCCCTATTTTTCTTTTGGATATCTCGTGAGATTGTATGCTGATGTGTCGAAATTCGTTATATAGCTACGTCGTCACGAAGCCGCACAGCAAAAGCCTACCCGAGGTCCCGCCTCTCGCATGTCTAAAAAGGACAAAGAAGGCGACACCGACATGTCGTTCAACCAGCTTCCGGCGGGCTAGATGGGCATGAACGAAATTTTTTTTTTTTTTTTTGCTATTTGGAAGTCGAATCATTCCTTCCATGCAGTAATTTCATGTTGAAAATGGGGCCAAGCGTTATATAGTTCATGGATGAGTTTATCGTAAATGAAAAACATATTGGGTTTTATACTTGACGACGTTGTATTATATAGATGGATTCTTCATGAGTCTGTGATAGAATAATAGGTCGGGAGTTGCTCGATATTTAAAATGGATATTTATAGCACAAATATTTCGATGAAGAATATGTAGTAAGAAGATCATGACGTTGCTAATATATTGTCTATTGCTTTTTTCTCTATCACTGAGTTCTGTATAATAACCTGAAAACAAACTCGGCGACTAAATACAAAATTCTTGGAATAAAAAAAACTTACTTGTATAACAGGAATTCAAATCCAACTATTCACATTACCGGATCCTTTCATCGTCTGTAAATATTGCGCTCTTGATTATATTCCTGCATTTTCATATAGTGATTTTTCAAAGCTATTCGATCCCAAACGAAAATAAATAAGATAAAATAAAACGAAAACATGGCTCTTTTACTATCCTCATCCTTCACTTAAATCAAGGGACGGTATTGGCCACTGCAGTATAGTAAACGAGCTATTATTGTGTCTTCTTGTTCTCGTCAAGTCCGGTCATGACTCTCGTCAATCCTGTCATGGTTCTTATCGGCTTCCTGTAGGTCTCTCCTCTCGAAGTATTTGAGAGCTTCGTCAAGAAGACTATAAGGAAATGAACAGTCAGTCTGATATCTAGTTTAAAGGTTAATGGTAAAGTTGATACTTACATTACCGGTAAGGAGAATGCTAGAACTGCCTTCCATTCCAGGACGTTAAGCGGAGCGATCGAGAAGAGAGTCTGAAAGAATAGGTAGTTAGCATCTGAACTAGTGATGGAGAGCTCCACCGAAACGATAACAGAAAATAGGACGAGGGAGCTTACCTGAAGAAAAGGAATATAGAGAAGAGCAAAATGCAGCGCCATTGAAAGGACAATTGCGTATACGAGAAATCATGTTCCTCCATATCTGGAGCGTAAACAGCGACTCGCTGGTGCTGAGTGCGTTTCATGGCGTTAAACATTTCGATGACTACCAGGATGGAGAGGAGACGGTGGAAGCGGATTTGGCCATATTATTGGAGAACATCTCGCATCCAATCTCTGGGAAGTGGCTCGAGCACCTGTGGAAATGAGACAGCTGGTAGAACGTGATGCGAGGTCCTTCGGGATTCCACATGAACCACCAGGCATAGCCGCCGACGGTCGCGGCACCAACGTATGTTCCGATGACCATGTACCTAAAGAAAAGCCAGCCGCTTACCAAAGGATCGTCCCTCTTTCTCGGTGGCCTCTTCATGTTATCGTGGTCGGGCGGGTTGAATGAAAGCGCAGTCGCAGGAAGTCCATCGGTGACCAAGTTGACCCAGAGGAGCTGTACGGGATCAAAGCTTCAGCATGCCCAGTATAACCGTGAGGAAGATGGAAACGACCTCGCCGATGTTGGAAGAGATCAGTATCGGATAAACTGCTGGGTGTTGCTGTAGATAATCTGCCCTCCTCGACAGCGATTTCTATCGTTGCAAAGTTGTCGTCGGCGAGGACCATATCCGCAGCCAGTTTAGCAACATCCGTTCCAGTGCCCATTGCAATACCGATATCAGCCTTCTTCAAAGCCGGAGCATCGTTGACACCGTCGCCAGTCATCGCCACAACCTGTCCAGTACCCTGCAAGAGATCGACGAGCTTGCTCTTGTGCATCGGCTCCGTCCTCGAGAAACAGTTGACGGTCTTTGCTGCGTAGACTTGGGCACCTTCTGAGAGTTCGTCGAATTCCCGGCCAGTGAGACTCAGTCCTTCGAGGTCTTTCATCTTTCTTCGAAGATACCAATCTTTCGGCAAATGGTCTCGGCAGTCTGCTTGTTATCACCTGTTATGACGACAAACACGAATCCCAGCTTCGCGCATTTCTGGATCGATTCCTTAACCTCTGGTCTTGGAGGATCCAACATCGCTACCAAACCGATAAATGTCATGCCTTGCTCCAGTTCCATATAATCTCTAGGGGTCTTAGCCTCAAGAACTTTTGGTTTCCAGCGGTGTCATCTACCGAAGCAATGCAGGATCCTCAGGCCAAGTCCAGCGTACTCAGAAATTTTCTTGCTTAGGGCAGCATGATGCTTGGGCGTGAAAGGGACTTTTTCGCCAACGACGCCGGCCAGAACGGACGTGCAAACGTTCGAGCACTGATTCCGGAGCACCTTTGACGAAGAGTGTGGGTTTTTCTTCGAACCAGCCAGGACCGACATGCTCTTGCGTTCCCGAGAAACTCAAAAGTGGTGATTTGCGGGTATTGCCTTTCGTACCAGCCGTTTGCAGAGTGAACTTTTTTCCTCGATAGGAATAAGCTTTCCTGTCTCGTTGAAGCATGATCTCCAGAGCCGAGCTTTTCAACCAGAACGCGGAGGCAGCCTCGGTTGGCTCACCAACATTGGTAAAGTTGTTCGCCTTAGCGTCATAGGTGATTTCTGAATTGTTACAAAATGGCCATAACTTCTGCAAGCCTCTCTACGGTTTTCGACATTGCGGCCGCAGATTCAATAACGTTGCCCTGCTTAGTCTTGACTTCACCTTCGGGAGAATAGTCGGTGCCATCCACGAAGAGCTCGTCAAGCTCGGAGGTATCGTCGGGCGAAGGACAATGGCCCGACAGGCGCTCATCTGGTTCGTGTAAGGGTACCGGTTTGTCAGAGCAGATAATGCTGCAACTTTCCCAGCGTTTCAACTGAGGGCAAACTGCGGACAACGGCGTTCTTAGCAGCCATCTTCCTAGTACCCAAAGCGAGGCAGGTAGTAATTACAACCGCAAGACCCTCTGGGATAGCTGCAACTCCGAGTGATACCGCGATCTAGTTTTAAAAAAAAAGGATATCAGTAATTTTTTTTTTTCTAATTACCATATAAGTGGCGATGAATATATCTACCTTGAGATAGTAAACAGCTCCCTTGATCCAGCTACCGTGTGCGGCGTCATTGAAGTTGCGGACGTTGATAAGCCAAACTAGCACGCAGATGACCATAATGACCTTGGCCAGCATATCACCGAATTCGTTGAGCTTCTGTTTAAGCGGTGTAGGCTCCGAGATTGATCGACGATACTGTTATGAATATCTCCAATAGCGGTATTGCCACCCGTCAAAACCACAATAGCGCGAGCCCTCCCAACCGTAACAGTCGTCCGGAGAATAGCATGTTGACTTGATCCTGTTTGACAGCTCTGCTGTCGGCAACCTCGCCGGTTTCCTTCGAGACGCTCCCTCCTTCACCAGTAAGAATGGTTGGTCGACCCGGAATGAGTTGCTCTTGATTGATAACAGGCGGCAATCCGCCGGGATGCAGTCTCCGACGGAAACATCGATTATATCACGGGGACGAGCTCTTCCGCGCGAATCTTCGAGATTTTCCCTCGTCGGATGACCTTGGCTTCGTTTGCGGAATATTCGTTGAGAGCTGCGATCGCTTTTTCTGCGCTGCTTTCCTGCGATACACCGACCACGGAGTTCAATATTAAGATAGCTAAAATCTGTTTTCGTAAATACGATGTCAGCCAAATTGAGCTTTCTAACATGCGAGTCAAGGTGCAGGTAGCTTAAATGCAAGCTATAAAGTTGTTTTACTTACCACCAATCGGGTCAACGAAAGCTGTTATATCTTCGCCGCCTTCTAATATTGCGAGTGCAAACGAGATACCAGCCGAAGCGAGTAGGATTATGACCAGCTGGTCCTTGAATTGTTCAAGGATAGCTTCCATAGCGGGGTTGGCGGTTCCTCGGGGAGAGCTACAGGATAATTGGCGCGAAAACGTTAGTTTGTGTTAAGCAGTAACCAAGATATGGGCTTTCGAAGCAGAATTTAATATATATAATATATTATATTGCTGATTGTCGAATATTCTGTAAGCGCGTTACATACCATTTCGCCGTACTTCGTTAACGCTGCTTGACCTGGTTATCGGACAATCCCTTCGACTCCTAACGCCGAAAAAGTTGAGGACCTCCTTTGTCGACTTCGCATAGGCGTCCTCCATTGTTTCGTTGCGATTCGATATCTCTCGGGCAGCTTGAGAATCAATCGTTTCCTCGGTACTATATAATTTCCAAGCTCCTCTTTTAACGTCGTCCCGTCGACCCTTTGCGCAGCGCAAAATTATGCAAGCGCAAGGCCGTTTTTACCTCCAAACAGTGTTTTGCTGTTGGTGTTTGTTCAGTTCTGCCTTTATAGTTTCTTCTAAGAAAAAAGTAAAGGTGGTAGGGTTCTTAAGGAAGCAAAAGTTCCTCAATGCAAAGAAGAAAAGAGCCTCAAGCGTCGCCGGCCGTTGATTTTTTTCGCGAAAAGCTACCCTTGTTGATAGTTAACGAATATCGAATGGATCTGGAAGAAAGAAAGTAAAGAAAAGTAAAGAGAAAGAAAGAAAAAGATAAAGAGGAAAGAAAGTGGAAAGAAAATGTATAGACGAGTAAGTAAAATTTGTGAACAGATATAGTATAATAATGCCCTAAGTAATATTGTATTATATCATGCTTAGTATACTAGGGAATAGAAAATTATCTAACGCTTTCAGGGGACAGAGTTTTGAAAATGTGCTCTAGAACTCTCTCGCTCTCTCTCCTTCTTCTCCTTTTTGTAAAGCGAACCGGATGGAATATCCCCTCTCGAAGCCTGTGTCCCCTTTTTAAGTATTTTTGTAGAAGATTATTATTTATATATATATCTAATTTAAACTGGACGGAAGTGCTAGGCTCTAGCGCTGTATCGTATTTCTAAGCCGGACATACTACTTTTAACACTTGGCTTTTTTTTTTTTTTTTCTCTCTCGCAAGTTTCAAAGAGCTACCTTTAAACCTCAGGAGGATGACTTTACGCTAGGTAGGCTTCGTTTACACTCTATCGCAAGTATGAACTTTTTTGATTCAAATTACGGCTCCTTCAGATCCTTCCCTATCCTTCGATTCGAACGAGAGAGAAAATGACAACGAAAACATGATAGGCAATGAATGGGATGGGTTAGTCCAGTTGCCGAGCGGGAACTGCATCCAAGAAAACCGGTGCTTAGCACTGCCCCCTCCTTTTCCACAATTTCCCCTCCAATGGCTTGTTCGAGGGGCTTGAGATAAGATTCGTTGTTGCTCAATCAGAAATAAGTAATCTTGCCAGTGGGACGGGGAGAAAAATCGAACTGGTAGATTAGCGCTGCGGATTGAAGGGAAGGAATTCTCCTGTTCGAGGAAAGCAAAAAGGTAGTAGGAAAGGGGGATGAAAGATAAATTGCAACCGCAGCAGCTTTGTCTATCGTTTCCTCAATGCGGAATAATTCCAACGGCGACAACTCGAACGGGCGGCATGATGCGAGGCTTCGTCCGATGATTTAGTATCATTGCTTCGCTCTACTCGGTGCGATCTATTCTCAGTATTACATTTTGCTTATTTATTTATTCATCGTGTTTTTTTTTTTTTTTATCTGATATATCAATTGCGAGGGCGGTTCGTTCGCTGTGATCCAGGCACTAAATTGTAGATATAATAGAATAAACATCCTTGGAACCCCTTCCATTTCTTCTTTTTAAATTGGGCGAAAAGCATGGATCTTGGCGAGCCGTTGATTTCTGGAATATTCCGTAATATTTCTCAATTAGGGAATCGATATAGTTAAGCTGTGCAATAGAAAATTGAAAAATTGAAAAATTAAAAAAAAAAAACGCTATCTTACATTTAGTGAATATCACAAGATACCAATATTATAGCCAATCGGAGAAAAGCATCTGTTCGAGGTATATATATATATATATAACTAAGTAAACTTCGAAGATCACGTCACCACGTAATGAAATCCATCAAGGGACCTGCCCTAGAATACATATAGCTAGCGATAACGCTAATTAAACCTACTTTTGGAGGGATATAAGAAGCAACAAATGCTGTTTCAACGATCCAAATGGCCGTAAGGGTTATCCAAACTATAATCCAGGTGGACGAAAGCTCTGTCTACGATCGGAATGCTCTCAATAATGACCTGGAGGGCCTCTCCGACTGCATGGCTGTCCTTCAAAGGTATGTCTTCCTCGAGGAGGACTTCTACTTCGACGTTGAGCAAGTCGCCTGCGTGGTACGCCTGTAAAGATATAACCTTTTTGATCGTCGAAGCGAATCGCATGCATACGTAAAGGATAAGATTCCTCTCGTCCGGAGTTGACGCGGCACCAGTGAGATTTTTGATATGCTCGCTGCTTGTTGAACTCCACTGGTAGATAACAGCCACACTGAGGAGGAGACGCCGAGCGGATCGAGCCACCACAAGCCCCAGTGCCAATATTTGTTCGTCAGCGATGCAGTCAGCGGGAAAACGATGGCGAAGGTGTTAAAATAAACGTCGTGATAGCATCCTGGGCCAAGGCTTGCACGCTTGAGCTTTTGATTGTTCGACACCAAACCCAACAAGCCCCTTTGAGCAGGATAGTTGCCCCCATTATAGCGATAGCGGACGGTGTAAGGTCAACTATAGACCTATCGCTACCGGCCAGCCGTTGTATACCTTCTATGGCAACCTGGCAGAATGAACTGATCATGATCACCGAAAACACCAAGACGCCTACAGGCTCCAGCTTCCGCCTTCCGATCGGATATCTGTGATGGTCCTTGCGGCTGATTAAATACGTGTCGTGAATACAATCACAGTGCTGAGGAAGTCGAGCGCGCTGTCCAGCAAGGCGGCAAGAACGGCAAGGGAGCTAGTGAGTATCACTAGGGCAATCTTGGCGGCTAAAAGGATCGCGTTGGCGGCAAAGTTGACATGAATCGCAAACTGGACGATCTTTTCGTGATCCTCGCCGCTTCCGTCGGCCCCCACCTGGCGCTTTCAAGCAACGGTGTTTCCTCGTCGGCACCCATTCCCTGTACATATCCCGGAGGGCGGCGAAAAGGTTGCTGCTGCTGTTGCTGTTCCTCAATTGAGCCTTCTTCGGAATTGTTCCCGTGCCTGAGTACGAGTCTAGCAGTTTTGGTACGATGCTAGAGTTCAAGAGCGCGTCTTGATAGAAATTTAACCAACATTAGTTTTTTTTTTTTTTTTTTTTTTTTTTTTCAAGTCCACAGCAATTGCGATGAAAATTGGCATGGTTCTACATACCAGCCCACATGTATTGCTCGACAAGTCGGTTATTTCTTTCGTAATATTCAGGCTAAGGAATTCGAATTCATGTCATGTTAGCATGCTCTAATGACATCTTAGAAGCGGACGGAACAGGCTCTCCACAAGAAGCCAAAGAACCCCACCAAAAAAAAAAAAAAAACCCCGTTTTTGATATAGATAAATCAATAAAAATAAAAATAAACAAGGAGAGAGGACGAGTGTCTTTTACTGACATTGGTTTCTTCATTTTCTTAAGCTCCTCCTCAGTTTGATATACTGTTTCCATTGGTATCTCGGGTTGCTATTGCCCTGCAGCCTGTGTACGTGAGGATTTTGCAGAGCCTGGCAGCGTGAGCAGCGCTTGCCCGACGAATTCCTCCCATTTCCTCGTCGTCATAAATTGAAGCCGACGATGCTGACCTTCGCAGTAACGAGGGTAATAGCCCGGCCTTTCTCCTTGGATCAAGAAGCTGTGGAATTCGTCGTCTTGTAGAGGGAGGAATGCAAGTGTGTTCTGAAAGGCGAGGGTTGATGATGTTGTTGATGGTGTGGTGTTGTTGCTCTTGTCGAGGAGAGACTGCAGTTCCATAGGACGACATAGCTGCTTATTTTTTGTTTATTTCTTTTATCTCTCTTTTTTTTTTTTTTTTTTTTTCTTGAATTGAAATATCAAAGAAATCTAGTGCAAAGTCGCTATCGTAAAAAATCTTACAATTCGTACAAAAACCTTTGTGACTTTGACGCCTCGGTAACTTTTTTAAGTTTCCATTCGGAGCGCGATAGAACAAATTGAATCCTCCACCTGAGTGAATCTTGAAAGACGACACTGGGGAGAAGAAAGTCGTGTCGTCACGCTAAGAATTGGTCGATATTTAATGGCCGATAGCCGAGCGTGGTAAATAGTTTTGGGACGTGTCGTAGATGAGATTTAATGAAACGCCAATACCGCCCAGTCCAGTATACCCCTCCGAAGGAGGGGATCTACATGCTTGACTAGATGATACTTCCGAGTTTATCTGCCTAGGTTTCCTGGTTACTTAGTATTCCCTGTGTTCGATCGACAAAAAAAAAAAAAAAAAAAAAAAAAAGGCAAGATAAATAGATCGTCGGTGTAATACCTAGGGTCCGAGACTAGTGCAATACTGATTTAGGATAATAAAGTAAGTATTTGAAGGGTTAGAGCATTCGATATATCTCAAGCTACCCAGTCAATTTTTGTGTCAAAGAATGTATATGTATATATATTAGTCCAAAGTCTATCTCTGTGATCTACCTAATTATTGAAACCCTGATCGGCCAATGTCCGCGGTTAAGATGCAAATACACAAGGATATGAGACAAAGAACTGGGAAGGATATATTTTGATAACGATAAGGCGTTTGAAGAACCTTCGGGGCGAGGAACCTAAGTGCATATTTTGGTGTGGGCAATTAGAGCCCGGTGTTATCCTGCTCATTTTTGGCGCGGCCCTTTCCTGCTCCGCCGGCGTCTTCGCCACTGTCTTCGTGGTCATCCTCACTGTCTTCTTCGCCGTCTTCCTCCTCCTCCTCATCGTCATCATCATCATCCTCTTCTTCGGTCTCTTCGCTTTCTTCGTCTTCCTCGCCAGGTTGTTTCTTCGGCTCAAAGAACGAAAGCTCTTGGACTTGCGCAGGGAAACCCTTCTCCTTGAAACGAGCTAGCAGGGACTATTGACCGCAAGTGCTTAATTAGATCTCGCTGTTCGCCTAATTCAGAAGCATGATTTTAAGAAGGCTGGGATCTCACCTCGGTATTTACAGGAGCAGTTGTTACAATGGATATGCTGGTCTCGGGTTCGAAAACGGGAGGAGCACTGATTTCATCGTTCGCTTAATGTCGTCAACGGTAACCTCCCGAATCTGTTTCAGCAGTACGGAGTTGTAGTCTTTTGGCAGCCCCAGGATGACTTGGTTGACGAATGATACGGCTGCTGCCGCAGACATGCTTGGCTCTGCATCCGCAAAGGACATAACAACGCTGCTTACTGCACCTTGCAGATCAAATTCATCGAATTCAGTCTGCCAATGATTCCATCCAGGGGAAGCACGTTGTTAGTTCATGCTCCAACAAAAGACTAAAAGGGAAAAAACACCCTTGTAATTGACGTACTGTGCCATTGATATAGCCCTGGAGACATTCTTTAGCAGACACAAACGCAGCATATGGGTCAGGAGAGCGATAAACGCTAAAGAAAATGAGCCCGGCGTCTACATTCTTCGAAAAACCACTGCCATACGCCAGCCCCGAACCCCGCAAGGCCCTAAAAGTGGTATTAGCAAAAGTACATTTTAGGTATTAACAGAAAGCTTATAGGAAAGCGGTGAGATATACTTCCACAGGGGCCCTCGGTGGCATCCATGTACGCAATAGCCAATAACAGAGCAGGCATCTGCGGGTCTTTCAATGATGATGGCCGGTCGTGGCATGTATCGTAAAAGAAGAATCAAGTGTCGGCATTGGCACGATATACACTAAATTCCTGGTTTTCTACCGATATCTGTCATGCGGTCTTTCCTCCTGTCAATGGGAGCAAGTTTGCCCTTCGCTGCTCGTTAGTGGTTAAGTCAATGTCTGGACGACCATGATAAACTTACCGATTGATGTCCTTCTACAAATGGCGCCCACAAAGAGACCGGCCTCTCTAACTTCTCTAAATTACCGATGACTAACACACGCATGTTTGATATAGTGCAGAGACGATCCCGAAGCTCGGTTATTTGTCGGATAGCTTCTTTGGGTCCTTCTTGAGCAGATTTTATATCTTTAAGATGTACGCCCCGTACTAATGTGTTCAAAGAGTAGCCAAGGATTCTTTCCCATATAGAGTAGTGCGGCGGCCGCCCATGCATCTGGAATGTAAATTAGGAAAATATATAACTAAGGAGGGATGGACCTATAGATAATATCCACTCACATCATTTCCTTGCCGTTTCTCCTCAGGAAGATCACTTAAAGTCTTCTTGACATGAATTTCCAATCTCTGTATTCCGGTTAGTATCTAGTATTTTCCAACCCTTAAAAAAAGAAACATCTGCGACGATCACAGTACTAACCTGAGGATCGAATATCACATTCCACAGCAAGACCTTCAGCCACTCAATCGTCCTCTCATACTTGTCCGCTTCAACCTGGAACCTAATGCGAAGACTTTCACTGGCTTCCATGTAAATGGCGGAAGTCATCTCGTATTTAACTGTATCTTTCTCTAGCAACTCGACCATCTTGTCGTACTCCACACGATTTCCGTTAACATCCTCTATCGAGAATTGAAGAAATTCTCTATATAGACGTTCAAAAGAGGTCGCAGCTCGATAGGTATTGAAGCGGTCGAGAACACGATGGTCACGTGTACAAAGTTCGAAGGCACGTGTTCAAAATGCAAGTACAGAGGAAGGTCTTCCTTGGGAAAGTCTGACTCCAATTGTTTTTGTATAGACGTCGACCTGCTTAAGGTTAGGTACTGCTTAAAATCTTTAAACTATTGTATATTGAGTTAGGAGCACTTACGGTTTTCCTTCTGCAAGGGCAAGACCCGCCCTTCCCGTCTAAAAACAACGCCAACGAAAGTCAACATCAGCAATCCAGTACAGCGATATTTACGAGGATAATTCCGGAGTCTCACCTGAGTAGTTATAAATTTGATAGATTCGACTGCTGGGGTTGTAACTTGACGTAGGATATCCTTCGGAATCTCCGGATCATTTTCCTTCTTAGCTTTATCCAGCTTCTCTTGAAGCCTCTTTAGGCCATCTTCGCCTAGTTTTGCAATTTGTTTCTTAACTCGGGCTTTCTGTTGTTCGTTTCTGTGAGTTTCAAGTTCCAACATGCATCAGAAAGACTATGACCAAGAAACCATTTACCTCGTCTTTCTCAAGTTTCTTCGACATTTTAGCAGATGGCTTTCCCAAATCGAAACGTGTTTGTTATCCAGAACCCATCTAATGCGCTAATTAGCTTGAAATCCGTCGGGATAATCAAATACAGACTAGAGTCCAACCTTTTTAAGAAATCTTTCCAGTCTTTTTCGCTCCACTCCTCTAGTTTATCGTATTCGCTGAGGTCGGCAAGCTTTTTCAGCACCGAGCCATTGCGATCTCCAAACATGAAGTCTGAGATAATCGGAGTAGTGAAGTAGCTGCCGTATGTTTCCACGGAAAATTTACGTTGGCGCTTTGCTCTCCGCAGACACTCCTTCAGGTATTCGAATTCTAGAGGCCCAGTGACAGTTTCTTGGAGAACCTCAAATAGGCGCTGTTCTGCAAGGGCTAGCTTCTTGGCTGGAACGCTGGTCAACTGCAGCCAAATCAGCGTATTCGGTCTCTCCTCCGCGTAGAATACTGCTCCGCTGGCTACCGGTTCTGGTATCTCAACCAACTTCTTCTCCAGAATGGAAACGGAGGAGCCCGCTAGATACGTCCCAAGTGTTTCCAGAGCAGCCACTAACATTTTTTTTTTTTTGGAAAATGTTAGCTTTGCTCATGGCGCAACTGTATTAGCTATAAGGAAACCTAAGAAAAGAGACTTACTTGCGACTGAATCTCGACAGTCAGGTCCGAGAAGTGCTACTAGAACCTCGCCCATAGACTCGTCCTTTTCAGGAAATGTAACTGTTTTCACAGTATTCTCTTTGATTTGCGGTACAGTAGACGAGGGTGAATCAATCCATGGACGCTTCCATGGGTCCTCCAGCTTAGGAACCTTGCAATGAGCGTATCCTCGAACTTGTCCAAGATCTCGAGCATTTCTTCCTCATCGATGTTACCGATAATCACCACGCACATGTTCTTGGGTTGATACATTTCCTTGTGGAATTCCCGGATTCGATCGGCAGTAAGAACCCGTAGATTCTCCATCATACCACCAGTCTCGGATCGAAATCCATTTCCAGGAGGGTAGACTAGACGATTAGCCTCTAACATCATTAACGTTTCTTGGGTATTCTGGACGCCTTGCATCTCAGAGTAAACTACACTTGAAGAAACAGTGGGTCGATAAATATCAGCGAAAAGTTGACAACGATAAGATAGAACAAGTTTCTGATACTAAACCTACCCCGCATCGTGACCCTTCCCGTCTACGTGATGCACCTCTGTGTAACAACCACTATCGGTCAGTATTGGAAGCATGATATGTTCCAGGTATACAGAAGCTAGTTTTGTTTGTTTTAGACAATGAATTAGCAAAAAAAGGTCCTCGATAACCAAAGCGAGAACCTTTGGGAGCCTACAATTTGCGCAAAACCCTCCCATCCTGCGGTATCTAAGGTATAGGCCGTATGGTCGGTTGCTGTCCACGCATTTGTCACGGAGTATGCTCTCGTCGCAAATTTGTCGAGAACGCCTTTGTAGCGGTAGTTCTGGGAACCCTAAAAAAAGATAGTACGGTGTTTAATATGGCGATTTTACGTAAACTACGTTACTTCGCGTGGGATGTGATGTATTTACCATAAAACAAAGATGTTCCAATGTATGCGCTGGGACCCAGGTCAGTCAAAACATCAGTTCCAAGATTTCCCAAAGATCGACAAAGACGTTCGCATCTCTAGGTATTTAGAGCTGACTCACGAGCTCCAGAATCATCGAAGATTTCCGTAGCAAGAGCAAAGAAACCGAGGACTTTGGGGCTCTGAAGATCGAATAAAAACAGGTAACAAATGATTAGTTTTATAGTGAAAACACAGTTCCAGACGAGAATGTATGAGATCGTACCTCTCTGCTCACAGCAACGACCGACATGCCAGTCCTCGTGGACTCATATTTCTTGATTTCAGTCGGAGAATAGTCGGTCTTGAATGATGTCACCAATTTGAACCGCGGCGGACCTCGTCCGCTTTGCACTGTCTGGAAGCGGTCATGTCTTGGTAAAGAAGCGCTTTTCGTGCGTGTGAGCTGGCGAACGAACAAGCTGATACAGTTCTTCTTGTATTTGGAAAAGAACGGTGGAGAAATTGAAATGAGAGAGGTTTCGGGGACCTACGAAGACAGACTGTTAGTTGGAAGAAGGTCTCATTTCGGAAGCATAGGCGCATGTCGTGAACAATAAGAGGAAAAAAAAAAAAAAAAAAAAACGAGATGGACAGACGAAGGGGCTTTCGATGTCCCGTACTTCAGTGTAATGACAGCAGAAATAAGTGAAGCAAACGCTCCCCGCTCTTCCTACCAACTACGGTTTAGGTAAACGGATAAAGATATAAATAGTTATAAATAGTCTAAAAAAAGACCTTGAATGTTTATTTCCGACGTCGTTGAGGTATATTTTCGAGTAAGCAATAGTAATATACTACTATTGGAAGAACGAAATTACAGCGATGATTATATTGGACTAGAACGAAGGCTGAATAGAAGAAATAACTATAGAAAAAAAATACTACTTACTATACGACTGCTAGCTTGTCACACGCTTTTCCGACCACAGATGCCTTTCCTTGTTTTTCTTCTTTCCCCCCACCCTTCGTTCGCTTTTGAAGGAGCAGGTTAGCTATAGGAGGGGAAAGCTGCTGCAGCTGCAGTACGATAAAGATGACAAGGGGGTGAGAATCGGAGGTTAATATCGATGATGCAGTGCTACCCACGCAGCTTGCTTTGCTGCCGTAATTTATCGGCGGTTGTTGGTCGCCAAAAAAAAATAAATAAAAATAAAAATAAAAATAAAAATAAAAGAAGGTTGACTCGGGGCAGAATACAAATGATTTTTAAAGACACGACAGCGTTTTTATTTGTATGGCAGCGCAGTAGTGTAACGTTAGACCCACTAAAAAAAAGGCAGCAACGAACTGGAAACGTCATATCTGATCACCAACACCTGCTGCTATATTCCTCCCCCAAGAACGGAACAAGATCCTGAGAACGGAGGCGGCGCGATGGCTTCAGACATATCGACGTCGCAGCTTGCGCAGGCTGTCCTGCAAGCTGTCCAAGGATTCTATCCCGAATCGGACGAAGTAGCTAGCGGGAAGCTGTCTCCCGAAAACCTGCCTGCTATTCACGATGAGCTACAGAACGCCATAAACCAGACGAAAGTTGTCCATACTGAATTCTATCTACTCCTCACCTTTTTTTTTTTTTTTTTTTTTTTTCTAAGACTGTTAAACTAGAAAGGGAAATCTGACAATACAGCTGTTTCTTTTTCTTTTTTTCTGACATACATGGTGGATTTTAGAGCGAAATCGCTTCGCTGCGTCGCGATCGCAAATCTGTCCTCGAATCATGGGTAAACGATGCCCGCCGATTGCATTCAGATATCGCCGAACACAAAGCCGCCGAAAAGGAGATCGTGAATCTGGAAGCCAGCGCAGTTGTACGAAAATCAATTTACCCTTTTCTCTTCCTATTCGAGTTTTTGATAGTCTGACAAAAACATTCGGTTGCCCGTCGTTTTTGGTCTTGATAAAAATGATCAGGAAGAATCGGCCAAAGTACAAGACGTTCTAAATCAACGCAACCTTCTCACGTCCGAGCTCGCATTCAACAATGACCTTTCAACAGTTATTCGCGGACTGCTTCTCATACAAGCCATATTCGACGAAGTCCAGGAAAAGGCCCTGGCTGGGAAACCCGATGAGGCAAGTATAGAGCTTGGCAACGGCGAAAAATCATTGCAGAACATTCAAGGTGTAGAGGGCGTTTTAGCCGCAGGTTTGTTGAGGGAAAAGGCGAGGAGGCTCCGGGAATCTCTTGTGGCGTCGGTCGAAAGTTATTGGAGCAAGCTGGTGCACATCGAGGTTAAAGAAGGATACGTCAAAATAGAAAGAGATGTCACATATAACGGCGTATCTGTTCGCAGCGAGGCGATCGTTTCGGCATTGCAGGGCTTAGGTTTATTGAAGGGTAAAATGGACCGGCTGCATCAGCTCCTCGAGCGGACCCTCATTGCCCCTCTGCTAAAGCGAACGACGAAGGGGACGACTCAATTACTTACTCCGTGGACGACGATGGAACAACAATCCGTACCCGAAGGATCGCTAAAGATGTAAACCCGCGGAGGCTGTATGGCAACCTGAAGACATTGTTAGAGTTTTGTGGAGCGCATGGGCCCGTCCAATGCTCCATACCTTTCTAAGCTCCTACTCCCGTCGCTTATTACCCAACTTCTTGCCGTCTATCTTCCTTCTTGCATACCTTCAAAATTAGAAAATCTTTCCTTATTCGAGGAAACCCTCGGCGAGACCGCCGAGTTTGAAGTTTTCCTAGAAGGGAAAGGCTGGATAAACAAGGACGAGTCCGACCTTCGCGACTGGGCAAAGAGGTCACCCAAAGTTTGGCTAGGTAAAAGGAAACAGGATGCTTTGGAAAGAGTGAGGAGTGTCCTAAATAAAGGTTTGGGAATGCCGCGGGTGGTGGAAAGGATAGAACGGATAGTTGAAGTAGATGGTCAGTTTGAACAACCGTCCGAACAAACAAATGGCGCGGAGGAGGATCAAGCCATGGATAACTGGGATGCGAAATGGGATTCGGACGAAGAAAAGCAGGATGAACCAAAACCTGAAGCAGCGAAAGGGCATTCAAGAAGGCCCTCCAAAGCTCAAAAAAGGTCCAACTTACTCATGGCGGATGATGAGGAAGACGTCAGCGGCTGGGGTCTTGATGATGACGATATCAACATTGATGAGGATCAGCCAAAAGCAGAAGGAGAAAAAGCGAAATCTGAAGTTGAAAAGGAGAAACCCGAAACCGAGCAGTTAATGGATGTGGACTGGGAGTGGGGCGATGAAGATAACGAAGAAGGTGAAAAGCAAGAGAAAATCAAGGAACCTTCAAATACAACGAATGCTTCAGCTCCTCCACCCCAAGACGGTCGATCAAAAAGGATATCACGCTTCGAGAGACGTACAAATTACTTCAATACCTCCGGCGATCATGGAAATTATCTTTGCATCATTGGAAGAGGCCGATGGGTTAAGTAGAGATCAATACAAGTCGTCACCAATTGCTTCCGCGGCTTCGGGATTTTACAAGTACCAACCCTGATCGTGGCAGCCTACAGAGCACTTTCGCCTGTATTCTACGTCGTTGCTCCAATGTACCTATACAACGACTGCGTGTGGCTCGATGATCAGCTGAAAAACCTGCAGGGAACAAATGCACTTTCAGAGGAAGTATCGTCCCATCTCGATCTGTCAGGAGACTGGAAAGCAATATCGGTATTCGGAAGAAGAGCGTACACTAGAGAAATGGTAAGTAAAAACCTGCATCTTTCCGACCCATGCCCCTTTGCTCTCGCCCAGTATTAACGTTGTACAATACTTTCAATTATTTAGGAGAGCCAAAGAGTCATAGTCCAAGATCTTATGGACGGAGCACAGGGTTTCAGTCGCTGCACAGACTTCCCGTTATTCACAGAATGCGAGAACGCAGTGAAATCAGTAGTAGATCGCATCAAAGACGTTTATGCATCTTGGAGAGGCATCTTATCACACTCCGTCCTCTTACAATCCGTGGGCTCGCTTCTCAACACGGCCGTGGCCAAGTTCATCAATGATATCGAGGATCTGGCGGACATATCCGAAGACGAGTCCCACCAGCTGCATCCTTTTGCGCCGAGATGAGCAAGCTCGAAGAACTCTTCAGCCGATAAACCAGCCAGTGGGCGAAGAAGTAGTGCCTCTAACAGCTGTAAGTATGCCCCTTCACAACTACGAGTTGTACAAGTACAGTACCTAATTTGCAAAAATATATCTCTAGGTCTATTGCGAGAAATGGTTGAAATTCCAGTACCTTGCGAATATCTTGGAATCCACGATGGTGGATATCAGCTATCTCTGGAGAGAAGGAGCGCTGCAGGATTTCGAACCAGATGAGCTTATAGATCTCGTCAAAGCTCTCTTCGCGGACGGTGACAAGCGCTCCAAACTCATCAGTGAGATCCGTCAAGGATTTCACTAATAAATGATTAGCTCTTTCCTTCTTCTTGATCATCCTTTTTGAGGATTTTTTATACTGCGTTTCTGGGGTACAGTTTAGAATAGACACAATCGCCAATTTTCAGCTTGTTTCTCTTGCCAAACATCATATATAGAGACACATTTCCATAGATGCCGGAAGGCACTTTCAGCGTAGAAACGGACGTTCCATTTATGTACATCAATTGTATTCTATATTACAGAGATGGGTCACCTGAACTTTGTACAAGGGAATAAAAGAGGAAGTATTTTTTTAATATAGTTTCTCCTCAGTGGCTTAGATTCTTTCGGCCCTTCGCTCTTCTCCGCTTCAATATGTTCCTCCCCGTCCTAGACCGTAATCGTGCTAGAAACCCGTAGCGTCGCTTCCTGATGAGGTGGGTGATGTGGTACGTTTCGCGGGGCCGTTCCTGACCTGTAGTGCCAGCAGGGCGGGATGGTCGATATCTTGGAAGCGATAGTTTCGGTGGAGGTAGTGCCGGCAAATGCTGGGAAGCTCTTCGAGGCGGCGAACGGCGATGATCTCGCGGCGGCGGTAGGTAGTCGGGCCACTGGAGCTAGGAATGTGGAAAGAGAGCTGCCCACGAATACCCCACGTTATAATTTGCGTTAGCGAATTTTGATTTCGAAGAATATAACTATAACAAAGGTTCGAAGTTCGGGAGAAGTTAGTCTCACCGAGTCGATGGCTGGAAACCCGTTAACGCTGGGCCCCATGATCTTAATAAAGGACATCGCAGGGGAATGCGTGTCAATTGCGGGTTCCAGAGCATTTTCGAAGCCGCCATGTTGCTGCTGCTGCTGCTGCTGCTGCTGCTGATAGTACAGTGGTTGTGAATTTCCTTTCAGAGGTATTTTTCGGAGGTTTCCTAATTTCTTCCACCAGCACTGCGTCTTTTTTTTTTTTTTTTTTTTTTTTTTTTTTTTTTTGGTAGCCCTTGCAGCAATTTTCTTAGGCGAATTGAGAATTTTTGTCCCTTCTTATCACTTCCCTTCCCTTCCACTTTTTTTTTTAACCCGAAAAAAACATTCCAACTTCAAAAACCTTCGCAAAATCAATTCAGCTAGCTACAAACGATGTCAATCAGATACATCCCCCCAAAGCCTCCTGTTAAGAACAGGATCACGTCCTCCCGCTCGCTGACGGTAGAAGAAGCCCAATCCCTCCTCGCAAGCTACCTCGAGCGCACGACGACGCTACCGACAAACAACAGCAACGCGGCCAAGCCAGCCGGCTCGAACCTCTGGAACCACACGCACGACGCCGGCACGACGGCCGCCCTGCGGAAGATCGAGCTGTCGATGCGCGGGTACACGCCGGACAAGCTCGCGCAGGCGGACGAGTTCATGTTCATCACAGGTCTGGACATGGAGCAAAATTTCGGCAACGGCGCGAACGGAACAACAGCGGTGAGGGATGGTTCGGTATTCACAGACCGGCTGGACAGGGATGAAGGCTACAGCGAGGGGAACCAGAGGGCGCTGCAAGCGGACGACCTGGAGAACGACAGCAAGGGGGAGAACTCGGATTCCGACCGCATGGAGATAATGAGGCTGAGCCAGTCACCCGCACTCGAGCGCAGACGGGCTTACGACGGCGGTGAAACTGCTGCTGCCAACGTCGCGGATATTACAGCCGCCGATGAGAATTCGAAAACAGACAAGGAAAAACGTGAGAGGAAAAGAAGAAAGCAGGAGCGGAGACAGCAGGAGAAGCTGGAAAGGGCACAAAGCAGAAGGACAAAGAGAACAACTCATTGTAAGGCCTGGCGCCTGGCTGCTTATGATATAACCTTAAAAGCTTTCCTATATGCACGATATATAATAAATGCGGGCTCACGGCGTATAGAACTAAAACGGAAATTATTATACCATAATCCATATTCTACCTCTCTAGTCGATGATCATAAACTTTTCCATGCACAGGTTCATTTGATTTTCTACTCTATATAGAAGAAGATTTGTGCATTCGTAAATTATAGATTGCTGAGCGAACCTCAGTCCTTTTGTTATTCTTCTCGCCCTTTTTTCCAAATAATAATTAAAACGACTTTCGTTCGACAACATACTGCAAATTATTTCTCGTTATAACCCTATTCCTTCTTCTCTTCTGCCTTCCATCCCAAAGCATCAAGCCTCTCAGCCAGGATGGGATGGTATAGTGGTAGCTAGAGTATAACCAATCAGCATCCATGGTGGAAAGGTTCTGCACCTGGAGTTTGATTAACGATTTAGCGAGGTTGTCCGAATATCCAAGCTTCTGAGCGAAGTCATCCGCTTGGTACTCGAAACTCTAGACAGAATGTTCATCAAGAGCTTAACGACGGTGTCCATTGGTGCCAAGGCATCGCTAAACAGGATAAAGCCAATGATGATAGGGCGTTGTCGAACGAATCCGAAAGAGCGATATAGGGATCGGTTGTTGATGAACGCGGAGAACAGTGCAAAGATGTAGAACATGTGGAACTAAGGATAAAACATCAGTCACGTAGTCACCAAAAAAAAAAAAAAAAAAAGGGGGGGGGGGGGGGAAGGAAGGGGAGAGCTTTGCTTTAAGGAAATTGTAAATATACCTGAGCGATGCCGAAGAGCTTGGTCGTATGAGATAGGCTCCAGTGCCCGAGCTCGTGGGCAAGCACAGCAACGACTTCCTCGGTTTCCGACTTGGAGATAAGGTATCGTAGATGACAATGTGCTTGGCCCACGGCAGGCCGTAAAGTAGGCATTACTGTGTGCACTCCTCTTCGATCCATCAATAACGTAGAGGTGCTTAAGCGGGAACTTGAGCCTCTGCGCAAGAGCTTCGACCTCCGACTTGAGCTTACCAGGCTGGAGTGGCTCGAGCTTGTTGAACAGGGGAAGAATGAATATCGGATAGATGGTGATCATGAACATTTGAACTCCGATGGTGAAGAACCAAACATAGTAGAAGAAGTTTGTCCAAAGGATTGAACAATCTTCAAGAATCCGGCGAGAATCGGGGCTCCAAGCACGACGGCCAACAGCTGGCCTTTGATCATATCTGATACCCACTATAGACGCAAGGATAAATTACACGGTTAGTATATTGCGAACAATAATCTGAACACTATTTTGTGCGCGGGCTGCACGACGTAAAGACATACCAATCCAATCGTCTGCTTATTGAAACCAAATTTTTCTTCCAGGACAAAGTTGTGGTAGTACGAGATCGGGATGCTCATGACGGTATTGACCAGATTGAAAAAACAACACGAAGACGATAGACTGAGATATCTCTCCAGAGAACCGGGCGGGAGCGTAGCGTATAAGCCACAAACTAGTAAGGACCACATCTTGGGGAAACGTCGTAAAGTACGAAGCCCATGTTCTGAAGTTGGCCGTAAAGGCCCTTCACAAAGCCGAAATTCGCCTTGGCACGTCCATAAGCCTAGAAGATGTCCGGGGAAAAAATTAGCTCATCAACAGCTTCGAGGTAAGATTCTCTCCGAAACACATGTATAATTTTCTTTCGTAGCATAAATTCCGCAGGGCATGAGGCTGGTTTTACCTGAGCCTTATCGAAGTCTTCCTGCGAGACAGCGCCTTCAAGTTGCTTCGGTATCTTCGTTCCAGGAGGACCCTGTACTGTCGGGCATCAAGGTAAGTTTCGAAGAGGTACTGTCCCACCGAAAAACCGAGCAAGAGCTTCTTCCAAGGGAAACCGGAACATCGATCGTCGTCGCCAGGCGCTGTTCGGTTAAAATAAAATAAAATACATTGAAACGGGTTAGATTGCTGCCATTTTACAAATTGTACGAGCTCGAATAGGGAGGAAAGCTTGAACGAACGTGTAGTAGATCCATAATCATCTTGGACGCCTTTTCAGCCCTCGGGGCGAGTAGAGAAGATGAATTGCCGAGTCTTGTTTAGAGTAACACCAAGAATACGTATGCAAAAGAAAAGGTCTCTCGTATACGGGAAGTGGATCGATTTAACGACAGGATAAGCAGAAGAGCTCTTAAGAATGCGGACTTAAAATTGAAGATATGATATTGTGCGGGAGAAGAAGAAGAAGAAGGGAAGGGAAAAGAGGCCTCTGCTGCGGAGGCGATAGATTGCTAGTTAATAGAAAGATGAAGCAGAGGAAGAGAGAGGATGGAGAAGTATTTTGAGATTATTTTTTTCTTCTTATTGGTTCACAATTTATTCTCTTTTTTTTTTTTTTTTTTTTTTTTTTTTGAAAAGGAAAGTTTGGCATCTTCTCAGATTCTCTCAAAAGCAGCAGCGGTGGCGCTTAGGGCGAAAAGAATATCCTTGGCGGTGCGTAATAAATATACTGCCCCCACCATGCACCACCATAAGCAACTAGGAAAGGCCCTTTTTTTTTTTTTTTTCTTTATTTTTTTTTTTTTTGGCCCGCGGTCAAAATAGGCTTTTTCACTGTAACCAGGAACCCTCACAGCTAGAGCTATCGAACATAGATCTAGACCTCCGTAGCATCGACGCTGCTCATAATACATCTCAGCGGCCACAGCGGAGCTAGAGGAAGCTAATACTACCATCGAATTGAAAGCAATTCGATACATACTTTCTAGAGTTCATGTTCGTAAGAACCGCGTTGCGAATAGCAAGGGAGCGAGCTTCCGCCTCTACCGGGCACCGTCACACCTCATTGGCTGAGCCAAAGGCTGGAATGTCGCATGTAGCTCGATAGCGAGGCCTGTAGCTGGCGCAGCTCAATTGCGATCAGCGCGGCGATTCTACAGCGCAAAAGGATCTACAGCGAAGGGAAAGCCTTATTATGTTACGGCTCCGATATTCTACGTCAATGCAGGTGTGGAGAAGACATCTTCAGCTTTCGTTGATACGATACTTGATACTCTAGCGTGGAGAGCTTTCCATTTAAAATTGTTCTGACGATTCTTTTTTGATCAAGGTCCCCACGTTGGCATTTCTACACGCTCATTCTCGCAGACGTTTTGAAGCGATGGCAGCAACTCAGGGTCGCGAGTCCAAGCTCTGCATCGGTACCGATGAGCATGGCATGAAAGTATGCTACTTTTTTTCAATTCCAGGCTTCTTGGGTGTTATTAGGACTAAGAAACGTGCTGAACCGAGTCTGACAAAAGCTTCACAGGTCCAACAAGCTGCCGCAATAGCAAATATGCCCCCTAAGGAATTTTGCGACAAGGGTGCGGACCTTTTCAAACAACTCGCAGATAGCGCCAACGTGAAGTACGATCGCTTCATTCGCACAACCGATCCCGACCATAGAGACGCCGTGCAACACTTTTGGGTTTGTCTTCACATTTGCTGCTGAAGTAATACAAGTCCTATGAATTGCTTCTGACTTACTTCTGAAGAGGCTGCTTAGAGACCGTGACCTTATATATTCTGGCAAGCACGAAGGATGGTACTGCGTCAGCGACGAAACTTTCTATCCCGAGAATGGAGTAGAAAAGATTCGGGATCCTCAAACGGGGATGCAACAATGGTATGACTCTTTAAATGCTCCCAAGGAGATTTGACGCCATATTCTAATTCAAAACTACATAAA
This sequence comes from Pezizomycotina sp. ARF18, assembly GCA_002224055.1. Taxonomy (NCBI): domain Eukaryota; kingdom Fungi; phylum Ascomycota; species Pezizomycotina sp. ARF18. The sequence continues at coordinate 131,534 of AZLU01000033.1, forward strand.
TAGGTATCAAAGGAAACCGGTAAAATGGTCGAATGGACGTCAGAAACAAATTATCACTTCAGACTCTCAGCTATGCAGGCTCCTCTTTTGAAATTCTACGAGGAAAATCCCAATTACATCGTCCCCGCTACGAGGATGAAAGAGGTCGTGAACGTTGTGCAAGGTGGACTCAAGGACCTGAGCATATCGAGACCGAGAGACCGTCTATCTTGGGCATACCGGTGCCGGACGACGAGGAACATACTATATACGTTTGGCTCGATGCGCTCATAAACTACGTAACCATGGCGGGTTTTCCGTGGACACCCGGGCGGGAAACGTGGGGAGGGTGGCCGGCGGACGTTCAGGTGATCGGGAAGGACATCCTGCGCTTCCACTGCATATACTGGCCGGCTTTCCTACTCGCGCTCGACGTACCGCCGGCGAGCAGGTCATGGTGCACTCGCACTGGACGATGGCGCACCGCAAGATGGCAAAGTCCGTGGGTAACGTCGTCAACCCTTTCCATTCGATCCAGCGTTTCGGTCTCGATACCATGAGGTTCTACCTCTGCCACGACGGTTCGCTGGCGAGCGATACGGATTACGCCAACGAACCATCACGACGCGGTATACGAAGCTGCTGCAATCGCAGCTAGGTAACCTCCTCAACAGGGTGTGCTCCAAGTCGTTCGATTTAGAGAAGCAGTAGTCGCAGCAAAAGAGAAGAGCTGGGTAACAACTGGGAAGACGAATCTTTATCACAAGAACCATTACTTGCTGCTCAACGGAATAGGGTAGCGTCACTCTCACGAGGAGTGCAGGGGAATATGGAAGAGTTAAATTTCTCGGCCGCGCTGAAGTTGATATTCGAGGTTGTGGCGGAAACCCACCTGCTCCTGCACGACACGCAGCCGTGGTTGGAAGGGACGAATCAAAGAGAGAGAACATAATATACCTATCAGCTGAAGCTGTGCGTATATGCGGGATTTTATTACAGCCGTTTATACCAACTAAAATGTCAACGCTTTGCGATCAATTAGCAATCCGTGAGGAGCGGCGGACGTTTGCGCATGCGGGAATTGGAACAGATTTCACGTACGGCGTTGGAGCTCAGGAAAGAGAGAATTGCTCTTCCTCCTTTACAGGCCGCTAAGTAATTGGTTTACAATGATGGTACGATGTTAAATACGGATTCTAGATCAACAATCGTAGATATAATAACACCATCGTAGATATAATAACATCTAGTCTGATAGATCCAGGAAATTTAAAATTGAACCTGTTTGACATGATATCGCTGTAAAGAAGCTTAAAAAAAAGGAAAGAGAGCAACAACTACCGAAATCCCGTGCGCCATTTGTCATACAACTCGTTATAAAAGTCGATAGCTGTACGCGACATCCAACGAAATGCTATTGCGTCCAACGAAGAGAGGGAAATACAAAGTTACATTGTTTTGTAAAGAAGCACGGCAAAATAAAAATCAGTTGGTATATAGCTATCAATCCCGGCCATCGACCACTTTGAAAGTAACGACCTCGCACTTCAAGGTATCCAAATCCATCAGGACAATTTCGCCCGTCTCGGAAACTTGGGAAGCGCTATGAGTCTTACAGACTGGCCCTTGTCACCTAGCATAATATTAATAAAACAATGTGAGCTTCTCCTCTCGTTTCGATCATATATGATAACACGACAATGTTCGACCCTAACCTTCTATGACACGGTTGCGTATTTAGGTTGGTTCCCTGCGAAGTAAACATGAGGGCAGTCAGTGAGAACAAATTGGTCAGAATCCTGAAATGGGTAGCACCCTTGTGTTTCGATAATGTTAGCCCGATTTTAAATTTGTCAAGGAGAGCTTGTTTAATGCCAGAATATAACAAATTAGCTGTCTACTCACAAAGAGTATCTGGGCACGTTGGCGCTACGTGTCTCCACCGAAGAGTTCTTTCCATCATATCAACCGATCTTCACCGTCCACGTATTTGTAAATGTCCGAGATTGTCTGTCCTGAAGTCCCAAGCAATTTCACTCCGTTGAGCTCGCAAGCATAAGGGTTCGTCGCCATGAACAGGGAAGATTCCAAGAATGTTTTTGACATAGGGAATATGCAGCATGTATTGGCTGCTGCGGCAGGGAAAGGTTAGCCGGATCGTGGCTGCGGGCATCATAATGACGGATATACTGGAGGCCAAGTCGGCAATGAGACCGTCAAGCTCTTCGGTTGGCTTGGAGTTATACGATGCTGCATCGTAGCCGTATTTTTTTACCTGGATTTTCGTGTCTCTGCATTTAATATAATGATAATGTGGTGCAACATTCCTGGAAATTTAAAATCCCCAACATACCTGCTTGACCTTGCCAGAAACACCATCGCTGTCAGATGATCTTTCTGGTTCAGCTAACGAGTTGCCAGCAAGGATGAGGTGGGATATCGCTGCGGTTCTTTTTTGATCCTAATAGAGTTCGGCGTTAATGACGGTCTTTTATCCTAAACCATCACGAGGCATCTTTTGCCTCACAAGACGAATTGTACCATCTTACCTCCGGCGCGGCAAGTTCCCAGAAAGGAATTCGGTAAGGAGATGCATCTCTAAGCTTTCGTGAACGCTTCCTGATATCGATAAGCCGCTCGCGAGTGCAACGATCCGCGAAGAACCCGTCGGCTTTGGCCGCTCAGCCTGTGGGTAGGTCTGGATATACGACACCCACGACTTCGAAGTCTCCAGCAGCCGTTTCTGTGCCCATGACTGCTATCACACAGCCGGTAACAAGCATTTCGCTAGATATATTAGCCCCAACGAGTTTTAACCTTCCGGACTCGTCTTCGAGCATGATCTCGTCATTTCGAAGTCTCGGTACTTATTGCGAGACGGGGTGCAGAGATGAAATGCTATATGAGAAGGTAATAGCAAAAACCGAGAACCTTCGTATCAGAAAACCAGAGATATAGAATTTATAGTGAAGCTTCAGTCAGGGTCGAGTGGTTTACGTCTTTTGCGATGTCTTCCAAACGTTCGGCTTTAGGGGCATTTCCATGTACACTGTTCCTGCAACCCAGCATATTTGCCCTGTGTTTCTCGGATTAAATTGTTTTAGATGAATATTAGTCCTCGCCCCTCCTGCTTTATATCCTTCGATTTACTCGGATTTCATTTTTATTTTATTTTTTTTTTATTTTATTTTACTTATTTATTTTTATTTTATTTATTTATTTATTTTTGCTGTCTCTGGCCTTCGGGCTTTCACCCAGTCCGATCAGTACAAGGGTTCATGGGGGGGTTATCAACCTTGACGGACATCTAGGACCCTTTCGACCCTGTGCACCGTTTCTCCTCAAACTATATAACCATGAAATTTATATTTGTATTTAGTCAGCAAGCTTGTACATTTAGAACTTCGTTCACAAGATAAGGAGAGAAAGCATATATTCCTTCTTGAAAAATAGTGATAACAAGACATGGCATCTAGCAAGTGCTCTGAGTAAGAAGTAAAGGCTCTTCCCTCTCTCTCTCTAGAGCAGAACTGACACCCGCCCAAAATTGATCACGAAGAACCGCAGATCGCAACCTACTGCGACACCAACTGATGTGTTAGGAGGAGGAAAAAAAAAAAGGCGCAATGAGAGCCGAAAATTGGAATAAAATAAAATAAAACCAGAGATTGCTGCTTACATCGAGTCCGTCCCATTCTTCGGCTGCTCTAGCTTCAACAACCGGTTTCAGCACTGCAAGCCGCAGGAAGTACATGTCGCTGAACTGTTGCTGATAAGATCGGGAAGATAACTCGTAGATCGTGTCCGATTTGTACTCTACTTCGTTTCGTCGATTTGCACCTTCTTCCGCGGATCTGAATTTTTCAGCTCATTCTATCAGCATCAATGAAAGCTCCAAAGGAAGTTCGAGAAAGCTTAATTCGTGTTGTATTCTAAATTACAGGATGCTCGAGTCGGGTAAATACAACACGAGGACAGGAAAAGTGTAGAGAAGGTCAAGGGGAGTTCACAAGCTTACGCCTTTGGCTGAGCCAGCAGCTCATCTGCTCCCTTCGCAAGCTTCTCGGGGGCATCTTGAGGAGCCATATCTTCTCTTTCAAGAAGGGGGGCTTTGGAGTCTGCGGAGAAGAGCAACGTAAGTTTGGAGAAATCGTAGGAGAACTAAAAAGCAACAGTTGGTGTATTTTTCTTGAACGCGGAAGCTTCCTTAATTAGAGAGAGTATTGGATATGGATTTGGGGCCGTTTTTTTCGGTTGAAATGAAGAAAGTAAAGGGAAGACGCGAACGCGCGAAATTTGGATCAAAGTAAAAAAAAAAAAAAAAAAAAAAAAAAAAAAAAAAAAAAAAAAAAGAGCCTGCAGTAGGTATTATTATTATTTTATTAGGGCAAATTTACGCACAAGCGATTTTATTTCCATTTCCGCCTACTTACCACCGAGATCTTCGAATACAGAGAGGGATCATTCAAGATAGTCGGTACATACTTGCTTCCATACTTCAGGTCTTCTTGCTTCACACACTTCATTCTGTATATATTTTTGATTCCTCACAGTAAGTAAAGCATCATTGCGCAATTACCACGCAAAGGAGATCATCATTTATAGACAAAATAACCAATTACCAAAGGTCTTACTTAGCCTGGAGAATCAAAACGTCAAATGATATTTTAATAATTCTCACTTGGATTAAAATGATCATCATAATTGCTATTGTATTGGCCTACTTCGTAGGGTCCCAGACTATTGTATTGGTTAGCTTGGTGAAAGGGTCCTCAGCTCCCATCACAATCGACAATTCCCATGCTTGTCTAGGACGTATTTATTAAGCAGAAACTATAGTACACCCTCCAGACTCCAGTTAGAACTCGGGGCAGCTGAGTCGTTCAGGCTAGAGATCCATGCACAATATGAAACCGCCTACCTCGGGGGAAAATACCTGCATATTTTATTCTGTCCGCCCTGATTAAATCATTCCTTCCTGAGGAAGAGAGGGAAAGAGGGAAATATCCTAGCAGCAGTATTCTACCTCTTACATGTCTAGTTTTAGATGAGGAAAAACATGCTGTATATAAAGAGCCGAAATATCGGATCCAGTCACTCTGAGGAGCCGTTGGGAGAACATACCTGGTATGCAACGCAAATCAGGCAGCATACTAACAGCTCTTATGATATTTTTAAGAACTGATATATCCAAAATTTATATTTGTAGAATGAGATTGACTGATAAAGAAAAACCTCTAGGACTAGTCTCCAGCGATCGAGCTATTATTGTGAATGCAACAAGATAAAATAGAACTGCGAATAGTTATTATAGAAATCAAAATGATTTTGGTCCTTTTTTTAATCTAGCGCTACAATGAATAATGCTTCTATAACGTGCGATGCTTGTGCGTATATACAAGATCAAATAGCTAATTATCAAACGCAAAAATGAAACGCAATGTTTTGGAAGGTGGAGTGTATAAAACGAAACATCTACCTTACCTTTTCGCCTCACCCGCCTAATTTTCCTCTCGAAATGTCTATCACCAAATGTCTTCACTGAAGCCGACTTGAAATCCTGTACGTAGTCTAGCAATGTGCCGCAGTCGCTCTTCTGGCGCTGGTCCATTGCTTCCGGCATCCATCCCTGGATGGTTGTTATCCGGTTAACATTCGAAGGGTGCGTAGAAAAGAAACTGGGCGGGGCCATCTGTTCCTTCAGCTGCATCCGCCTCCACATTTCCACGGCTTCCCGGGGTTATAGCATGCTTGGCTCATGAGCATCAGGCCTATGTAGTCTGCCTCAGTTTCCTGCTTTCGTGACGCCGGCTTGAAATACGAGGTCTGCGAGAATGCTCGACAACAGTCGGGCGCACCCATGGTGAGTGCCGCTAGGTATACAACGGCAAGCACGACCATCCACTGGCTCATCCTCTCAGCGGCATGGGACGCGACGACGTGACCGATTTCGTGTCCCAGGACGGCTGCCAACCTGTCCTCCGTATCTGCGACGTCCAAAATCCCACTAAAGACGAACACTTTACCGCCTGGGATCACGAACGCATTCGCCTGTGACTTGTCATCGACGACGTAGGCTTCCCACGAGAGGTCCGTGAGGCCAGACGCCGGAATAAGCCGCGACAGGACTTTGGCGACCTGTCTGGACTTTGGGTGATTTGGCGGCAGGATCCTGTGAGAGTATTCCTTCAGTATCGACGCGTACAGCTCCTTGCCAGCTCCGCTTCCCTTTCTTTGGAAATGACATTGAACCGTCGGCGGCCGGACAGCGGGACCTGCTCAAGGTTCGTAACGTATACGACACCGCCAATCCCGGCAGCCACGCCTAGCAATCTAATGTTTCGGTTTGGGTTCGGGCTGAACGGGAAAATCTTTGGTAGGTGCCATTACTCCTGGATACGGGAGAGCAGGAAAGAAAGTGGTGTTGACTATCTGATGCTGCAATCGTGAATCTCGTCCGGCCAGAGAGCGGTGGCCTTAGCCGCGGAATCATGCGTCGTATCATAGAATTAGAGTCGCTATCCGATAGAACACCCAAATGATTAAAGGTATTGAGCTACCTGGTAGGAGACGTATCCTCTCTGTATCTAAGTTTCTCTAATGGTCCCTTGACAAATTTTCTTTCGTGTAGAGGTTTATCGATCGCTGGTGTGGATCCCCGCCGCTTTCCTTCTAGAACCAACGATAATAAAATAAAAATAAATAAATGTGGGGAGCCTCGAGTAGCACCAATCGGAAATGCTACCTCAACCCTCTTCCTTCCCCAACTCTCTACATTACTATTATCTACCAGGTATTGCTTCTACTTGGCTTACAGGTTCACGAAAAGATATAACACATATCGGTAGTGAAAGGAGATTAATTTTAAAAAACGAAGCTATGCCGGCGTTTCCGTTTATCTAGCCATTGAAAATCCGATTGCTCCCTGTCTGTTCATAGCTTCTTTTGCTTCTTCTTCTTCTTCTTCTTCTTTCATTTTCTACCGATTTATTTCTTCAAAGGGAGAACAAGTCCTTCAGAAGAGCGAGCATGATTTGAGATCGACAGGAGTTTCTCGCCCGATCGATTAAGTAACGATCAAGCGCTCCTGCAGCTACTTGATAGACATGGCCAACAAAGCTGTGCAGTATATAAGAATCAAGACTGGTTTACCGGGAATGCGAGGTTTGCGAAACCCGCAAGTGCACCCGGAACACTTAATGAATATCGAAGAGATCAAAGAGATGAGAATCGAGTGGCAGTTGCAAAAGAGACCATGAGGATGCGCAATTGCGCGTATGCCTGCTCCACTTCCCTTCGCAGTAATGAGCCCTTCCGTTGTCGCTGCACAGGTTACCCTGTTTTATTTTGATTTTACATTTTTTTACTTATTATGAAAATAAAATGAGAAAATTCACTCATTGACGACTTGACGCTTCCTTCGGGGGAATCGGAAAGTACGATTAGAAGAATTTCACGAAAGCGCGCTTTTTTCCCATGAATTTCGATGCGGCTATAGACGTGTGGAGACCCCGTCTCCAAAACTATTGCCTCACCTTATCCAACCAATTCATTTTCCTCGTCAGCTGGAGAACGAATGAAACGCCTAAATGTCTCATGCTAGCCCGGCATTAAGGCCATTGGGAGGGAAATAGAGAGGAAAAAAAAAGAAAAGGGCATTTGTGATATTCACTAGAAGGTACTGTATCAATCGCTCTTCTTTTAACCTCTACACTTTTCATAGCTCACATAATTGTTGAGGTTGTGACGTCCCGTTACGGGAACAAGTTAAAATGCGGTGCAACATCGCCTTTCTTTTTAAAAAGGGATCTTTTAAAAAGTGAACGGAATGCTCCCTCTTTTAAAAATAAAAAAATAAAATAACTATCGGCGGGCATGGGGCCAAGTTGTTTAAGACAACTAACTGGGAATCGTTCTCAAGATTATGCTCACTCGACAGGACGCAACGATCATGAGAATCTCCAAAGAAATTAAATAACGGGCGAGACCGTTGCTGTGCGACCTCTAGACCCTACCGCAAGGAAGTGGGTATCTGTATTTTGACGTCAGTTCCCGTCATGTCAGTTCCGGGTCTAAAATTAGCCAATGAAAATTGGCGTGGTGTTGGCGACCGGCCCACTTGCCATGTTCCTTACAGAAGCGCCGCATTGGCCTTGTTCCTGGTTTGAAACGGGCCTCTGATAAACAGACTTCCGGAGAGTAGGGAAAGACTTTCGGGGGAAGGGAAGACGGGCTGTTATTCCCTTTACCTACCTTTAACTCCTTTCTACTCTCTTCTCTAGTCTTTCGTTCTTTTATTTCTTAAACTGTTCCTCCTTACCTTCCTTCCTCCTCCAAGGATTCATCAGGTACTTGTACGGAGTAATATTAAATGTGAGTTTGTCCGATTCCATTGTGGTCCCTGCTGCACGTAATCGTGCATAGGCTGAAAGTCTGTTCGCTCACTCATATTCGAGAGGGGAAAGAAAAAATGAGGGCGGACTTTCTTTCTTTTCCTTCCTGAATGGCCGAGCGGAATCAACACCCCTTGTAAAGATCGACACCGCAACAGGCACTCTGTTGCAAGACTCGTATCAAGCTGTTTTTCATTATTCTTATCCAACGGCATCGACAAGTCCTGGTTGCTTGCCTTGCTTTTCCCTTCCTTGCGCTCTTCTTTCTTTTCTTTTTTCCCTTCGCATTTCCTACAGTGGATGGGAAATCCAAAAAGAAAGGAACAACAGGAGAACACATCCTTTTTTTATTTGGCTATTGTAGTAGTGCGCTCTAACTTGCCTAGATGTTAGGTTGTTGCTTCTGGCTTCATACCATCTATTACGCATGTTCGCAGTAATAGGCTCGAAGGAGTTTTCTTTTATAAATATGATGGATCCCATCTCTCTTGGGCATTCAATATCTCAACCCTTCACAACAACAAAACATAAAGGAACCAGTGTTAGTTTTCGCTTGGATTTCGACTGCTGCGCGCGTAATTCTTCTTCAACCTCTCGACCATCTTTTAGAATAACTCTCGTTTCGACTTTACAAACCTTCCCTCTTCAACGTTCGTTCACTTTTTTTTTATTTAATAACGACTAAAATGGCTCGCTTCAATACGAAATCTTTCCTCGTTGCAGCTCTGGTTGCTGTGCTTCGGCTCAACAATATGGGTGGTGGTAGCGGTGGACAAGAAGTGAGCGTGAGCCAGCAGGCTCCTGCTGAGACTGCCGCCGCTCCTCCTTCTTACGGAGGCAGTGAGCAGGCTCCTCCCGCTGCTGAGACTTCGGCTGCCCAGGCTCCTCCTTCTTATGGAGGCAGCGAGCAGGCCCCTCCAGCTTGGTCAGTCTCCCCAGCTGAGGGTGGTCAGGCTCCGTCCGAGAGCTCGGGCGGCCAGGCGCCTCCTTCGGAAACTGCCCCTCCGGCTGGTCAGCAGAGCCCTCCCGCTGAGGGTGGTCAGTCCCGCCAGCTGAGGTGGCCAGGCTACTCCTACTGAGGGCGCCCCCGCAGAGACGGAGTCGCCTTGCCCGAGGGAATGGTCCCCGGAGAGGAGACTGCGGCCCCAGGAGAAGAGACCCCTTGCCCTACGTCCGGTGGTGAGTCTCCCGAGCCGAACCAATCCGCTCCCATGCCGACGATGAGCGTCGTTCCCGGTGGCCAGTCCGCTGGTAACGCAAGCGCCGGTAACGAAACATCCCCTGTCGCCCCGCCGGCTATCAACTCCGGCATAGTCGTCTACTCTTCGGCGTTCGCCCTGTCGGTACCGTCATCACGCTGTTCTGTTCAACATGTAAAAAAACACGACACCAAAACCAAACTACCGCCAGCGGTCCTCTCGACACACCTCACGATCATCCCTTCTGCGTTGGCGCTGAGCGCATTTTGATACCTCTATTTTTTCCCCTGTTGTCCATGAGACACGCAGCCAAACTATAAATATGCATATAAATAGATCTAAGAATTTAAAATCCCGTTCAGCTTAGTATATTTTTTTAATAGTAATTTAAAACTTTCTTGTATCTTCTTCACCATTTATTGCTCGAACAGTTCGTCTTTTCCAGTTAGAATGACCGAAATGTGAATTACAGTTGTTAAGAAAAATATATGTGCGGATAAATGTGCAAGATGAGAATCTTGGAATAACCAGCCATTCATAGGATCAGTCGGTAGTGAGATTCGGATCAAAATACTCCAGAGCTTGGCTAAAAGTCTCGTAAGCTCCGGAAGCCTAGACCCCTACATCCTAGGATTCTAGGTCCTTACAATGATTTTTGAAAGACCTCACACATATTTAACCAGGATACCTTACGTATGTTATTCAGTGCGCACACGAATAAGCGCTCATAACGGTCATATTAATCATTAAAATTCATCAACTAGAAACGTGAATGGGCGCATCAATGTTACACTCGCCATGGCATTCCTTGCATTCTTAACGATATCTTCATTACGGTATCATAGGGGCAAGTTAATCCGAAACTGTTATCGAGTGGACCCTAGTAAAGCAGGAGCGCAGCCGCGCGTTTCGCAACAAGATCATTATCGATAATCGAGCTTCATGTTTACGAAACTAGTTTTTACAAATATATATAAGCGTATGCAAAAAGTGTGGATACCTATGCATTAACTATCACATATCTGGAACTGTGTGATATTGTATATACCTGATTCAAAGTTTGATCAGACGAAACTAGATCTATTAATCAATTTGACAAATAGCTTTAGAAAACATTGGAAAGAAAATTAAATTATCATTACTCGTTTGGATATTAAAGAGAGAGAGAAGAAAAAAGACTGCTACTTAAAAGAGGAAAAACAAGGATAACTTTTTGATGTCTAGGAGAACAAAAAAAAAGGCCTCCAATTACGATTCGTACATCTAAGTCGTAGCAAGCTGGAGGCATATGTACGGTATATATTGTATGTATAAAAGGTGGTAATCCCGACATTTCTTGTTTAAGATATTCTACGGATCCACCCAGTCGGTATTATTTTTTTAATTAGGACTGGAGGAGAGCTGCAGCGCCGGGTTCACTGCAGACGTAGATACGTCGTGGTTGTCGGTGAAACCGTTGAACTTGGTAGCGGAACATTTGCTGTAAGCACCCATCTCGTTAAAATACAACCAGTCGCCGACATTGAGGACGTCCGGAAGAAGGCAAGAGGCGCTGATGCAGTCGATGCCGTCGCACGTGGGCCCCAGACGAGTACTTGGTAGAGCGGCTGTCCAAAGCTTTGCTGGCGACCTTACCGTGTAGTACTTCTTGCCCACGCGGAGAGCCTTCGGGACGGGCTGCTGGTGATCGAAAAAGAATTCCACTGAAGTTGCCGTAAACACCGTCGTTGAGGTACAGCATGTAACTGTTGAAGCCGTTCTCATTCTGAACCGTACGCCTCGCGATGACGTGAGCGGCAACAGTGAAAGCGGAGGCTACGTAGTAGCGACGCGGTTCAGCGATAACGCGGACGCTAGCAGGGAAATAGTCGTCGACGGCCGGACCGAGAATCCGAGCAATGTCCTCAAAGTTGTCGTGTCCGTATCCACCTCCACATCCAGCAACTTAAGGTCGTAGCCGACACTAGCCGCCTCGTCAAACACCCCCTCGCATCCTTGACTGCCTGAAGGAATGCGGTGGGGTCATAAGTACCGGAGCCCACATGGAAGCTGACACCGACGACATTTGAGTCCGAGCTCCTTGGCGAGCTCCAGGAGACCTCGGGTGCTATCGAGAGGAGCACCGTACTTGACAGAGAGCCTGCAAAGGGCCTTTGAATCATCGGTTGCGATGCGGAGGACGAGGCGAGCAGACGGAAAGAAACGCTGGCATTTATAAGTTCTTCGGCATTGTCAAACGTCATGAGCTCAACGCCTTGGTTTGCTGCATAGCGGATGTACGAGCTCGTCTTGCAAGGGTGAGCGTAGATTATCTTCTCGGAAGAAACACCTAGAGCCAACACTTCCTGAATTTCGGCCTTAGAAGCGCAGTCGAACCCGCAACCAAGCTCAGCGAGTAGTTGCAGAACATTCTTGTCAGGATTACACTTGACAGCTGTTCAAAATAAAGAAAATATGTTAGTTTCATCAAGGTTTTCTCCAAAGTATAATAGGCTAAAGTTGATCTGTCAAGACAAAGAACGAAAGGACAAAAGAGTGGGAAAAATGTATCGTATCTTACCATAGAAGGGCTCAATACGCGGAAGGTTCAACTTCCAACGCTTATGCTGACGGTAGACTTCTCCCAAGTCGGCCACGAAGAAAGCATCTTCACCTCCTGCGTCACATTCGTCGGCGTTGATAGACTCGATACGGGAACGGAGAGCTTTTTCGATCAATGCTCTGGATGCAGCCTTCTCAGTTGCATCATAGTATTTGGATATCAGAGCAGCAGGAGCCATCGACTTGGTCTTCTCCGAAGCACTGCGATCGAAAGTAACGGAGGGGCAAGCGGTTTGCAAAAGAACTTCAGTTTCCGCAGCCACCATTGGTAAAACTCGAACTTGGTCTATTGATTGGTGTCGGATTTTCGTGTCTATATGTATACGCTTTGTTCCTCTTGTTTTATTTGATTTACTGTACTCGATCCCAGCAAACGTTAAGGAGGTCGTAAGCAAACGGTGTCGTAGTAGACAAGGCGCGGGCGGCGCGACCCTTCCTCTTTTAGAGGAAGGAAACACGTTAGGAGCGCTATGCGGCAAAGATTTTGCTTTGGAAGCCTGAGCTATGTTCTCACTAAACTCAATCCCCTCGATGTCCGAAAGCGCTCTGATAAGGTCGGAGTAGCTCTTATGCGGGTAGCGTAGGAACGAGTCGTCTCCCTCGGATGATCGGAATAGGAACAGCGAATAACAAAAGGTCGAAGGCGTTTCTGACAAAATATTAAATCGTTTCTTTCGAGTCTGCCTCTGTCTGTTCAACAAAGGCGTTCTCTGATCTTGTTCGTTGAAGGCGAAATAATCTTGCTATAAAAAGATAGAGCTAGCTGAGCTTCTCATCAAACACCGAGCAGAAGAAGAAAAAAGAGTTATCGAAGGTTAGCTAAAGTACGAATCACATTTCTAGGCCACATCTGAATCAATTCCAACATGCTACTCCGTCATATGAATAGCCGAGAACGTAGAGCTCTCGGTGGCGGTGAACTTACCAATTGACAAGCACTATATGTGTATGTTAATACTTATATATATCCCTAACACGAAGGATTGTGCTATTTCTCTTTTGAAATGAAGAGAAGCAATTTGAAATTAAGGTGATTAAGAAAAAGAGAGATACGTATATGCAAATTAGAGTATACTGAATATAAGTATATCTTGACTTGTAGTCGATAGAGAGAGAGAGAGAGTTCTATTAGTCTTCTTCTGTCTCGTGGTGGGCAATTCCCCAGTACTTATATTTATATCTGGGTCTAGAGAAGGTGTTCGGAAGGGGGGGAATTATACTAAACGTTTGGCTTTGCTTGTGCAGTGAGGGAAGAGCAAGTAGTGGTAGGGAGACAAGAAAAAAAGAAAAAAGAAAATTGAATTAAAAAATTTTTCTCGATTAAGAAAAAAAAGAAAAAAAAAAAAAAAGGAAAGAAAAGATGAAAATTGCAGAATTTGAAATGACACACGCAAAAAAAAATTTTTTTTTTTTTTTCCCTCTCTCCCAGCAAAAACTTCTTGCGTTTTGTCAATAGTCTTGTAAGTATATATATATATATATAGGAAAAAAATAAAATACCAACCTACTTTTTAGATATTAATAATACTTAAGTATTTACTATTAATAAATAATGTATATCTCAATATCTAACAACTTAAGTAGAATATTCTTTATATGAATCACTATTATCACGAGTTATAAGCCTTCAAGCAGTGGTTGAGTTAATTGCTGAATGAATCTATCATTTTTATTATACCACGCTGGTTATACAAGTAGTCTTGCCCGTCAATTGCGGCTTTTCTCTTCTGTTCTGGTCTCCTTCCGTATCGATGCTTTTTGGACAGGTCATGATCGAAGCTCTTTTTTATTATTACGACCGTACTGGTACTGATAGATCGGTAATGCCTTGAAGAAAGCCAAAGAAGTAAGTGTAAATTCAATTGACTTTGTGGCTCTGCAGATATTGTGATCAACCCCTGGTAAGCTCTCGTCCCTCAGAGATCCAAGCTCGTTTCGGGTGTCATACCTCTCTTCTTTTCTGTCGATACATTGACGAACTAGCGCAGCTGAAGCACAAGCACGAGAAAAAAAAAAAAAAAAAAAGGCTCGTCTCCGGGTGGAGCGCCCTTATTGACATATAGGCAACTGGGAAAGGCGTGTATTGACCAGCAATGCAACCCAACCCTTCTGATTATTCCCAAGGATTACGGGATTTTCTATCAATTATATCCCTATAGACTGCATATTTAACATATATCGAGAGGACTAGTGCCGTCAATCCCCGATGGGCTATACGGTATTAAAAAGCACCGGGGACTGCTCTTTCTACCTGCAGAAGAGGGGTTAACTCGCCATCAATTTCCCTAAAAAAATATAATTTCGGACCCTTGGGTCTAAGCATTAAAAGGGAAAGAAGGAGAAAGCGTACCACCAAAGAGACGATAAGATATATCGTTCTCTCACTCCCACTCCCCCCCCCTTTTCCTTTTCTTAAATTTTCGCTCAACCACTAGCGGTCGGGGATGGTATCATAATGATCCTATTTACATGCAGCAGCTGCTGCAGGTCTTCTCACACATTGATTTACCTACCTAGACTCTTCCCCACCGCCGCTCTTTATTTGTGACTGTTTAAGAATATTACTGAATGATCATTGGAAGCATTATTTTTTGCCATTGCATTGGTCGGGGACAAGAAGCGTTTTTGCGGGAATTTCAGACCGACAGCACTTCTGAAGAGAAAGACTGTTCATAGCTTCATTAACACCTTTTCCCGATGGATCGAGCGAACTTGAGAGAGCGATCGATAGTGAGAGACAAAAAAGAAAATCACGCTTGCATAGAACGAAGTGAAAGGTGGGCTATATTTTTTAGTGGGAACCCTTTCTCTTTTCGCATGTGAATCAAGCTACTAGTACTAATCCACCACTTAAAAAGTATACCAGTCAAGGGCCACTCGAAGCTGCTTGAATTTTGACGGAGGGCGTTCTCAACTTCTCATATGTACTTAAGAATACCCAGACTTATCGCGAGACCTCTCAATTCATGTCTCATCGTAGGACACGATAGATGGATTTACTTTGTGCGACCGTAAATAAACCCCCCCCCCTTCTAGAAGATATCTGGAATGTTGTTGATGTTCGTATTTCAATTCTCTTTTTTTTTTTTTCTTATTTTGCAGTTTCAAATTTCTTTTTCGTCCGATCTTTCTTTTTGACACTACAGAAAAGGAACTTCTAGAAAGGTGGTACGAGCTTTCCAAAAAAAAAAAAAAAAAAAAGCTACCCTCACCCTTTTTTTACCCACGAGAAATGCGATCGATCCAACCACCTATTTACTTTTCTAAGCAGGCGACACGACGATACCTATTAATGGAAATTGGAGGTATAATTCTTAATCGCAAACCAGACTTGGATTCCCACGCTATTCTGAAAATGCCGCGGCGTCATGATTTTCAGCTATATTATTAGCTTCACTATTAGCCTTCTTAGTCCTCCTCCTCTCTCCTCCTCATTATTATTATTATTATTATTATGGTTGGGTAATTCTGCTAGCCAAGGGATTGACTGACGTGTGATCCTCGCCAGACCCTGGCAATCCTTTACCGACTCTCCAGCCTAGTTCGTCATATAAGAAGCCCCTCTTCTGTTACGAGCGTCGAATATATCTGCATTCATGCCCGATATTGGACTGTCCGTAGTCTCCCTGATTGAGGAGTGAGAAGAAAATGAAAATAAAGCTTGAGTTGTCATTTTTAAGGTTAGTTCAACTGCGGTTTAGAAGGGTTTCCTTGCTTTCTACACGATCATAACATGTGAATAATATATTATCTTCTCGTATATACAGTAACTTTTGCTAGTCAGCAATCGGAGATTCAGAGAAAGAGACATTAAGGGAAAAAGGGAGTAAAAATATCTCCCCCCACTCTAATGAGACAGACATTTGAAAGAAGACAATACCAGTACTGAACCTGAAACCTGCATCCTCACGCCGCTCTCGCGTGGCAAGCTGCAGATTATCGCAATTTTGTTATTGTTATTGCTTTTTAGACAGTTGAATTACTTGTCTATTGGTTTCGCGCTTTTGGGTAAGTAGATATCTTTACCACGGATGCAACCCACGTAAAAAGGCAATATAGGCGCCGAATATGATCAAGAATTTTAATTGGGCTGCCTATGGTCAACCGGTGCTTAAACCCTTGGAGTCGTCGGACCTCCCTTTTTTTTCCCCTATTCTCTCTAATTCTAGAAAGAAAGGAGAAAAGTGTTGAATTGATTGCGATCATCGCCTCCTCTCCCGCAAGGAATATCCCTAAGTCTGTACTTGTGTAATTATAGCTTAGGCTTACTCTGGAGTATGAGTATACTAACTACGAACCTTGATATTGTTATTTCATTTTAATTTTTCGATTTTATATTCCTGAGTAATTTAGAAAGTATTACAATTTGCTCAATCGTTATTATTTTTATTATGATTTTTAAAATTTTATTTTTATTTTTTCGATAATTTACTCATCTCTCCTTTCCTTTGCCCTGTTCTAGAAGTTCTGGAAGTTCCAGAAAAATCTCGCCTAAAGAAAAAAAAAAACATCCGAAACGTTCTCAGTTGCCTGCTTACTGGTGCCTGTGCATCGGGAGATTGACCTCAAACGCCACAATTTACAGAAGAAAAACGAAAGGAGTTTAAAAGCTTTGGTAGCGCTTACCTCTGTCATGTGAAGCCGTAACTGGTTCTCTTCCGAGATGAGTTTAATCTAATGCAACGCGAACGTTACGCGTCCACTGGTCTAATTATATTTACAATGCTTCCACCACAAAAAAGAAAATAAAAAAAAGAGGAACGTAGAAAGGAGATTAAATGGAGATGAACTATTGCTCTGTCAATTGATTCGGGTTTTACTGATCTCCTGGATCTCGCGCAAGTCCCATCGTGTACATATCGACAGTGTCGCCGAACAGCACATGCTCGCGTGTTTCGAAACCAGCTTTGCGCGCAAGTTCAAAAAACATGTTCTCGCTGTCGTGACGGATTTTGTAAGCAAATATTACCAGCACATTCGGCCACCGCTCTGCGATTCGCGACAGTGTCTTCACCAACAATGGGATGCTGACGGTGTTGTAGATACAATCGGCGAAGAAGACTACATCCAATTCACCTTCTAGGGCCCATTCTGGCAATGGCTCGTCCCAGTCGAGAGTCTCAAATCGCACCATCTCTGGTGGCCCAACCATGGTTCGCGAGTGGGCGAGGTTTCTGTTTGCAATGTTTTGCGCCGCTTCGAGGTCCGTGATAGTGATGCGGGGTTTGCTTTGTTCCAGTAAAACGCCGAGCGTCAACCCTGCAATCCCGACGCCAGCTCCAAGTTCCAGAAAGCGCAATTGCTGTCTCGGTTGTTCTTGCTGTCGGTGGAGCAGACGGTGAAACGAAGGGAGGGAGCTAGTGAAAGCGGCGCTTTTTCCATGAAACAGCGCGGCGTAAGATGCAAAAGCTAAACCTCCGTCCCTGGAACTCGGAAATAGAAACGGTTTAAAAAGGAATAAAAAACAAAGAAAGGATAAACCTTTTAGAAAATTGAATGAAGATTAACGGGGCAACAGAATCAAAGAAGAGAAAGGGAGAAATCGAGATAGTGCAGCAGATGTAACAACCATATGTGTCTCGCAATACTCTCACCGGTCTCCTCCCACACTGGCAGAACTTTAGAGTCGGTAAGGAAGAGCTTCCTTTCGACGTGAAATTTGTCCAACTCCCCATTGAGCGACAATGGAGGGCTCCATATCGAAAGAATACCTCCCGGAAAAATCTCCTTTCGCAAGTCGTCCGCTCTGCGATCCGGCGCACTGACGCAGAGTATTCCTGTTGGATTGGCAGCTTGGGTTTGAAAATTCATCTGAACCTTGACCAGCCTCATGCCCCCTTCCAAGAGACCTTCTGGCTGGCTAATAGCTGCCGCTCGGGCGTATCGGCTCGGAAGCTAGCATGAAGGCTTATATCTTCAGCGAAAAAGGCTTCTCCGAGGTCGGTTTCAATTGTGACAAGCGTCGAGACTTGGTACGAGGAGCCGCCTTTTGATCGCTCCAGCTCTAGCTGCGGAAACTTGACAAATCGTACATAATGCATTGCTCTATATAGGATAGCTTGGGATAGTGATCCGGTGGTGAAAGATAGATAAGTGGACCTAAGAATTAGCTAAGTCAAGAGAGCTTTGACGCAGGTGCGAATTTTCAACTTCATTGGGATTTCTTCATTTTATTCCCTGCACCTGTACCTGCAGCTCTCAACTTTGTGCGACCGTTTTATTTTATTTTATTTTATTTTTTTATTTATTTATTTATTTCGGAAACTTGAGGGTGAGGAGGCTCTTCTGCTCTTGGCAAATTTACTCACTAAAAACCCTCCCCCCAAATAATAATTTTGATATTTTCCTTCATCTCCCTTTATTCCTTTGTTAAGACCATCAAACGTCGCTCACCTATCTGTCTTCGTACCACTCCATCGTCAAAAACACCTACTACGGCAATCGACATCAACGCGCACGCATCATACAATGACAATTCAAAGCCTCAACGTTACCGAACGGTACTACAAGAATGCCTCCAGGCTTTGCAGGAAACCCGGTCGCTCTGCCTGCAGATATTCGCCCTCGACCAGAAGCGCTACGAGGCCGGAGGGGAAGAGGTGCCCGTCGATGCGCAACAGCGCCAGCGATCCCAGCGCATGCTTTACTCCAGCCTTGCACAGCTGCGCGGCGCGCACCGGGCGATGTACATGCACCTCCGGCAGACGAAGCAGAACACCTCCGAAGTCCGCCACGAGGTCGATCGCCTGCACCTCCACCTCCAGAATCTGTACTACGAGCAGAAGCACCTCAGGGGCGAAATCGCCGCGTGCAAGGAATTTCCGTATGATTCACCTCTACTTTTGGATGGATACACACGCGCCATAATGAAAGGTCAGGGAAAATATTCAATATATAGTTCTGGGACGCTAACTCGGCGCGTAAGCATAGGCACACATACACGACTATTCCTCTGGTATCTGAGGAAGAATTCCTCGAGCAAAATCTGGAACACACCGATAAGACGCCACACGACCTGATGAAGGAGAGACTTCTGGACGAAAGGGCCGTACGAGAGCAGCTCGAAGTCCAGCGAAAGAGCTCGTCGCGAAGAAGCAAACCTTAATAGCGGAGAACAAGAAGCGGAAGGATGATCTAGCCAGCTTAGACGAGCAATTGAAGAAATTTATAGAGGTAAGTTTTCAAAATTATTCGTTATATAGGCTGACCATAGCCAATAAACCGAACTTTGCTAACTATGATCCCTACCACAGTCTTCGAAATCGATCAAGCAAACATTCGAAAAGGAATACTAAGCCATTTCCACACGCTTAAAAAAAGACTATTTTTTTGGACGATTTTTTCTTTTCTTCGGCATAGTGTCTAATGCACAGCGCGATCGATTTTCAGCTATAGTCATTTTTGTGACGGAGTTCAGGAGAACATGTTTACTCATTTCGTTTGTACAGTAATAGGACGATTCGAATGCATTGATATACCACACACTTACTCTTATCGCGAGAAGGCCTTACTATATTCAAGGCTCTACTCTTTACTCAAATCTCGAAACAATGAAATTTTTTTTTATCGGGGAGGTTTTGGGAGGTGTTCTAACGTATGGGTAAACTTCAAGACGGCTCCTAGGCGAGGTACTTGTTGAACCAATTCACAGCCTGCTTCAACGCGTCGTCCATCGCCTTCTTATCTTTATCGCTTGTAGGGTCACCTCTGACGGTGAAGCCGTGAACTTGCTCCGGATAGATAACGATTTCTTTCGGCAACCTGTTTTCTTCTCCAATATGTCGATTATCTTGTCTACCTGATCTTTGCCGACAAGAGAATCTACGACGCAACGGCGAATATATTAGCTTCATAGTGCCTTTCCTTCTTTGTTCAAAAACAGGGCGAACACCGACCTTCATCTCCGAGTGCTACTGAAAGTGGCTTTTCGACCGGCTCTAGATCTGCGGGGAAGCCCAGCATGGCGGGATGGTTTGAAACCACAGCGTCGACCTTCGAGTCTTTGTGTGCGAGCAGGACAGCGTAGCGGCCGCCAAAGCAGAAACCGACCGCACCAATTTTACCTTTTAAAAAAAATCGCATGATCATTGATCAGCAAATAACATTCCAAGGACGAATATCACGCTTTCAATTTGGGGGCGCGAATGCCTTACCAACGGCAGGATCGGCTTTGAGAGCATCAACGACGGCGTCAATCTCGGACGAACGACCGCCTCCCGGTTCTTTACCACGAACGGACCAAAAGTGGTAGCTATGGTTGCGGTATTCTTGCTATCAGCAGAAAAATATGTTAGGAATGCCGTTCAATTCGATATAACAACAAGACACGGTTCTATACGCATTTCGCTATAACTCACGCTTTATCTACCGCCGTAAGTTTCTCCCTCTCTACCCGGTTGGGTTCGATCTATCGCGGACGTTGAAACATTAGCCAATTCTTCTTTGACCTGTTATTTTGAATGAAGAGTTTATAGACCGCTTACTGTATCTAAGAAACTGATATCTATAGCACCGCCGTTGAAAAGGTCCTGTTTTTTTAGATAAGAGTACACAATTATCAGCGGCTTGCTCTCGACCCTCCGTTTCATAGATGTTCTGCATACCGGCATGACGACATAGAGTCCGGTCTTAGCGTACTCGTCCGCCAGCAAGCGGGCGTTATTGAACTGCCAACCAAAAACTGTCAAAAGAAAAACAATATTTAAGCATTACGAGTCCACGGCGCATTGCATAGTAATAAAATAATCGCCCAGGAAAAATGGACATGTTATTATTGTTGTTATATTGTGTGCTTACTATCGGTAAGGTATAGCACCGTCTTGCTCTTTGATCCGTCTGAGGGTGGAGATATGTAGCATTTCAGGCCCGCAATTTCTTCCTCTCTGCCTTTCGGTGTTCCCTATAAAACCGGCACGACTTCAGTCTGGGAAACTTTCTATTTTCACATATGCCACATTGAAATGATCGAATGTGATTGTTAATTAAGGATGGTCTTGTACCGTGTGCAGGTGTCCAGATAGACAGCAGCTCGAGAGGCCGGTGCCTTCGGTTCCTGACATTTTGATTGAATGAATTGTATATATCCAACAACAGAACTTTCAAGTATCTTGGTATTCGTAAAGCTTAGATATATTTCTAGCTATCCTCGCGGCTGTGATAATAAAAGGACTTATCAGTGAATAGTACTGAATGTGTTCTATGTAAACTATAAGGCGGATAACTATATATTCGACGTTTTGAAGATCGTTTTGGATGTATAAAAATGCTGTTTACAATTCCCGAGCCCATAGGAGGGGTAGATCCTTTATATATAGTAGTATTAAATATAACTACTATCCCTACGCCTATTCACTGGCAAAGATCCTTTTGGATGAGCACACTTCTTTGAAAATTGATTTTGTTAGAATACTTATCCTTATACATTGGGATAGAATGCCATGCAGTTGACGTCAGTAAAATAAACGGTATACGGCGAAAACGCCGAAAATGTGGGACGTTACAATTTTTCGACGCTCGAAAAGATACGAATGCGGGGGGGGGGGGCATTTACGGATTTACAGGACTACAAATCATTTTCTTAGCTTCTTAGTTTTTAATTTTCCTTCTAGTATTCTAAAGGACTAAATCGCATATTATCGGCTTTCACGTAAAATGATGCGAAGTGCCCCAATTCTCCTTAACAAAAACAGTATAAATGAAAGCCGATGGTTCATGTCAATATTAATTGGGGCTATTATGATAGCTGAAGGTACTGAATGGCAGCGTCCCAACCAACTAGCCGGAATCATTCTTCCGGTGGAAACGGTTTTCGAGCGAGTTGATGATTTACCCGAGCGAATCCTCAGATAATCCCTTCCCACTCCTCAGATATATATACTTATGCTTAATTTTAAGGCGTGTTAAATTAGTGAAAATGTATCTTTAGTCCCAGGTCCATCCCTGGAGGTGCAAGCATCCAATCAACGTACATTTGCTCTTCCACGTTAAACAGTGGAACGGAGTGCAAACTGGAAGGTAGAATTGCTTATATTTTTTCATTATTTATATCTAAGCACGATAATCTAATCTCTGCGATGCGTTTTGCTATGTTCCTGCAACGTTAGTCCACTGCCTGTATACCTTCCGGGCATTGAGTCTGAAGGTCGAGGAGCTCTATAACCCACACAGACCTCTTTTCATCCCTTTCCCTTCCAAGTCTTTCTCTTTCTACTCCAACTTCAAACTTTACCTGTTCTCTAGACAAGAACGCGATATTGAATGAAACAGAAGAGAGATGGGGCTTGGAAAAAGTCGGAAAAAGGTATCCAAAAATCTGTGCTTGTGTAAGGGTCGGCCTGATCTTGCGCCATGATAGTGATCTCAACAACATAGGGGTTTGAGTTGGAGACGTAACTGTTCATTTTGATTTAATATGACGCTCGGAATTTTCAAAGGACATATAACTTCATCCTTGTAGGTGCGAAGAGGAAAGCAGAGAAGGGAAAGAAAGGTACTGAGGTGTGATTCCGATGAGAGAGGTGCCTCTTCGATAGAGTTTAGCTATATACATATCTATTAATGCGAAGTTGATTTTTTAACATGCCCATATATACTTATACCCTTCATGAATATATATCATACAAAAAATGCTTCATACAGCTTTAAAAAAAGCTATTATTAATTTTTTCGTCTATAATGTGGTGATGAAATTTTCTTGTTTGTCGATCGGTTCGTTGCCCATGTTGTATATATCCCAACCGTTGTCGCTGGTCGCCCAATCCTTGTTTGCACCCAGAACAGCTGTAGAGGTAGCGGACCCGGACTTTCTGTCGGCGAGGTACCTTTGGGCTACGTCCTTGATATCTGCGGCTGTTACATCTAGGAGGTTTTCGCGTCGCCTGAAGGATATAATGTTAGTAGAGCGTCCCATGCATGCATTGAAAAATACATAAAAGAGCCATGGTGTTGTCAATAAACTTACGCTTGACGCATGTCATCCGACAGCCTGTCGAAGAAGTTCAACATGCCTATCAAATTTTTTGTTAGCAACGGCTTACAACTCTAGAATGGTGGTGTCTGTTCTTTCATACCCTCCTGGCTGACGCTTACAGGAGCGTCAACCCCTTGGAAAACGCTAAGCTTCGCTTGCTCTATTTCCTCGTCCGACCATGTTTTTTCCGCTGCAACCTTGCCAGCCTCGTTCATGATCTTGAGAGTGTTCAGCGGATTGGGATCGCGGTAGCTGTAATAACCGAAAATGCCATTAACACCACCGTGGAAGGCGCCGCCACCGTAAGCGCCGCCTTTCTCACGGATTTCGTGGTGCAAATGTTTGTGCGATAACAACTTGGACAAAATTTGCAACGTGGCACCGTCTTTGGACGTGTACGGTGCGGTCTTGAAGCACATGGCGGCGTAATTAACTTGGAAAGGAAGAGGGAAAAAAGCCATAGTATCTTTGATACTAGGGACGAAAGGTTCGGTGTCTGAGGACTTGGGCCTCGTGGTAGGAAGGTCGGTGAGGTAATTTGAAAGAGCTTTCTCGTTTTCAGTCCTGGCTTCTTCGCCGCATACGAAGGCAGTTCGCAGAGACGCTTTCGACGCTGCAAACTCTGCGATAGCTTTGAGGTTCTGGATTGCGGGGAAGTAGTTTTCGGACTGCGCTAAATCGTTGATCAGTTTCAACTGGGTGAGCCCACTCGTTGCTTCACCCTTGCGTGAAGCAGGGGTCAAGCTTGCGGATGCAAATGTTTTCGCAAATTGGTGTCCGCTGTCCGCTATCGAGTTTATCGACCCGCTAGCAAGCCCTTGGACTAGCGTCCGGAGCTTAGATACCCGACTGAAGCTGGTTTCCAAGAGCAGCATTTTGAATATCTCGAACATCCGTGGACATTTTTATCCAAACAATAACCGGAGAAACCAAGCCCTTCGGTACATTTGTCCAGATCAGCCGGGTTCGTATTGGCAAAGTAAGACGCAGAGAGGCCGCCAGTTTTGAGCTTAATCTCATCCTCAATCTGCTCCATATTCATCTTACTCGTGCCCAGTCTGAAAATAGCTTCTGTGTAGAGAGGCAAGTATAGCCGCAGGTTCTCGGGTAAGTCATCAAACACATTAAGGGCCCTGAAATAAGTGAGTCCATTTGTAGCACTAGTCCTCCATTGAACCTGGGTATCTCCAACCACAGAATGGGATAACTCCTTTCTCTCAAGCTGGCGAGGGATGTCAGAAACGTGAAGCGTGGGAGGGAGCTCAGGTCCTCTTGCTGGGCGAGTTCTTGGACCTCTACAAGCTCTAGCTCCTGTTTTCGTAGTGATTCCTCCGCTTTTTCCCAGCCACCTGCTTCTTGGATTTTGATTCCAGGGTTTTAGCTTCTTCGGCGGCGAGAGTCTGCTCGTATTTTGGGGACGGCGCCATGGTAAAGTAAGGGTCCGATCATTCATGAGATACTTCTCGATTAAACCTTCCAAGTAGCGACCTTGGCGCATTCTTCCTTGAAACGGTTCACCAGAGCATTCCAAGCCAATGACTCGAAGGGGTCGACACCGTTAAACCATGAAGGCTTAAGTCTGTGCATCAGCGACATGCCAAAATTCGCCGTCTTGTGTTTCAGGGCTAGCTCCAACTGATGCAGGATGCCTTCGACTTTGCGAGGGTCTATGCCTTCTGCGTGCACCTTTTTTAGTGTTGCATGTATAGCCTCCTCGACGGCAGATAAATTATCCTCTGATACATTCTGCAGCCCAACCGAGAAAACAGACTTCCGCGAGCTGCTATCATAACCAGTATTTGGTGCGAAATCTGCGCCAAGTTTGGATTCTATTAGACTTTGGTAGAAAGGCGAGCCATATCCGTCGAGAAGGACGTTTGAAAGGACCATTAACGAAAAGGATTCGAAGACGTCACCGGTGTCGCATAATATCCACGAAATGGATGTTTTATACTGCTGGTCCTTCTCGGCCATAGGGTCGAGTGGTCCTGAAACGGTAACCTTGAGGGGCTTATTGATGGATATAGGGAACTTATTCTCTCCTTCGGCAGCTATCCGGTCAAACTTAGAAAGCCGGTCATTGATTTTTGCTAGGTTGCTCTCCAAGGGGAAGTTGCCGTAAGTCAATATTTTTGAGTTCGAAGGATGGTAGTTGGTCTGATGGAAGTTCCTGAGCTGCTCAAGGGTGAGGTCGGGTATCTTCAGGGGTCGCCACCGCTGTTATGGATACTGGGAAATATATGATCGCGAAAACGTATGTAAAAGAGGTAGCCAGAATCAGACATCTGCCCTTTCATTTCATTGAACACGACACCCTTAAAAACCAGAGGGAACCCTCTTGTAGAGGATTCTCAGGCCCTATACGCCACCCTTCCTGTCGGAAATCGGTCTCCTTAAGCAAAGGATGTAGCGTAGCGTCAAGGTAAACATCCATCAGGTTGCCGAAATCTACAGCATTTGTCGTTGCAAAGGGGTAAAACGTATGATCCGACGACGTAAATGCGTTCATAAAATTGGATAAGCTCCTCGTGAGCATCTTGAAAAACGGATCCCTTACTGGATACTTTTCAGATCCGCATAGCGTAGTGTGTTCAAGGATATGTGGCACGCCTGTGTCATCTGAAGGGTTTGTCTGCGCTCGGAATCGTTAGCTCAGAGCTTCTCAGGCGTTCATGAAGCTCAAAGTCCGACATTTTTTGACCTGTCGCTAGTACTCGGGCTTTACCTTGAAACCTATCGAGAAGACGTTGTTCTTGTCCTCCCTCGCTATATGAAGATACTGCGCGCCGGTCTTGTCGTGTACAAGCTCCAGAGCACTGAGCTCGAGTTCGGGGACATGCTGGGCCCGTTGCAAGGTAAAGCCGTGGAGATTGTCGCCAGGTTTGGGATACCGGGAGAGATCTGTTATTGCAGTGGCATAAGGCCGCCGATATGACCTCCTCGAAAGCGCCGCAGCTGCTGAACGCAGCTTCAGTCCTCGCAGCATGGTCGCTCAATGGCCGGACCAAAGGGGGAACAAAGCTCAGTCGGCAGGGAAGCTGCACAGATGCGAAGATGCTACAGGAGAGCTAAAGCGGTCATATAATTGGGCTGACCATGTAACAAAGTCGACGGTGAGAGGGACGGGGTTGTAGTATGCGGAATCGAAAGATGTTGTGCTGTGACGGTTCCAATGTATCGGAAAGCGGGTAAAAAAATTTTCGATGCCGCATCCTACCCTTAAAAAAAAAAAAAAAAAAAAAAAATCGCAGCACGCACCCATTTGCGGTCATCACGACATGCCGCTTCTCCAATGAATCTCCTCGACCGTGAAATCACATTGCGGTTGAAGGGGGAAAAAACTCGCTTTTCGTTTTCTCCACTAAAAGGGCCAACTGCCCTTCTGACTGGCATCCAGTGAAAGAATGGACGGTTACTCAAGGTGCCCCTCATTCCAGTCTTCCCACCTCTAAACTCATCATAAATCGAGATTGCAGTGCCGCATTTATGGATCGGACAAATATGACTTGAGCGGCAGCGGCTCAATGGAGTATTATCCACAGGTAGGAACTTTTTCGTGACAATTTATACGACAATATCCCGTTGACAGACCTAATAATACTGAAGAACCCGTGGTAATCGTGCGTGAGAGTGTGTGAAATTTAGTCGAATGCTCAACCCCTTTCTTTAGTAGCGATGAGGGCAGTGATGAAAATTGATGCGGCTCCCAAAAATCGGCAAGAACATCCATTGGCGAAGAAAATACTTAGAAAGACAAACATAGATAGAAAAAGAAAAAGAAAAAAGAGGTTATAGAAGATTATGCAGTCTATATTAAATAATATCTTAGTATATACTTTCAATCCTATCTCGAGATGAATTGTCCCTGGTTTACTGACTCTTTTGACTGAGGAAAACGTTATTTTACTGGAAGAGTTGAGACCTTTTTTTTTTTTTTCCCTTATATACTTGGTGTTGACAGTACTTAAGTGGGAGAATGTTAGCCCACACAGGAGAGGGGGGGGAAAAGGGAAAGCGGTCTCGTGCCACCGCCCACTTTCCATGTTAAAGAGTATTTCCAGAGGCACGGAAGAGGGTCTTTAATACTACTACTACTAATAATAATAATACTAATAATAATAATAATAATAATAATAATAATAATAATGATGTTTTAGAGAAAAACAGCTCTACTTGTTCTATTACTTTGTAAGCAATTCATTTTCGGGGAACTGAATTGGTTGGCTGGCTGAATATGGCAGTAAGAGCCCTACAACCGACCCGGAAATTCTTTATAGCTGTAGTGTAAGTATATAGTAAGTAGGTAAGTAGTATAGTAGTAATAAATACTTCCGGTACCTGGAGGGAATGAAATTTTCTGCCCAACCAAAAAAAAAAGGGTTGGTTTGCGGTGTGTTTGTCTGTGTGGGTGCACCATATGAAAAAAGAAAGAAAAAAAAGAAAAAAAAGAAAAAAAAAAATAGAGGCACAATTGCAATTTTCCTATTACCCACATATCTTCCTACGACAATATACATACCTCTTCCCTTCCTTCTAATACAAATTGTTTATTCCTGTCCTGCTGCTTCTTATTTGTTATTCATTATATATATATTCCCCCAAAAAAAAATACTGTAAAAACATCCACAAACATTGTCCATTACGGAAAGAGGGCCCAGTTCACAGTTTTTACTGCTCTCCTTTTTCGACTTGCTGCATTGTTATCCTGTTTTTTTTTGTCGTATAGAAAAATTGTCATTCCGGCAAATTTTTTTTTATTTTTTTTTGCATCGTGTGGGCCCTTCGTCCTTGCTTTTCCCAAACCACTCAACTCAGTAAACGAAACTTGCAGCACCGACAGCACTCTCTGGATCAAGCACTCGTCCGTGATACCATTACTCCAGTCCGTCTTATGCAGCACACAGACCTTTCCGCTCTGATCGAGGATTAGTAATTCGGAAAATTATTCGATGGATTTATCGCTTCGCCAGGACTAACTCTTCTCTTCTCTGTAGTCATCCTCCTGCGTCTCTCTCTCTCTACCTCCCTTCCTCTCTCTCCCTTTCTCGGTGTCTCCCTTTCTCGGTGGTCTTATCTCAGATTTACACCCAGCCATCCGCTCCGAAAACCCAGCGACCGACCGATTCGAAAAAGCAATCGTACATATCGTCTTTTTTTTTTTTTTTTAGCATCCCATCGTTACCCCAAGTTATATGCCAGGAATGTCGGCGACAGCAAATCGCCTCCGCGATGGGGATCCTCTCGCTCACACCGACCCTACGGTCAACGGGACGCATGGCGACGGGACGGTGAACGGTCACGGAGCACAGGCTGGAGGACATACGAACTCAGCGCCTGTATCTTCTGCAACGGCGCCGCCGATAAATAATACGACTCAACCCTCGAAGAAGGGTGGGGGAAGAAGAAACCCGTGGATCCGGCCGAGGTGGGCGACCGACTCTAGAGCCTCCTTCGCGAAGAGGATTTTTCCGACGATTCATGGACGAAAATCTGACAATATGCCAATTTGTAGGGTTATAACCTCCTCACGACGAGAATTTCGCAATTGGAAACCGACGCATCTTTGGAAGAAGAGGAAGAGCGGGCCATCAGTCAGTTTTGAACCTCCGTTTTTAATTTTCGTTTTTTTGGGGATATCGGGGAATAGACGAGTTTATATCATGAAGAGGATAAATATTCCCCAATCTCCAGCGGATCAGTTCTAACAGTATGGATAACAGACCGGGCGGTAAAAAAGGCCAACAAGGAGCTAGCCGATCTCGTAAACACTAGGGAGGATCACATAGCCAAAGTCGAGGCAATACAGCAGAAATATAGCGAGCTTTTCCACGACATGAAGCGGCTTGAGCGAGACTACAACCGTGCTAGGAAGAGGGCCGACCAGCTTCAGAAGGACAAAGACCATTCCCGCAGCGAAATCACGAAGGCTAACAACATGAAAGGGAAGCTTGAGCAGCTTTGTCGGGAACTGCAGAAAGAAAACAAGCGTATCAAGGTTCGACATTTAATCTCTTTTTAAGTAGCTTCCATTGGTCTTATGCTGATCTCGATTTGGTGTTTTTTTTTTTTTTTTCCTCTCCCATATAGGACGAGAGCAAGAAAAAAGAGCAAAGCGAAAAGGACAAGCGGGAGGAGTTATCCACCAAGTTTGAAAATACCATCTGGGAAATAAAAACAGGATGGAGGAGGAAACTGAAAACTCTGGCAACAAGGCGGCTAACATGGAAGTCGATGCTTTGTACGACTTATTCTCTGGCCCCCTGAGCAATTCGCAAACTAAAAATTCCAATGCGTGGATCGAGGATTACCATGAGACGATCTTGAGGGTTCGGTAGGGCTGACTGGGTGTTGTGCGTAGGTTGAAAGCCAAATTTCGAACAATCATCGACCAATATGAGATGCGGGAGCTCCATTTTCAATCTATCCTGCGTACCAAGGAACTCGAGGTTCAGTACAACCTGGCCAGGTACGAGCAAAAACGAAAACAGGCGGAAGCGGAGGCTGTCAGGGCGAAAGCATTACATTCTCAAGTGTCCACCTTCTCTCAGACGGAGACTGAACTTCGATCACAGCTCAATATTTACGTCGAGAAATTCAAACAAGTATGTAGCTCAAACTCACTTCCACCGCGCCTTGATGGGTTAGACCCTGTGCATAGCGGAAGTATTGACCTCTTATGATATATATAGGTCGAGGATACGTTGAACAATTCAAATGACCTCTTTCTTACGTTTAGGAAAGAGATGGAAGAGATGTCCAAAAAACCAAACGACTTGAAAGAGAGAACTTGGCCCTAACTCGAAAATCCGACCTCATGAACAGAATATACTTGAAATGGCGGAGGAGAGGACTCGGCAACAGAGAGAGCTGGAGACTGTTAAGAAGAAGAATACCAAGCTCGAAAATCTGTGCCGTGCTCTCCAGTCTGAGAGGACAGCTTTAGAGAACAAGCTCCGCGGTGAAGAGGAGGAATACTCAGACAATGAAGTTGACAGTGACGAGGAAGACGAGGATGAAGAAGGGGAAAGTGAATACATGGATTCCGAGGACGAAGACGAAGAGGACACGGAGGACGAGGAGAGGTATGACGAAGCCTTACCTCCTCTCGAGCAGGCTAATGGCACCCAAGTGCACGCTGCTCAGCAACAGCCGCACAAGTAAGCAAGGCGTGACAGCGTATTGTTGCTCTTGGAAAATGTGCTCGCGGAGACAAGTGATCCTACAGAAATACCTCGCCGTGCTGGCGGGGAGCTAAAAGCTCTCTGCACAAAGCGTAGATCCGTATTTATTTGTTTTGTCTTCGAATTGGTGCTTAAACTATCACCATCTCAGCGATTGTAGTATTATTACCCAATCCAGCCGGACGTGGCGTTTTTTTTTTTTCTTCTTGAGAAGAAGGAGAAGCAGATGACTCTATATAAAATATCCTCTTCCGGCATCCGTTTAATCTCCTCCTCATATCTTTACCTATTATTCTCAACTATTTTATTGTCAACTGTCTATATCGAATAGTCCATATTTGTGTTTGCTGAAGTTGCGATTTAGTTATTACTTAGGAAAAAAAAAGAAAAAAAAAAAAAAGCTAAGTATGAATTATTATTATTATTTAATTATTCTTAATAATAGCCTTTCCATCTCCACCACTCGTAGTAAATATCTTTCTCATAAGCTATGCGGCACGACAATCGTTGCTATATGTCCTTTCCATTCAGTTGCCTTGAACAGTGCGGCGTTGCGGGTGTTCGAGACGGCAAATTTTTTTTTTTAATTTTTGGGCCGAGGCATTTATCAGTTCTTGAGCCCTTGCAGCTATTACGCACGAACTAAAAGAGCCTTGCTTTTTTTTTTTTTCTCGCAGCTTCATTTTTTTGATCCCGAGATGATAAATAATATCTGTGAAAGTGGCCTCCAACATTCGCTGTATCCAATTCAAACCATTTCGCCACGTAAACATTAACGCTCATAAGTATATCTCGCTACGGTGTCACGCACGAATATCAAATATTTTCATATAATCCAACATAGCTAGGACGTGGCAGCACCCCACTTCTTCTTAAGAACAACCCCTCAAAGCCTTTCATCGGGAATTTTCCTTCAACAAAGGAGCCATGATACGGATAGGAAGACCTCTAGTGTATTCTTCATCGCAATGCGTCCGGCAATTCAAAATACCGCCGCAGGCTCTACGACCGCACGGCGCGAATGTTAGCAGCAATACTATCCTCTCCCCTCCCTCGTCTTACCCTCGCATCCGGAAGCATCCACAGCAGCGCAGCACGCAGACCAACACCAGCAGCAGCACACTCCTCTACCCCACCGCGCGCAACGACAACAGCAACAGCGCCGAACGTTCCTCAGCAGCCTGACGTCCCGTCGTCGGGCCCGCCGGTATCGTTTTCGGCGACGCGCAAGCTCCCGCACCCGCCGTCCAAGGTCTTCGCCGTCGTGTCGGACGTGGACTCCTACAGCGCGTTCCTGCCGTACTGCCTATCCTCCAAAGTGACGCACCGGACGCCGCCGCCGGAGTCGCTGCCCACGAGCGCGGACCTCCGCGTCGGCTTCGCGGGCATGACGAAAATGTTCACGAGCAAAGTGCGGTGCTTAACGGCGGCGGCGGCAAAAAGCGCTACGACAACAACAACAGTGTCGTCGGATAGCCGCATGCTGGAGGCGGATGCGTCGGAGAACAGCATATTTGAAGTGCTCAAGGCGCGGTGGACCGTCAGCAGCGGCGGCGGCGGTGAGGGCGGAAGCGGTGGAAGTAGCAAAGGAAGCGTCGTCAAGCTGGACATCGAATACAAGTTCGCGAACCCGCTGTACGCCGCGCTGAGCCAGGCCGTCATGCGAAGGTCGCGGCATACTGATCGAAGCGTTCGAGAAGAGGGCCGTGGAGGTGCTGTCGAAACCGTCGAAGGTTGTCTGAACGGCTGACTCCCGTACCCAATGGTCGTATAAAATAGAGCGTAACCAAAATCCCTACATAATTATCCCGGATATAGCATGCGCTTTTTGTATATATTTCCTTTTTTCTTTTTCTTTTTTCCCCCTGTTTAGCACATAACCGCAGCTGGAGCAAGGGAGACGCGCTTGGTAGAGTAATTAGCATTATAATAATAGGGCTTGGGCAGTTGTCAGAACCTCTCGTGGATTTGTCCCTATCCTATGCAATTTGACGAGCCGCACACTGGCACTTAGAGAAAGGTCTCTCTTGATTGCGTGCTGTTACAGAAACTCCGAGGGCAAAAAAAGGGTACTCATTCAATTGGAAGGAAGATATAGAAAAAGCAGGCTTAAAAATACAAAAGAACCAAAGGAAAACACGGAAAAGCCCTTATAGAAACAAAAACCCTCGATGGGAAAAAAGTTCTCGTACGATTGTAACCCATATAGCATACCCAAATTTTTTTTTTTAATTCGAAAAGAAAAAACCCGAGCGATGATGCAAGTTGACAAATGGAACATAAGGCGCCATTAAGAGAGAAAGCTATCTATAAGAAAGGGAACGTTGAGATGGCGATTAAGAAAGATGTTCAGGTCCTAAAAGCCGAACATGAGACGGCTGCAAGGGCGATATCGTCTTGTTAGTCTATAAAGTTTCTAAAACTAAAGGTTCTCTCGAATCCAGAAGGCAAAGAAGAAAGAAAAAAGAAAAAACACTAACAGAAGTTCGAAGATCAATCCTCCGAAGACGACAAAGCCGAGGAGGTATATCCAAACCGGCGAAATTGGCGACTTGCCCTTCTTCTCGTACGTTTTTCTGTCCGATTCGGCTTTCCCTCGCTTCGCAGCTTCCCTCTGTTTCGTTGAAAATCCTTAGTCAGTCGTAAAATTCCTCAAATTGTACATAAAGAAAGGTCCAAGGAGATGTAGCTGGGGATTAGAAATATACTACCTTTGCGAATTTCTCGTTTGCGAGACGTTGTTGTGGTGTTTGCGCCTGTTGGAAACGGGAGAGAAGCATCAGCGGGAAACGATCTGGCAAGGAGGAAAGGTAGTTGCGCTAATTACCATTACTCTGTGTTTCTCGGGGAGCTGCTAAAATTACGAAAGCTTCTGTCTTCTCTGGATTCTATCTTAGTAGAAATAAATGAATCGAATGACGAGCTTTTGTCGAAGATTATTTGTCTTGTTGATCGTGTTTGAAGATGGTTTTAAGAAAAGAAATGGACAAAGGACACCGTAGTAATTTGAAAGGAAAAAGGAAAAAGGGAAAAGGAAAAGGAAAAAGGAAAAAAGGAAAAAGGAAAAAGGAAAAAGGAAAAAGGAAAAAGGAAAAAGGAAAAAGGAAAAAGGAAAAAGGAAAAAGGAAAAGGAAAAGGAAAAAGGAAAAAGGAAAAAGTAAAGTAAGAGTGTGCGTTTTAAGAAACTCCCCTTTATTTTAAAACATTCCCAATTGAACTGAACCGCTTGTTCCAGAAGTACCCAAATAAACGTTACTTAACAATTTTTAGTTTCTCCCGTTACCCTTTTTTTTTTTTTTTTTTTTTTTTTTTTTTGTGAGAAAATTTCGGAGGCTCTGTCTATTCGAGCTTCCAGCGCCGAATATACTCATTCGTTCGAAGAACATACGGATAAGAAGGCATCAGAAAAAACCATGCAATTATGATACGAAGCCGTCTCCTACGATTTCGACGCCATCAGTTTGCGCGCGGCGGCGGCAACTTGTTCAGCCCTACGACTCGCGCACAGAAATCTAAGTACGCTTCTTCTGCTCAAGGCGGAGAGAAGCAGATATCACCTCACGTGGTTACTTTCTATTTTTTCGCTCTTGACAAAAAGGTCGAAGCTGAACCCAATTGCTTTTGATTTTGATAGATTCTATCTACCAGCAACACGTCGCGCGCTCGCAAAAGTCTTCCTGATGTCGTTCCTCGCCTATCAAGCAATATACTGGGGCTGGATGAAGCTGGAAACATTGGAGCTTAAGGAGAATCGCACAAGTGCGTTTTTTTTTTTTTTTTTTTTTTTTTTTTTTTGCTATTTTCGTTTCTCTCCGTCTGAATGACCATTCTTCTCAGTAATATACCTAGCTTATGGCGTGCTAACCAAAGATGTCATTTGCTTCTTTCTCGCAATTGATCGCAGAGGAGATAGCAGACCTAGAAGGCAAAGTTAAAGCGACTCAGGAATCTGCTGCGCAGCAAAAATGATTTTAGGAAACCCAAGAACTACTTGAGTAGTAGCATATACATCGTGGTCGTTTCTTTCGGCGAAGGTTTCTGCAGCTAAGGGCAGCTATGATGATGTATCAAAATCCCCCACTTCTTGTAATTTTTATACCTCTTTACCTCTCAGCCGTATCATACTGTAATAGATAAGTAATATCTACGGTCTCTCTATATCAATTGTAATAAATATCGACACTCAGATACTTAATACAGGCCAAAGTCGTGCCGAGCGAATATTTAGACATTTATAAAACCAGTCCCCTAGAATAAGCTGAGTTAGCCCGTGTCCCTTCCGATTCTACAAAACAGAAGAAAAAGAGGAAGCAACGAGTCAACTAAAACCAAAGCAACGAATAACAATGATAATAATAACAGCTCAAGCAATGAGAGTTAACCAAATTCTTCAGGCCAAGTTTCCTTTTTTTTTTTTAAAGTCACGAGCTTGAAACTTTTTATATAGAGTAGTATATAACGCGTGGAAGTAAATTCCGAACCTGCATTATTGTTTTTCATAACTTCAGGTATGTTGTTTGCTTTTTTTTTTTTTTTTTTTTCCCTCCTTAGCTTGTCCTTAGCTTGTGGTTTCCTTGCTTTTCTTATCCGTTTCTTATCGCCGCCTGTTCGTCGCGTAATCCACAGCTCGCGATCCGATAGGCCTAGCAATGTACATACGTTTTTTATATGCAAGTCGCACGTACCTCCTCCCCCAGGGTAAAGTGTATATGAGCTCTTCCCTTCCCCGGCATATGCACCTTTGACTCAATCGATCCTCCACCTTCCCCCCTCCCTCCTCTTCCCTTCCATTATTTAACTAACCGTTTCTCCTCCATCTCGTATCCTAGATTCATCTTCTCATTCAACCCCTATCATATTCTCATTTTTATCTCTCTCGGCCCAATTCCCGAGTTCCATCTGGATATTTGCCTCATTGCTTTTTCCACCAATGAGCTACGCCGCGCATTAATAAGCTTTTTATCGCCATCTTAAAAACCGATACCTCCGGCTGGCATATATCCATTTGTGCCCGTGCCAATTGATGAAAGCTGAAGGTTATAACTGACAAGCTTCTTACTTTTTGGTGAAAATAGCGAGCCTGATGGATTTAGACCAATTGAACGCGGGCATAAAGACGCTCCAGCTACCTGTTACGCCGGCACAGACGAGGACCCAAAGGTCTCCATCCTAGACGCCGATGCGACCATGAACTTTATTATTCCGAATTTTCGAACAGTTATTGGAGCTTGCGCGAGGCTTGAAGGTTCAGTAAAGCATGCGAAATCTCAATTTCGTCAGGATACCAGCAGCGCTAGCTCGACTCCGGTGCCGCCAGCGTCAAGGGATATGATCTGTCTCCACCGGGAGCGTATTTATCTGGTATTTCAGTACTTTTAGCTGATATTTCGCATCTCTTTTCGAAACTGCGCTAATACTTAGTCCTCAGGCGCAATCATCGGAGAACACTGCTTCTCGGGATTACGTTCGCGACCTTGTTCAGCAACATTGTCCATCCCAGAGTTCTATTTCTGTTGGTATTGATGTAGTACATGTTCAGAAGCCTTTCGACCTTACAGCGGCCAAGAACTTGCCCGCAAAACTAGAAGGGACCAGGTTTACACGGATAAACCAGATATCAACTGAAGTCCATATCTGTGATATCTCATACGATGCTATTGATTCAAATGCGATCATACTCGAATACATTCGACTTATTGAACGGAGTCCTAAATACTCGTCTAGTCCTGCTATGATTCAATTGCAAAATTCTTTGGTTTTTGAAGTTGATGGAGCTGGAAATGTTTCGACGTTTTTGGAGATCAGGGTGTTCTGGGCAACGAGAAGCAGTGTAGATGTAGTAATCGATCTGTGGGAACCTTGCTTCTTCGATTACGCCATGGCGAACTACCATGGAAACAGATCTGCACACACTCCGCGTGATGTCTTCCAAGCAGCACAAGGGAAATGTCCGTTTGGGACGGTTACTAAAACATCTGATTTTATGATGCCGCCCATGTACCAGATAATATGCAGATGGTATCGGGAATCGAAGAATTCACAAAGCAACCGACACGTTTGTTTCCTTTCCAGAGACGAAGTGTGAAGTGGCTGCTTAACCAAGAAGGCGT
Organism: Pezizomycotina sp. ARF18; assembly: GCA_002224055.1. Taxonomy (NCBI): domain Eukaryota; kingdom Fungi; phylum Ascomycota; species Pezizomycotina sp. ARF18. The sequence continues at coordinate 167,966 of AZLU01000033.1, forward strand.
AGACTTTCGCGACGGCGAACTAGTGAAGCGAGAGTTTGACACTACTTGGATATCCAGGTTTTTGGGCGAACCTTTAGCAGATTACGACGGTAAACAATTTTACGTGAATGAGTATCTTGCTTTCGTATCCACGGATGCCAAAGCAGTGTATGACCATCACCTAGAGTTGAAAGGAGGAATTCTCGCCGAAGAAATGGGGCTTGGAAAAACTGTCGAACTGGCTTCTCTTATGTCTCTTCACAAGCGGGAAATAAATGACAACGTAACCCAAATCTACGATAACTTCACGGCCTCGCATGTTAGAATTAGCGGCGCAACGCTTATCATTATGTCGGAGTCCCTATCTAACATTTCTGTTCAAAAAGCCATCCAGATGTTTTTTGCTAACCAACCTTATTATACAGGCCGCTTGCAATTATGGAGCAATGGAAAAATGAAGTTGCCGTCAATGCGCCGGATATGAAAGGTAACTTTTTTTTGAAACTTTCTTGGAACCATCAGTAGCTTGAAGCTAAATTCCGGCAACAAAGTATTCGAATATGAAGGAACCAATAAACTACGGCGACTAATCGCTACTCAGAAAGGCAAAAAGAAATCCGACGTGGACCTAAATGACGTTGGAGATGCCGATATAATTGATTACCTGCTTGGGTTCGATATCGTACTTGTGCCTTACCCTGTTCTTGCGCACGAGATCCACTACGCCAACAAGCCTCCGGAAAGAAATATGCGTTACAAGAAACAGTACGAACGAGTAACGTGCCCGTTGGTTCAGATAAGTTGGTGGAGAGTGTAAGGATATTATATTTCTCTCTCTCTCATTTTGAGGGTGTGATGTTTCGGTGGAAACCAAACTTTACTAACATTTGGCGACTAGATGTTTAGATGAAGCGCAAATGGTTGAAAGTGGCGTGAGCAATGCAGCTACTGTGGCTCGGAGGGTTCCCAGAATAAACGCCTGGGCTGTCTCCGGTACACCCGTGCAAAAGAACGTCGATACCGACCTGCACGGGCTGTCATATTCTTACGCCTTGATCCCTGGGCAACTCGCAAGAGCTTTTGGGGTCTTCTCAACTCCCGGGTCGAGTATTTAAATCTCTGTTTAGTACCATCGCAATCCGCCAAACAAAGGATAACGTGAGAGATGAAATACATCTTCCAGCCCAACATAGATATACCGTTTCGATTCCCATGTCTTTAGTAGAGGAAGAAACTACCAAGCCCTTCTTGAAGAGATGTACCTGGACCTGAAGGTTGATCAGCACGGGAATTATAATCCCACGTTGGCCTCTTCCGGATGATGCAGCGGATAAGATGCGACGGTGGCTCGTGCAGTTGAGGCAGGCTTGTGTGCACCCACAGATTGGCCAGAGGAACAGATCAGCTTTAGGGGGTGGAGAAGGACAAGTCCTGAAACCGCCAGCGAAGTTCTTGAACTCATGCACGAAAGAAACAGCGCAAGCGTTAGACAAGACCAAAGGCGTTGTACGTTTCTATCGCAACGAGAGCCCAATTGACAATGGAGCATTCGAAGGAGACAGCGAAAGGGGTCGAGATCCTTGAAAAGCATATCAAAGAGGTTTCTGGCACAATAGCGGAGCTTAGAGCCGAACTCGAGGACATCCAAAAACGGCAAAATATCTCCAACATCCTTGTCGAGATGTCTTCAGCCGTCAGTGGTTTGGGCGAAACACCCGACCCACCGGGTTTCGACGACGATGCGGAAGATGGGACCTCGGGCAGTTTAGAAAGCTTGCAACTTGTAAAGCCAGGCTGAATGATTTCCTTGAGGTGGAACATATGTTTCTGTTTTTGATGGCAAATGGTTGGCATAACCTTGCGGATGAAGCCAAAAAATCCGAAGAAACAAAAACCAAGTAGAGCCCGAGGAGAAGAGAAGCAAGTATCTGAACTTGAAAGAAAGAAAATATGTTATACGAAGAAGCCAAGTCTCGGCGCAAAGAGGTATGTAAATTACCCTCATAAAAAATATCACCAGGTTTATACCCTTTTACTCATTTTTTGAAAGTTGCTCGCAAATACGCAAGCTACGGTTTTCCGGTCTATTGAAACGATCCAGCGCCGTGTGGAGGAGCAAGACTTCGTTGAGATTCCCGAGGTGAATTCCAATATTGGCAGAGGCGGCCTCGAAACAAGCACCATCCTTGAATATTTAAGCATTATAGACGAACGTCTTAATGACCAAGCCAATATCTTGGACGAATGGAGGGAAAGTCTTGTGCAGGTAAGAAACGCCGACCGTCGTGACCATGAATTTTATCATAGCGAGTACTAACTTGAGAACAGCTCCTGCAAGAACCCCTTCTCGACAGCAGCGAAGAAGAGTCAACAGGAGAGGAGCTTGACGATGCAGCTCACAAAATGGAGGAGGCGTATCATTACGTCGATATGATCCGGGCTGTGGTAAACGATCGGGAAGCTATGGTCTCTGGACTGTATTCGGATCGAGCTAGAGCGGAACTGGACAGGTAGTTTTGAAGGCTACCCTCGGAGTATCCCCAAGCGGCGAACCCGTTGCAAACACGGACTTGCTCAAGGCCTGATAGCTCAGAGGGATAAGTTGGCGACAAGAGCCAACGAGAAACCGCTCCGTGAACTTGTCAGCGACACTAGGGCGGTGATAGCCAAGCTCAACAGCAATGATAATATTCGCTCCAGGAACGAACAAATCCTAGCGGAAAGTATTCTCAAGGGGCTTGATAAGATGTACAACGACCAGCTCAAAGCACTAAAACAGCTTCAGAAGTAAGATTGTTCCGATTTCAACAGACTAAAATGTTGACTTCGAATCGTGCTAACAAGTTATACAGGGAAGTCAACCTGTTTAGTTCGGTCACCAACCAGAGGATCGAGTTTTACAGGAAAGTACAACAGATCTCTGACACTGTCCAACAATACGACCTCGAGCTCCCAAAATGGAAGGCATTCCGCCCGGACCTTCGGCGCGATCCAGACATTTGGATCAAGACAATGGCCGACGAAGAGAAGAGGCTGAACGTCAAACTCGCTCAAAGCATATCTAAGGGGCGGTATCTTCTCCATTTGAAGAGTACCAACTCTTCTGCCGACGCCAATGAGCTCTGCGTTATCTGCCAGGACCCGATCGAGGAAGGCTTTGTTACCGTTTGCGGTCACATTTTCTGCCAGGCATGCTTGCAGCTCTGGTTCAGGGAAAAGAAATCCTGCCCGACTTGCAAGAGGAGGCTCACGGTTTACGACATGCACCGCATCACGTACAAGCCCGACGATATCAGGCTGCAGCACCACGGAGAACAAAAGCCAGTTCGTCCGCGGAGAAGACGGAGGGTCCCGTGATTTACAAGGGATTAGATGCGGAGCTTCTTAACAAGATCAAAGCGCAGAAACTGCAAAAGAGGTACAGTTCGAAAATCGACGCCATAATCCGTCACCTTCTTTTCATCAGGATACGGAGCCGACCGCGAAGAGCGTTCTCTACAGCCAGTGGAAAGACACTTTGGTTATATTGGAGGAGGCGCTGGATCAGAACGGCATCCGCCACGCGAGTCCCTCGCAGCACGGGCTTAAGAACTTCAAGCAGGACCCCACCATTGAGGTGTTCCTCCTGCACGCCAAGTCGCAGTCCGCGGGCTTAACGCTCGTTAACGCATCCACGTCTTCCTCTGCGAGCCGCTGGTCAATACGGGACTAGAGCTGCAGGTCGTCTCCCGAATTCACAGGATCGGACAGACCCGCGAGACCAGCGTGTGGCTGTACACCGTGCGCGATTCCGTGGAGGAGACGGTCATGACCTGTCGAACAGGCGCCGCATGGAGATGATGAAGCGGCAGCTGCAGAGGAGTCGGACTTTGAGCTCATGCTCGACGCGGCTGCTTCCAAGGGCATGGAGGAGAGCGTGATGTCGGCATGATCGATAAAGTACCGGGAGGCGGAGAGCTCGTAGCCGAAAGCGACCTCCGGGAGTGTTTGTTTGGGAACAAGCGTAAGAGGCGACTTGAGAACGGCTCCGAGGATGCCGTCGCTGGCCCCAGCAGGAAAAGGGCGGCTCGCCTAATGACCAGATGGTCGAATAATACCTAATCGTTTTCTTATCTTTCTGACTTTACCTTTGTATATTTATTGCACAAATATTCCTATTGCTATTGGATACCCTTAATTTTCATTACGCTTCACAGTTATCAACAAAGTGGTGGATAAATAATATATATTAACCGGCTCCTAGCGGGAAAATCCAACAGGCGTTAATACCGTAGAAACTGGCGAATAAATATATAGCAGTGAATAAGCATATACTCGTCTATTAGTATATATATTTAACAATTTTATAAAACCATCCAAATTTCGCGAATAAGTGTCTATATTATATTTTATATATAAAATTATATAAAATTTTAATTAAAAAAAAAAAAATACTTGAGTAAATAAATAAATAAATCATTGTTAAAATTATAAATAACGTCGTTTTAATAATATTTTTTTTATTAAAATTAGGGCGAGGGTTAGGTACTATAAGACTGTACTACTGAATAAGTATATAGTATGCAAACTTAGCGTCTCTCAAATCCTTATAATGCATACTTATTCGCCAGTCTCTACGATATAACGCTTATAAGAGCTACTATCTTCGCGACGCTGCGCCATAGATGCCGAAGGAGAGGAAGGAAGGAACTTCGTCGCGTAACAGGAAATATCTTCAACGGCGTAGGATCTGCCAGCAGACACAGCGCTCATACTTGTGCTGTCTGTGGCGGCGGTATATATATATTTTCTGACTACCATGTGACAATTTAGGGCTTTTCAGGTGCTAATAATATAAATAGATACTAAGTAGTGTATTATAATCGACGAAAACCTTAAAAAGTAATATATATACTGCCCGCCCCTCATAACTACTTTCCGTTTTTACATGCTACTAAATTTTTTTTTTTTTTTTTTTTTTTTTAAAAAAAAAAAGGGTCAAATAAGAATAATAATAATTAATAATGCAAAAGTAGATTCCGAGACCAAAAAAGAAACAACAAAATATAACCACACGCAAAACCTCCATCACATTACAACTCCACACACCACGAAGTAACGAATCTCAGCTTTATACTACTACTTCAAAAGGAATAATGAAGGCTCCTAGACCTCTAGCTCTTGATCTCAAAGGACTCTTTATCCCCTTCTTCCTCCTTTCTTCCAAACACCAAAGAACCTCGTAAGACAAACGTTGCATACACTCCTAGTAACAGCTGTATACCATCTTCCTCGGCCACGTCTCACCACTGCTAGTAGTCATCATGGCTGCTGCCAACCTTCCAAACATGCAAAATCTCTCAATCCATCTTGTCGGTCTCGCCCAGGAGATCCCTCTGCTGATAAATGTTCCAGTTGTTGGTCTCGCGGCTCAGCTCCAGCAGCTGCAAGTGTTGATGCAGCAAGTCAACGCACGGCTACAACAACAGAACGCGCAACTACAACAACAAAATGCGCAACTACGAGAGCAGCGTGAATTGTAAGTTGGTTTGGTAGGCAATGCATGAGCTAACTATCCACTTCTACTCATCTTAAGGCTCCGTCGTCTTCCAGCACAGCTACATAACTCCACCCTAAATGCTATAGCTCCCTTACGACGTCCTCGAAGTGTCCCAGCGGACCACCGGCTACCTGCCACCGTGGCGGAACTGTCACGCTTCCGTAGCAAGTTATTGCGATTATTTAAGTGTTTCTGTACAAATACTTACTAGTGACTACGTGCTTATAATTAATACAAATAAACGCCCGTGCAACGCTGTAGACGACTCCTCCAAATAAATTCCTACAGAACGCGACTATTGAACAAAAGCGACAGATGATAGGCGAAGTCTATGGATATCCGTTTAACACATAATTAACTGCTTCCTTCTCTCTCTCCCTCTCCCCCCTCCCTCCCTCCTTTCCTTTCCTTTCCTTTCCTTTCCTTTCCTTTCCTTCTCTTTTCTTTCCTTTCATTCTCTTTTCTTTCCTTCTCTTTTCTTTCCTTCTCTTTTCTTTCCTTTCTCTTTTCTTAAGCTGAGCATAACACAGGCGTAGAATCGTTTAGGCAGAGAGATACATCCTCTTACGGTTGTATTCTATTCTCGCGCAATTAAAAAAAATTTTTTTTTTTTTTTAAAAAAAGTACGTTTTATAACTTTGGTTTTTATTATATATAATTGGGATTTACCCTCTATGATGCACGATGTATTTCTATTTGTTTATCTTAACCGTCTACGTTTTGTTTGATTCTTTTAATCTTTGAGCGGGGCGTAAGCTCGTATGATGCTCGTATGATGACGAAATGTTGAAGAAGGGTATAGAAAAGAATAAAAGGGTTTGAAATGATTTGCATAGAAAAGAATGGGCATATCACGCGAAGGCAATCTGCCTGTTGAAAGCATCGTGGAACATGCACTGTAGTGCTTCGTAGTGCCAGTAAATCCCAGCGACTACGCAAAGATGGAAAAGCGTATGTGATCCTCCCAAAAGATCGAAAGAGCCCGGAAGCCACCTCTCCGGGACCTGGAAGGCGTATATACTGGCACCGACGAGATACAATATTAGACTCTTGAGGATCGGGAGATAAAATGCGATCGTCCAACTTATTCCACGCATGTAAATGAGCTGAGCGATTGGAAGGCTGCCAGTGGCACGAGGGTGATGTAGAAAATTGCTCGAAAGACACGGTTCTCCCTAAATAAGTTCATAATTCGTGTTAGCCAATCTTAAAAACTTTTTATAGTCTAACATATAGCTTGCGAATCTTACCTTCGTTGAGAACGGCGCCACGGTAGGATGGCACCGCCGATTCCAGGATAATGGTATTATCATGTAGAATGTCCGCGAGACGGGTTCGTGGTAGAAAGCGGTGTACTCCGTTGTCAGGATCGACGCGGCCACCAGGACAGATATACCGGTATAATCAGCGCAAGCAAAGCGCTCCATGGCTTTTACGTCGGCAATAGAGCTCATTGTATGCCAAACGGTGCTGCAAAACAACGTCTTGCCGGCAGCGAAGAAAAACAGCGCGGTGATGTACTTGTCGGCAGTGGTGGACATCGAAAAGCTAGCCGAGGACGGTAATAATAAAAGCGATCACGCACAACATAACCAGGCCCAATGCGTGACTCCAGATATTGCAAGTTTCGTTGTGGATCCTGCCCATCGACAGGACGCATTCCAGCTTGCTTTCACAGAACCTGTAGCCGTCCAGAATGTGGCTGTTGACTCGCCAAGGGTTCGGAAGCTCCGCATACGTGATAAGTCCCTTGGTCCTAGCGGCTTTGATAGCTCTGTCGATACTCTCGGTCAAATTGTCTCTCATATCCATCGCCCGTTCGATTCCATGTTCGATACGTGCCTGGCCCGCTCGAGCTGCCGGTCCATGCTTGCTTGCGTCCGGGTTTCGAAGTCTACAAGGAGCTCGTCGAGAAAGCGGAGCCCGGAATGCACCTTCTCTGCAAACTGTCCCTCGCTCCGTCTCTGGCTACGATAGCATCGTGATATGATGTCTCCAGAACTTCAACCATGGCGCGAGCCCTCCTCATTCCTTCACTGTACACCTCCTCTCCACCCTATTGCAGTTTTCCCGTACGGCATTGAGTGTGTCGTAGGCTCGTTCCAGGCCATTGTCGAATGCAAAGGTCCGATATTCTTCAAAATGCTTCTCCAATTCGTCCAAGCGACTCTCGAGTGTTTGAAGGAAAGCATCGACCTATTGTTTTTGTTAGAAAAAAAAAAAAAAAAAAAAAGGAGGTAAAAATTCTTGGTCAGTGATAGTCCAAGGATTACTAAAGTTGAATAAATCTCGAGAAAGGAAAGTGCAAAGAACAAGAGGGTTTTGGTGTAGTAGCGAAAACAAAAACAAAAGAAAAATTTCCCCAACGGCTTTTTTCTCAACATTTCTAATCATCCTTGCCATAACATCTATAATATAGCAATTCTAGCAACAATAATAAATTCTAATACACAAAGATAATAATGGAGAGATGGAGTGAAGGGACAGCGAGGAGCTTATCTGAAGCTACATAGAAAATCAAAGGAATTGAAAATACCTTTTCTAGCAATTCGTCCTCAAGGACGACGACATCCGCCTATGATGCTGAGGCCTGAATGAAGAGCTTCTCCTGCGCCTCCGGGTCGATTCGGAATTGCAGTCCACCGCAGAAACAACGATAGAGCTTGCCATGACTGAAATAAATCAAGAAGGCAGCTCCTATAGCAAAGATTTGTGTTTTCTCTTTGTTTTACTTAAACTTATCTCTCCAAAAAAAAAAAAAAAAAAAAAAAAAAAAAAAAACCAAGTGCAAAGAATGAAGACCCAAGCTTAAAAAAGAAGTATACAATGAAAGATTGGTATTTGAGAAGATAGAATGGAATTAAAGAGTGGAAGAATAAGAATTAAAGATAAGTAGTAAATAAGATAAATAATAATAAATAATAAATAACAAAGATTAAATAAATAAAGGAAAATAATTGAAGGGGTGGGCGACTGGCCGGATTTTAATAATAAAAGAATTAGTATTAAATGTGCTGCTGCTGCTTTCGCTTTGTCGCCCTCAAGTTCTAACCAGTTCCACGCCCAGCAGCCCATCAAGGCTCAAACTCTACCTAGCAGACCTTGTCAAAACCTTCGCAAGGATAAGGATTGTTAATCGCCTCTCCTTCCCTCCAACCAAAGTAGGTGGTTATCGCATATAGCCCAATAAAATAACAGCATCTCCTTCTTCCTTCCTTCTCTTTCCTCTTTTATATTTAAATGAATGCAAGTCTCTCTTATAAGTAAATTGGTTTAAGGCCGGCGGACTTTTTGAGTTTTTCGGCTTTCGTATGATTTACGAAGCGTGTTTTTGCGCTGAAAAAGCGAGCGGGTTTCATTATTTTCTTCTTTCTTTTTTTTTTTTTTTTTTAATTTAATTCCCTCTGACAATCCGCCCCTTTTTTCTTTCCCCTCCACTCAACTCCAAGTTCCAGGTTTCCGAAGTGTCAGCGAAAAACAGCAACCAACACCGAGCAAAGCTGAAGACGGGGGAGGGACAAGGGAGCCAAAAGCACAGTCAGATGAGGAAGAGGAAGAGGGAAAGAGACGCATATGAAATAAAGAAGATCCTAGCTGCCTAACTCCGCTCTTCAACTTCAACGCTTCAAGGAATATTCAGGGAAAAGGTATGGGATGATATTATGAACGAGTGCGTTTTCACGTGCGTATATATCGCCGTATTATTTGTTTACTTTGTTTGACCACTTGCTGCTCAAAATATAAGACAGCTATTCTCAAGCCACCAAAGAAGAAATAATAATATATTAATTGGTAATATAATATTTAAACCTTTTGCCGATACTACTGCAGGAACAAATTGCGCCTGATTCGCCAAGATTTAAGAGGTACTCTGGAAACGGAATATCTAGCGACGATTTTCACGGAGTTATTGTTTTTGCAGCCCAAATTTTCCTCAAATGACGATTACTTAAACGAATCTTATTTGAATACGACCGAGGTTCGCGGGCAAAGTTGGGTTTCCTCGGAATTGCCAAGTAAGTGCGCGGAATCTCTCTTCTGAGACGATTTTCCTATATCCTTCTCCATTTCCCACTTAACTAAACAGGCACCTTGATTTCAAAAGCAGACCTGTGATTTCGATAAGCGAGAACAAGATCTTTGGGCCTTCGAGATTCTCGAACGAGCAGAGAAAAAAAGTTTCGCAATACTATTCCCTTGCGGCGGAAAGAGCCGTATTCGCAGACTTTTTGCGTAGCACATCACGAACAAGTGAGCATCGCCACATTTGCAGAAATATCGCCGTCGTATTCATTAATTGCGCTTTTCGCTTTCTGCGGTTACACGACGATTTCACGAAACCATTTTTAGTGATGAAAGGATTAAAACGAGTATCTAAGTATCTTTGAATCTGCTGCGAACAATCAAGAATATGCCACTCAAACACCAAGCACCTCCCATACAAAAAAAAAAGCGCCTCCTCTGAAATAAAATCCAAGCTCGATCCGCAGTCAAAGTGGAATCTTACAAAACTGCTTTACATTCTTGTTCTCCTCCTGTATACCTCCATAAATCACACGACGTTACTAAGACCGCTCGTGATTGTCCGAACGAATCGAGTTGAATATCGGTGGAGAAACTTTATTTGGGTGCTATGTTGAGGCGTACTCTCTCCAGAAGTTCAGCTCGCGTCGCATCGGTGAAGGATGTAGTTTCCGCTGATAGGAGCAATCGTGCACAAGGGTTAGCGCAGACAAATGAATGAAGAAATACCCGTTGTAGGTTCTTTTCACGGTTTGCATTTACGAACCAAATCCAACCATCTCCTCAGCTGCGCAACGGTCCATATGGAAGGGTCTGTATATCTCTCATGTAACGAATATATTATTAGTCTCATCTGTTGGCTTTATCTAGGTGGAGCGGGGCGAAAAGTCCAACAAAAAGCAAAAACAAGAGAAAGAGAGGAAAGACAAGGTCCAGGGGAAAAAAAATTCACGGACTCCTGTCGGATCAGGTTCCTGTGGGAAGAGGGGTTCGTTTTGGAAGATGGTCCAAGCTGTCGCTGCTGTTATCGCAGCTCCGAAGGCAAGTATCGCATTCTGTAGGTTACGCCAGGTTGATCGAGAAAGTCAGCACCGTGTTTTCTTTCGGATGGGAATTAGGGAGGCGAAATATGGGATCGAACCTTGACGAAAGCATCCTTCGAAAAAAAAAAAAAAAAAATAAGAAGTCAGCGAACACAGCTAGCTTTGGGAAACAGAAAAGGGAAAAGGGAAAAGAGGGGATTGATTACCTATCTAAAGTCGTAGGCATTTTTTGTATTTTTCGAACGTGAAAATTGAAAAACGATAGATAACTCGGTGGATTAATAGATAATGAATGGGAAGCTGGAAAATGATAGCTGTCCTCCGCAGTTAATTAGTATATAGTAGATATGAGTGAAGGAGAATAGCTTCGTTTTTTAAGCGAGCTCTTCACAGGGAGGATGAAGGGAAGAGTAGGTTATAAAGTTGCTATAGTTAAAGGAAGCCGCGTTCTGCTTTTTTTTAATGGGGGTTTGCGTAACCTTCAATTCGTCACTCGTCCAGATGGAGCAGCGTAAGGCTCTTTTTTTCTTTTTTTTTTTTTTTTGCCTTGCAGTGAGCGTGTCGTGCCCGGATTTTTACTCGCTATATATACGGTAGCAGTGAATAATGCACTGCCACAACCGCCACAAACCCTAAAACCCTAAGAAAAAACAGCCTAAAAAACTAAAAAAAAAGAGTTCCCACACGCACAGATTTACTGCTGCTGTAAAATTTTCAGTGTGTTTGTCTTTTGACTGCGATATCGATTTCGGACAAAAAACCTTTTTCCTGCAATTCCAACAAACCTCCATCTCTATTGACGAATTCAATATACCGCAAGTACAATCTCGACGTCCCAAACAATAGAGAGCCTCCCCTCGATTACCCTCAATTCATACACGAAATTTTTCAGAATGCCGAAGAGAGTCGAAGATATCAAGGTACGAATCGGTGTTGTTCTGCTGTAGCTTGTCGACTTGTGGTGAATTCTTTATTTCTTTCACGGTCTGGGACGTTTGCTGACGAAAAGTTTTTCGGGTATTTGCAGCTGTTCATCGAACTTGCCCGCCGCAAGGACGCTAAGTCGGCCCGCATCAAGAAGACGAGAACGGAAACAACATCAAGTTCAAAGTCAGATGCCACAGGCACTCTACACGCTCATCCTTAAGGATGCCGAGAAGGCCGAGAAGCTGAAGCAGAGTCTCCACAGGTACGAAACATTTCGACTACGAGGGGTTCAAATATAGCGGTATCCTTTTTTAAGGCTAACGATTTCATTCTCTTTTGTAAAACAGGTCTCCAAATCACCGAGGTTCCTCAGAAGAAGTAATTAATTTGGGTCGAATGTCGATTTGCTGCTGTTTCATCACTAGTATTCAACTTGGAGTTTGGGTTTCTTTCGTCGTCATTTCGTTCAGAACAAAAACAATGTTCATTCTTCTTCTTCTTTTTTTTTTAACGCTTCAACTTCATAAACAGCTTGTATAAAATTCACGAAATTTTAATATACGGTCTTTCTTAACTCCAAAACATGTCGCTATATCTATTGGTCTATAGTTGAGACGAGGCGGCGCAGGCGGCGAAGGGTCTGATAAGGATATCTAAAAATGAATGCTATGGATACACTGAAGTGGTTTGAAGCTGCGCGTTTAGTTGGTATATATCGAATCTTGCCAACCCGCAATCCCAGCTTGGACATCATTCGTCGATTTTAGATCTCGTATCCAGTAATAGGCATTTTAAACTCTGCCTCGCCAAAGTAATTGACCGCACCGGCCCACCTTTCTCTCAATCCTAAGCTTTCGAATAATTTCAGGCTCGGCGTATTGTCTTATCTATTTTTGCCGTCAAATGCTTAGCTCTGGCTGTGGTTACCGTTCTGCTGCTGCTGCAAAGGCTCACGAGTACCGACAAGCTGGTTCGCAGTCGTCCGCATGATTGAGACGTAGCGTAGAAATGATAGCAGCGCTGTCTTGCAAGGCCTTCCTCGCCGTCAGGCACGGCAACCATGAGTTCACTTCGCCTCCCAATTTAGATATCGTAGGTTTGGTAAGTGTTCGCCCGATCTTCCTCTTCGTCATCATCGTCGTCGACATGGAGTATAGAAAGAGGTTGACATCACCGACCAAGGTTTCGCTTGTATCGTGTCACCCTCTTTCACACTCGAGTGCTTCGTGCTTTGCTGGCGGCGAGGCCGTTATGAACGTGAGCTTATCCGGATCATTGCGCCAACTCTTCTGCATTGCGTATTCATCTTCGAGCAATAAACGTTCCGAAGCGGTTGCTTTCCTTAGGTCCTTCAGCGAGTAGCCGTTGTTTAGTTATCCATCGGGGCAAGTTTCCACCAACAACATGGCAAACAGAGAGAGTCCTATCCGTTCATAACTACCTCGTCGCTCATCCATGTGAGTAAGTAACGACATGGGATTCCTTAAGATTAAAGGATAAATGAAATAGGAAGGGAGCGGAGCGAAAAAAAAAGTCAGCCCCTATAACACGATAAGTAAAAAAGAAAGCTATTGTCATGCGGGATTCCCTCCACCTGGTATGGAATCAGCATGATCTTGTTGCACACAACTGCAGTCTCAGCGTTTAGACGCATAGTATATCTTTTCTGTACTGTATCGAATCTGGAAATAAATTAAACAAAGAACGAGAAAGAAAATTACTCTATTTAATTAACCATCTCGAAGAGGAATATATTGCACGCGTTTTACGCGTTACTTTAGGTATTGAGTTTGTTTTAGAATGACACGCGCTTTTTCTCGCAAGAAGAAAGAAAAAGAAAAGTCGCGTGTGTGTATATACTATACTTACTTAGTAAGTATATATAAGGTACTTTGGTAAGTAATTTATTTTTCCTTGCCAAGGTTGAAACTTGAAATTGCCCTGGAGATGGGTCAAACGCGAACTCCCATTGGTGGATCCGGCCGAATAAGAAAAAAACCAAGGAACACGCGAAAAAAAAATAATGAAATAATGAACACGTCAACGCTACCTCTTTTGTGTACATACTTTAATTGATTACCTCTTTTGTTGATTTGTTGTGGGAGGTTCGTGTTGACGCCTACCAAGTACAATATAATATCTACTTATATATATACTTAATATACGAAGAATATCTCCCCTCTCTTACATTTATTTTCTTCTTATTCTTTTTTTTTTTTCTTGTCTTTTAATCCTTATTCCCAACTATCATCATCATCATCATCCTCATCTCATCTCATCTCATCCTGATTATAACTTGTCTATTTATTTCCTCTGGATGGTTGATATTTATATATAACATTCCCTATCAATAATCAAAACAGTTATCAGCAATTATCTCACTGCTTTCTTTTTTTTTTTTTTTTTTTTTTTTTTTTGTTTACTTCTAGTAAAAATTTTTTTCTATTTATAAACATCAATATAATGGCAGCGGCCACGGTACTTGGAAAACGATCTCGGACAATGGTTGATTTCGAAGGCACGTATCTCTCTCATATTATCTTCTCTGCACATATTGGATCTGTTCTAATTTGTAATCTTTTTTTTTGGGGGGGTGGTTAGTCATGGTACAAATCAAGCCCGTTATACCAAAGTCTACTACAAGGGAATCGAGGGCAAAGAGAAGAGCAGTCGTTAAGGATGACAAGGAAAATTCGAGTCCGTCGAGAAGCCAGGTACCGGCTAAGGGTTCTGCTCAAATCTACGAAGATAATTGTGAGGATAAGATGGATGTCGACATAAAATCTCCTTCCAAAACCCTTCGAAGGCCTACCAATCCCGCTCATCGCTCGTGTTATCTCCAGCCAAGATCAATGGTCACTTCAAATCTTCCAAAGCCACCGGCGTAGACGAAAACGAGCAGGTTCAGAAGCAGAAGGTTACCATGCTTCCCCATCGACTCCAAGGCACCGGGACAGGATAGTTTCAAAGCCACTCACTCCAAGCACCGTATTGGTCTACCCGGATCGTTACCCAGAACTCCAAAGACGCCCGGTGGCAGGACATTGAGTGGCCTCTTCAATACCCCTTCGACCCCATCCTCGAGAACCATCTATACTGCAGGCAAGAATCTCTTCGCCCGTAGTACTGCTCCTGACAAGTTGGTCGGACGTGAGAAGGAACGCAAGCAAACTGCTCGAATTCGTTGGAACACGAATTGCAAAGAAGACGGGAGGTTGCCTCTATGTCAGTGGTCCCCCGGGGACCGGCAAGTCTGCTCTCCTGACGGACGTTCTTAAGAAGCTGAGGAAGGTTGGAAGGTGTCAGGAAAGCTATGTCAACTGCATGACGATGAATGATCCTCAGGGTATATACAACAAGCTGGTCGAAGAGTTCCTTTCCGAAACGGAACTCGAATCAAACGATGGAATACCGATCTGAAGAAGCTGTTTACGCCGACCAAGAAGAATAGCGGGTCCGAGTCTTCGTTGTGTTTTGGACGAGATTGATCACCTCGTCACTAGGACCAGGATGTTCTTTATAAAATTTTCGAATGGTCTCTTGTGCGCCAGTCTAAGCTGCTTCTCATCGGTATTGCCAACGCACTGGACCTCACGGACCGGTCCTGCCACGACTCAAGGCCCGCAATTTCTCCCCAACGCTTCTGCCAGTCCTCCCGTACTCTGCGGATCAAATTGTTCAGGTAGTGACGTCCAAATTAAAGTCTTTGGTTGATCAATCTGCTGGTCCTGTCGATCCGAATTGGATACCTTTGATCCATCCTGCTGCTATCACCCTTTGTGCGAAGAAGGTTGCTACCTCGACGGGTGATTTGAGGAAGTGTTTCGATATCTGCAAGAAGGCGATTGAATTGGTCGAAGACGAGACCAGATCAAGATGCTTGCCGAGCAAGAAAAGGAGATTGAAGGCAAAGCGGCTGACTTGCTAGTCCAACTGCTTCACCCTCACGGACGCCTCTTGGCGAGAATATGAACATTGCTCACCTTCGGCTGCTGCTCCTAACCCTCTTTTCCGAGCGAATCCATTGGCCAAGCTAAACGCTCAGACTGCACCGCGTGCTACTCTTGCTCATATTGCCAGAATCTCCTCCACTTCCTTTGGCTTCACGTCTTCCTCCCGTCTCAAGTTGCTGAACCTGCAGCAGAAGGCCGTCCTGTGTGCGCTCTCCATCCTTGCCAGCAGTGCTACGAAATCTGTTACTGTCAAGACCGTGTGGGAAGTTTATAGGAACCTCTGTAAGGAGGAGAAGGTTGTCAGCGCCGTCAGCCGACCGGAGTTTGCCGATATTGTCAGCAGTCTCGAAGGTGCCGGCGTCGTCGAGGTCGAAAAGGAAGTCAAGTCGTCCCTTGCCATCAGCACTCCAAGCAAGAGGGTAGGCTTGCGACTAGTAATGAGGATCGCTCCATCCGCGCTACCATTACTACCGAAGAGCTCAAGCCAGCCTCACGGGTGACGGCGGTGAGATCCTCATGAGGTTCTTCAAATCTTGAATCCTTTTTATATTTATTTCCTCTACTACAAAACCTAAAAACGTTGCTTTTCCCTTCAGCTTTTCGATTTTAATCAACTGTAAACAAAAAGGCGTTACTCTTTTCTTTGCATGGCTTATTGTCAAAACCATTGTATTCTACCTTATGCTTCCCTTGTTTTATTCCGTGCACGGAGTTGTATTGCACATTCTTGTATCCCTCTGCGTATATGTTTCTATTCAAGCGCTTTGCATTCGTTCCCTCTTTCCTCCGCATTGGCGTTTTCATAGTCTGCTTTTCCACTTTAATAATCTTCTAATACATATTCATGTTTATGAAATTAAAAAACAAAATGCATTTTATAACTTTTTCCGCGATCGTCTTTTCTATCTCTATCGATTAAATATATATGGCCTTCTCTTTTCAAACGTCTTAAGCAAAAAAAGGAATGTACAGTAGTAGCTCAGGCACTTTAGGCAATGAGTATTGCAAAGAATATATTGTATATTGGATATCAAGATGTATAGCAAAATTTTTTTTTCCTTTTTTACACCCAGTTTATCTCGGGAGTTGACAAAACGAACCGGAACATATAGTGATCACGGCTTGATCTTCCAGCCTTTATCCTCTCCTCAACAACCTTCCTCGTCCCTCAACCAGTGCGCCGTGCTCGACGCCGTGTATCCTCTCCGTCAGCTCCCCAACGTCTCGCCTTTCCTCATCTCCACTTCCTTGACGATAATCGGCTCCCCCCTATCCACCTCCCTTATAACGTAATGCACCATAACCCCCGTCTTCTCAATCCCCTTTCTGGAAAGCTTCGTACGCCCTCTCGATCGCCTGCGCCCCGTCGAACGCTCCCGGTAACGCCGGGTGCAGGTTTATTATCGGTACGTCCGCGTCCGCTATCGGATCTAAAAAGCTCGGTGAGAGGATGTGCATCCACCCCGCGCAGACTATGACGTCGGGTTTCTGATCCGTGGGAAGCGAGAGGATTTTAGAAGCGAGGTCAGCGTCGAAGGCTTCGCGGGGTGCGCTCGGGTGGGATTCCCGGAAGGTTTTATGGCGACGGTTGTGGTTGGGATGGGTGGTCGGATGTGTGCGCGCGGGTTAGGCCGTAGGCTGTTGAACGGTTGGAGATTACGTGGGAGACGCGGGAGTGCGGGAGGAGAGGTTTCGAGGAGGAGAAGTTGTCGTTGTTGTTGCTTCTGTTGCTGAGGCTGAGGAGGATGAGGCAGCGGCGGCGGCCTTGCAGGCGTCTATTAGAGCTTGCAGGTTCGTGCCGGAGCCTGATATCAGGACTAGAATATTGGCGACCATTATTTTAGAAGGAATGCGACAGAAAGCTGTTCACGTAGTATGTAAGCTCGGAGCTGTTGGTAGAGCTTCAACCAGCTATCTCTGCTGAGCGCAGCAAAATTTGACTACTTCAATAGCTGCAAAGGAAAAACCTGAACAAGCTAGCTGTAGCTGCTCTTATCGGCCTTAATGAGAATGACGGTAGATGATGTTTGTAGAACACAATTGCTGAAAGATTAATGATTGGAACTATGGAGAGTACGTAAATTTTTTTTTCTTTTTTTTTTTTTTTTTTTTTTTTTTTTCATCTGAAGAATTTTCTAAAAAGTGGTGGGCATTTTGGAAAATAACTCAGGCCGCCTGTCACTGGATAGACTCAACGTGGGGCACCTTGCATGTGCTTGGCGCAATGTCGCGACAATACCTCTAAGCTCATTTGATGAGACTACACCGAAGATAAAATTTGTTACGATAATATCAAGAGATTGAATTATAGGATGAATTGACTTTCTAATACTTAAGCAGGCAAGTATCATAGTTGAGTCAGACGGAATACACGTATATATCTCAAATGCTATTTAATATTGGCAAGAAAAAAAATTACAGATTTCTAACATATTTCGTACAATCATGAACGCATCTAAAGCTCGCCAAATATCTAGTATTCAGAAACTTTGTTTCTTGTAACAGACGAAATACGTTCACGTCACAAATATGCGAAATTACTGAAAATGTCGCACATTCTCAGTATATAAATATGTGTGTTCAAATTTTTCATCAGTGGCGACTCCCTCCAACGGAGAAGATGACAATCCTGCCATCCACTCCGCTCGAGCTGATCTTCTTTACGCCGCCCGAAGCAGCGTCGCCTTCGTAGGCTCTGATGCTCGTGATCGTATTCTGGTGGACGGTCTTGAGGGTAACGTCGTCCGACGAAGCCGCAGCGGACTGCGACTTGCCCTTGAGATCCATCTGCTGGAACAGCGTACGTGCGGAGGACTCGCGCGCAACAGAGGAGCTCCGGGACTTGGAGGAATCCAAAGAACCGATAGATTGCCAGCCGGACTCGTTACCGCGGAATCTGTACGGCTCGCAGTCGTGACCTAAGAGAAAAGTGGGAAATTAGTAATGAAACGGAAAAAAAAAAAAATAAATAAATAAAAAAAGTGAATTTTTAGTTGCAAGTCGCTCTACGTACCAGCCGCAGCGATCTCCTCCTCGCTGATCCAAGTCAGCGTCGTGAACGGCAGCTGCTGCGTCGTCACCGTGACCACGGCCCTCGGAGGTTGCTCGGGCGCGGACGGGTAGACGACGGTAACGCTGCTGTCGTGCGCCACGTAAGCTAGAGCGTCGCCGCTGGGGCTGAAGCCGACGTCGTGAACCCAGCCGGCGCTGTTGTTGAGGTACTCGCCGCAGACGGTGTTGAACGGGAGGCGGTCGCCCCAGGGGGAAGGTTCGGGCTTCCGGTCGACGCCCTTGATGAACGCCGAGAGACCCTGGCGTGGGCGTCCGTGGACCCGCAGGCGAGGAGGACGGAGTTGGGGTGCCAGTCGACGGAGAGGATGGTCGAGCGGATGGGCTTCTTGAGGTGCTTGGAGATCCACCAGTCGTTCTCGGACTCGAAGTAGCAGATGGCGATGACGCGGGCTCCGGAACCTACGGCGAATTTTTCCTCGGAGGGGGACCAGCGGACGAAAGTGGCCGCGCGGTTTATGCGGAGGAGGACGAGCGTCGGGCGCCAGCCCGTAGGCGAGGGCTCCCAGACGAGGGCATTCCTGTCTGTTTAAGATGATGTGGTTAGTGTGTAACTTTTGATTGCGTATAAAAGCTCACTTTAGGAGAATTTAATTTGTACCTTGAGAACAGTTACGATCTTGCCGCTCTTGGAGCGATATCAACGCTGGTGACCAATTTGTCGTGGCCTTTGAGCTCATCCTTGAGGTAAACCCGCTCCCGCTGCGTTCGTAGAGCTCGACGTTTGCGTCCCTAGTCACGGCGAGGAGGGACCTGTCCGAAGAGAACGAGTGATCCTCGATGGGCTGGAGGAAAAGGTGGTGGGCTTCTGGGGTAGACATGGTTATAGGTGGCGGAGCTCGAGTTTTCAAAGTAGCTATAAAGTAGCTTGACTTGAGAAAGATTAAGCTGACCGATGGAATGAACGAGAATGGGGGGAGAGAAATAAGGCGGATAGGAGACTCTCTACTATCGCCAGGTGGTCAATGTATAGGTGCTTTTAATGAAGTGGAGAATATTAAAGAGGAAAGAAGAAAAACAAAATGTGGTTTTCGGAGAGCGACGGTTTTATATTGGTGTTTTGGTTTGGTTAAGCTTTGAGCAGTGGAGTGAGGCTGCCAATTGAGCAACTTCCGAATTATTTAAGCTTAATAACCTTGTTACTATGACGAAGCTTTTTCTTAAGAAAACCAGAAGCTAAGCATGCCCCGAAAGCTAAAATCTAACCTCCAAACAACCACCAACATCCTCTGCGAAGCTCTTAAATAGTGTATGCAGAGATCCCGTAGTAAATAGAATGACAAGCGCTACCAGAAAGTTCTAAAAGAAGTAGATAGAGCTTCGGTGAGGGCCCTATGGTGCTTATTGCATTTCTAGCTCGAGCTAGAAGGAGATGGGCATCACGTAGAATCCCACAGGATACATATATAAAAAAATCCTATATATCAGATTGTAAAACGGAATGATACTTTTGGATCAAGACAAGGATAAGTTGCATAAGAAGGTTGCTTAAATCCCAGAAACTTGCTATTCTAAGGCTTTCAGCAAAAGAACCTATAGACTTGATCGCAATGGCGTCTTTGCCTTTTATCACAAACCAAACAGAGTTCTCAGCTGCTTGCCAGCATTTTGGGGACTCGTTCCTGTCAAAGTATGGATTGGAATACTCGCTGCGGCAGTCGCCGGTAGGACAAGACAAACACTAGCAAGAAAGATATCGAATGAGGCTTTTAGAATCTGGTCGTGGGCTAACATTTCCAACTTTTAACCAGTACGACAAAGACGAAAAGTACGTCGTCATTCAAAGGGCCACGGAGTCCAACCTCAAAAACAACAATGTAGTGGAATATCATCACCAGAAAAGCGGGGGAAGAACAGACACGCTGGAAACCTCTCCTCATTCCTTATTCGAATCACTTGAAGATGAAGATGTTAGTTTTACTTCGTTAAATACCAGCCAAAATTTCTGGCCCTTTCCACTCGGCTAGTTTTCCATGGCTGATCAGTGTCGCGCATACTCTCTTTCTGTCTTTCTTTTGCTTCTCTAGGCCGAAGAGCTTCGGATCCCAGAGGTGTCCACGGGCGCCATGAGCGACAATGAGGCGTCAATCCCCAGGTGCTATGGCCAAATTCACCGTGGAGCATCACATCGTCTTCTCCCCGATGCACAGGCTACCGGTCCTCTACTTTAACTTGTACCCGAGCACAGGAGGAGGGAAGCTGGCCCCGGTGACGTCGCTGGACACGGTATACCAGCTGCTCGTACCCTCCGAGCGCGTCCGCGAGCTTCGGGACGTCGGTGCCACCGGCGCCATCTCTCAAGGGGTAAAAGAGCGTTTCACAGTATATTTAGAGTGCGATATATTTTTCTGGTATGCTGATATTGCCAGCTCTGATTAGATGCATCCGCTCCTCGATGTCCCGTTTTGGTTCGTTCACCCTTGCGAAACAGCTGAAGCTTTGAGGGCGTGGGTAGCGAGCTGTCATTGGAAAATTACCTGTCGCTCTGGGTCGGTCTCACCGCTGGTGTCGTTGGATTAGACTTTCCTCTGCCGAAGCGGTCCCTGTCTGAGGAAGGCGGTGGATAAGAAAGGCCACAGCTGGAACGCAGCGGATAGTTAAGCCAGAAAGTATTAGGAAGTAATCGCAAAGTCCTTGAATGTAGGCTACGCCTGGTGTAAAGAGCGAAGAATTCCAGTGCAACGACGAAGTAGTAAAGGAAAAGGTGTTATCACAAAATCTCGCAAAAAAGGTATTAAATTTCTCCGTCGCTTAACATCTCTTTGTCATTATTCTTTTCTTGAATTAAGAGTGATTAATCGTCAACATTGTTTTTATGGATAGAGGGTGCATTTCTAGGCAGAGGAAAATCTTAGACGCTCAGACCGAGTTTTCGAAGCGGGATAGTGTACAATATAAATCTAGGCTTTGAGTGAAAAAATGGTGTATTTGCTGGAATCGATTTAAACGTTTTGGTTAATCTTCGTCCTCAACCTCCATTTCCACATCGTCGTCTTCTTCCTCCTCAGGTTCTGGTGATCGAGTTAGCACATTCTACACTATATGGAATAGTTTTCTTTAGGTCCCCAAGACCAGTATTTCTAAGAGGATTCCAGCTTACCGCTCTCGTCCCGTCTCCTCTTTGTTCCTTGCTTGTCTGCAGAGTCCTCCGCTGTTGCTGCAGCCGCAGTGGATGTCTCCTCCGTCTTCTTTTCCTGGCCCGGTATAGCCGCAAACGAGGACGTTGCCTTCGCAGACACCTCTGCTTTCTCCTTATCCGAACGGAATGTCCCATCCAGCTTCGCGATGGTGTCCGACTTGTTCTTTGAATAACTTATTTTCTGCAGGGTAAAAAGAAAGGTGACAAATTTTTTTTTGTTTGGCCGTTACGCTCTCTCTCCATGATCAGCATGTTTGCTCTCGTGACGTGTGAAATAATATCTTCAAAAAGGACTTTTATAAAAAGAATTTGAAAATTTCTTTTTCGTATGTTTTTTGTCCTTTCCCTGAGGCTGTAGCTATCCACCATTGCGACCGGCTGCTTTATTTCTCCGAGCGAGCGCTGAACTCGCAGAGAACAATTCCATGTTGATACGAGGAGAGAGAGGGGGGGGATGCGGGAGAGAAGTAAAAGTAATGGGCTTTCAACGAGTATTGTCCGTCTGAAGAGCCCCCTCCACGGTTTGTTTTTATGCGCATCCCGCTTTCTGTGTCGTCGTATAGTGAGGATTTGAAGGGGATTTTGGAATAAAAGGTAACAACGACGATGTCGATGTCATGACCAGACCTTACCGGAATACAGCTCGTCAGGAAAGTATGTCTAGAAACTCTTTCATTTTTTCTTGATTTTGAAAGAACGAAGACGAAAATTGGGCAAATTGTTCAAACAACAACAGTTCTGAAGTGCAAATAGAACTGCGTATAAGGCTGAGAAGAAGGGTAGAAGAAAGGGAGAAGAAAAAAGTCACCCACCATTTCCTTATCGAAAAACTTCATACCCTGGCAAGCCCTCATCGCTGCCGTCGCGGTCGTGATGTCCCTGAATGTCACGTGCGCTTGGCCCCTCATCTTCATAGTTTTCAGCGCTACGACGTCTAGGACGACGCCGTATGTTGTGAACAAGGTGTAGAGCGCCAATCGCAGGTCATCCTTGCGGATTCTATCGTTGAGGTTCGAAATGTAGAGCGTCTGGCTGGGGGGGATAGCGGAGGCTGTTGGTAAGGGAGGCGGCGGAGGTCTGGAGGATGAAGCTGCTGCGGTGGACATTTCTGTGCGTGTGGGAAGACCGTAGGCCCTGTATTGCCCGGCCTGCTTGGAATTGAAAGGATTTACAAGATTTGGTGGAGGCCGTCAGGTTTGGTTGTGTGTGATGGCTTTTCTTTATTGTGTGGTGGATTTGGTTTAAAGAAAAGTGTGACCAAAAATAATTTTATTTTTGCGTCTTGAACTGAACCAGCTAAAGTCTTGGCACCAACCGCTGCTCTTTTTTCTTTCTCTTGCGAAATCTACCTTGCACGTTTTCATGCTGTTTATATACTTCAGAATTTATGCTGACTTTGTAGTATCTAACATATAATGAAACACCAAGAGCTGCTGTTCTAGCAGTTATTGAATTACTTAGGTAGTAAGTATCTACAATACCAATAATAAAATCCATAATTTGATAAGCACTAATCTGAAAGAATAAGCCCGTGCTGGATACACCAAAAGATTAAACACCAGTCCTACAAGATGCAACAAGGATGGAATGACCCTATAAGTGTACAAATAAGCACGAAAAAGGGGAGGGAAAGGAAATTATTGGAGAGAGAGAGAGAACGCCTTTTGTGTCCCGATAGTACAAACGCCGGTTTATGCAACAATATCAGCCTCTCTGCCGACTAGGCGAATATCCTCGCTCACTTTGACATGGCTGGTCACGAATGCATCTCCCCATATTTTGATCAGCCTGAGCTCGGGCGATATCTCAATAAACTTTTCGACAACCTGATCGTTGACGGTGCGGACAAAGCTGATATCCAATTCAGTCAATCGAGGGAACCTTTGCGTCTCGACAAATGCCCAGGCGACTTCATCGATCAATTCGCAGCTGTTGAGGTCTAAGTATTCCAAGGTTTCCGCAGAATGCTCGAGGACAGCAACGAGCCCTTGCGTGCTAAAGTTTATACAACGCTGTAACCTCAAGCGGGACAGACCAGAGTTGATAGACCAGTCTGCGAAGAGGTGCGTAATGCCGTCGTCAGTGACAAGATCCATGTCTGCAAGGTAAAGCGACTGGAGCCTGGGGCAAGTCTGCTTGATCACTTTGAGGACATCGTCGGTGAGTTCCGTGCAGCAGTCCAAGTTCAATTCCAATAGGCCCGACCCGCAGCTGTAGAGGATCTTTATGATGGGTTCATCCGTAATAGTACCGTCCGGATCAGAGATTTCGAGAATCTTCAAATTTTCCAGACGGGCAAGAAGGCGCACCTGTTCGTCTTCGATGTTGGTTAAGGTCTTGATACGGAGGACCTCGAGATTAGGGCAATTTTCCACCAGAGCTTCAAACACCTCGTAGCCAAAGCGTGCCGTGTGGCCTATCGATAACTCGTACAGATTTGCTCCTCGAGCTTTAAAGAACCTGATATAAGCCTCCTTCGTAACTAAAAACGGGCCGTGAAGATGAATAGCCTCCAGCTGTTTGAGTTGAGTTGAGAAGTAATCCAGACACTCATCCGTCAAATGGCCACAGAAATTGAGTTCCAAACGACGCAAGGTAGGCAGTATGGAGGCCACCATCTTAAGTTGGTCTGCTTTGATTTCTGTTTATCGATGGCGTTAGCTTTTTCTTTTGGATCATTACTGCAATTATTTATGTAGTATTGTGAGGAGTTCATACTGGAAGCGTCGTAAAAGCTCAGCTTCTGAGAGCCAGGATCGAGAAACAGCTGCATAGTTTCGTTGTTCAAAGATCGGTTTCTAGAAATAATTTGGCATATCCTATCGAGGTTGATGGATCCGATATCACCCAAGGCTTCGACATCGTCGATATGGGTTGCGACAAGCTACAAGCAGTTTTTAGCAATTCTGAAATTGGTAATGGGAAAATGAAAATACCCCTTCCCCATATTCTCCCCCTCTTTTTTTGGGACTACATGAAGAGCTGTTTGGGAACAATATTTTAGCTCCAACAGGGTCAACAAACCTTGATACAAAGGTCCCTCAGGCTGGGAACTCCAGACTCCTCATTGTCGAGGAGCTTACGAGCTTGGCTCTTCTTGTTCCTCTTTCCAACCTGACGGGACTTCTTTTCCTCCTTTTCCACCGCAGCGGTTTTCTTACCGCAGGCGTTGCAAAGAAGCCCTTCACCGTCTGGGCCAGGCTTTGAATAAGGAGTTACAGTAAACCTGCAATTGCAAGTCTCACAGAAAGCTATCTGACCTGGCATGGAGCTTGAGGCACAAAATTGAAATCATCGTCATCGTCATCGTCATCGTCGTTACCGGCGCCTCTTTTCCTTTTCAATTTTAGCCTCTGCGCCTCTTTTTCCTTGGCCATAGCTGCCTTTGTCATCTTTCCCTTGGCTCGACCTTTGCGTTTGGAGTAACTTCCTCTTCCTCTTCAGATTCATCTTCGTCCACCTCCTGGATCGTCTGCCTGCGGCTGCTTCTGCGACGCCCGGAAGTAGATGACTGGCATTTGTAATAACGACCTGCACGTTCGAGCTTGTCCTTGTTTGTACGGCAGAGCTGTTGGCGTCATCATCGTCGTTCGCATCGTTCGCATCATCCGTAGTTGCATTCTGAAGCGCTTGAGTTTGCCGCTGCCTTGCACGGTCTCGAATTTCCACGGCGGATATTCCTCTTTCCTATAAATTTTGAAAATCCACAACAGCTTAGGGTTAGCGCTCGGTGTCTCAATACGTAACGATCAACTTTTCTGAAGCTTCCTTGAAGCTCCTTTGGAGCTCTTGTTTTGAGCTTGCTTGAAGAAACTGCATACCCTTAGGAACTCCGTAAGCGCAGAGTTTCTATCATCATTGTGTAAAACAAACGATTAGCTTAAACCTAGCCAAAAGAAGAAACAATGGTCTTGTTTTTTCCCATGAGGATATATCTTGAAACTTACGGCCCGCGGACTCCACTGCTGCCACTAGTGCTGCCGCGTGCTCTTCTGGACCTAGATAACACAATAACGTTAGCTACGTTTAAGCGATCGGAATGTTGGAGATCCTGTTGTAACTTACATTTTGTTTCTTGTAGCAATTACTAATATCTGATTTGAAAAAAAAAAAAGAAAAAAGCCCTTTGTTTTATAGGTAGTAGACTTGGGTAATGAGCTTGTAGTTGTCTGTGGGAGATATTTTATCAAAACTTTTAAAAAGAGGGATGTGGGCGGAAGGAACAATAATAGTAATATATCTGTTGGTAGAAACTTATCGTATCAATTGGAAGGAACGGAATATTGAGTATTATTATAGAAGTAAATATATATAGGTATATAGAAGAAAGAGGATGGGGAAAAGGGGGAAGTGGAGGATTTGTGAAAGGAGAAAGGAAAAGATGCAGAGAGGGACGAGAGGAAAGGGATAGAGAGGTGAGAGGTATAAGGAGTGGTAGGTACTGCTTAGTCTAGACAGCCTATACTTAGCTACCAAGCATGTAGTAAGAAAAGAAAAAGAAAAGAATGGCCCCCACTAAAAAGGAATTTGGAAGTTACATGTAAATCCAACCCAAGATCCAACTTGCTTTTTCGTCCTATTTCTGCCTTGTCCAAGGGAAGATACCCGTCCAAAGGGATGAATAAGAGAGATTTACAGGTATGTTTCTTTTTTTCTTTTTTTTTTCCTGTCTTTAGATTCACGTGATGTCGCGATGCCGAGCTATATCCGCGTTTTCGGACTGATCGCCTATTGGATATCGCACAGATTACGCTGCCAAGGATGAAAGAGTCATAATCCCCCTTCCTGGTTTTCGCTTCGAAAGGAGATAAGTATCCTGTTTTGTTGGTGGCCAATGAGAAAATTCTCTCAATTGCAATTTTTTTTTCTATTGGTAACGTGACAGCGTGCGACCGCGTAAAGTGGGAAAAAATAAATAAATAAAAATACTAGTAAAGTATTTATCCCCCTCCTTTACTGTCCCCCTTTGTTTCTCTTTCTTCGCCCCCTTTATTCGTTTGTTGGTGGTGGTTGGTTGTCTTTCTCTTATCCTCCTTTTTTTTTTTTTTTTTTTTTTCCCCTTCCCTTCACTTTTATTACTTTCCTATATTTTTTTTTATTCCATTCAGAAGAATTCTTTCCACAAGCTTTTCGTCCTCTCCTTCCCAGTTATATTTAAGTACCTTTTTACTTATTATTGATTGTTGTAATAGAATAGCAGGCACTTATTATTATTATCCTGGATAAATTAAACCTGGGAACTTGTCACTTATTGCTAGTCCTTCTTATCAGCAAACGAGAAGGGTAGCCGGCTCTCTCCTTGCAGATATCCCAAAAAACCAAATTCTATCCATTGAGCTAACCGGCACCGATTCCAGGCCCAGCCTTTCCGGCCTTGTGTTTTCTAATCCCTAAAGCAACAGCTACACCATTCTAGTCGCCG
Source organism: Pezizomycotina sp. ARF18 (assembly GCA_002224055.1). Lineage (NCBI taxonomy): Eukaryota > Fungi > Ascomycota > Pezizomycotina sp. ARF18. Next base: position 195,060 of record AZLU01000033.1, read on the forward strand.
TCATTATCAATTTCCCCTTCTCTGCGCTGTTCTTTATCAAACAAAGCTATATATACATATATCTATATATCATTGTTGTTGTTATTATTATTGTTCTACCGTAACTTACATTGTGCAACAAAGGTTGATTCTTTAACATTGGGCAAAAAGCGACTAAGCTATTTGGAAGGAGATTGCGAAATATATCGGTATATGAAAGCTTACCGCCATGGTTGCAGCAAATACTCGTACGTTCATTTCCTATCCTTCCTTTTCTTTGTGTTCCTTTTTTTTTTTTTTTTTTTTTTTTTTTTTTTGTTGGCCTGCAATTGTTTGTTCAAGTGGACCATCCTTCCAAAAGGTAAAAAGAAAATTTAAATAAACGGTGCATGTACTGATTCAATCTTTGTGCAGGTTCCCGAAAAGCAACCAAAGCCGCGGCTCCCCGTAAGGCAGCAATTGCGCGGTCCACCTCTGCAAGCGGACGTCCCTCTTTATCTCGCCGTGCCTCCGTAAAATTCGGAAAAACCGTCATCAGTCAAAAGGTCATCCGAATAGTGATCAGGATGACGACGAAGACGAAGACAATGACAATGGCAATGACGAAGAAGGGGATCAATTAAGCGACGACGACTCTGAGTCTTCGGAGCTTTCGGAACTTGATATTAGCGATGCATCACCTCTGGAGGTTACTGACGATGATGATGAGGAAGAAGAGGAAAGTGAAAAGGAAGTCCTGTCTTTAGCAACCTCTCGAGCTTTGGGACAGGTCGCCAAGAAACGTCGCATAACCGAGACCCCAGCGAAGCCAATCGAGACCCCGGTATCCAAAGTTATCAAATCCCACTCTCGCGTCGTCAGCACCCGCTCTTCGGCAAAGTCGTCTAAGGCTAGTTCGGTCAATGGATTTGACAGTTTCGGGCCGGAAGATACGCCTGCTACGTCTGTTGCATCAAGCACTGCATTTTCTCCGGCATCGAATGGCAAACTGAGAGCCAGGAGAGCTATAGCTCCATCTCCTGCTACCACAAAAAGATTAGCAAGATCAAGATTGAGGATTCCGAAGGGGAAGATGAAGATATGCTATCTGACGATGACAATGCCAGCAACTTTTCAAGCGAATTATCGTCCGCATTGTCCGATGTCTCAGCGCTTAATTCAGAGGCAGAGGATGCTGAGGATAACAATTCTGATGACGATGACGATTCTGACGATGCTGGCCCGTCTACCCGTCCAGCAGCTTCCAGAAGGAAAGCTCCAACTACGTCAAAGTCTGCAAAGTTTGCACACCTGCAGCGAGACCGTCGCTTCCGCGGAATGACTAACAGGGTAAGAAATAAAAACCCCAAAGGAATCTTCATGAATCTTTCCTTCTTTTGTCATAAATACAGTTTGAGAACACCAAATACACTGAACAGCTCCAGCCCCCTTCAAACTAAAAGTAGGCAGTAGAAACTAACATGGCCAACACACCACAGGCAATCCGCGAAAGCACGAGCTCTGGGCTCAACATCCCTACCTGAAGACGATATGGGAAGACCTTGACAAGTATGAGAAGATTCCCGTGGAAAAGGTCCGCAACCGCCTGGCCTCAACCTCAAGATGCTATCTTTCCAGCTTGAGGGGATCAACTGGTTGTATAAACAAGAACGCACCAAGTTCAACGGAGGTAAGTGTCGCACCGAAACCGTACTGTTCAAGCATGAAATCCCTGTAGATAAATAAAGACCAGGATCCCACTGATATAAGCATCATCCAGGAATCCTTGCCGACGAGATGGGCATGGGAAAGACAATCCAGACCATAGGATTGCTCATGATGGAGCCCCGTGAGAAGCCAAATCTTGTTGTTGCACCAACCGTCGCCGTTATGCAATGGCGTAGCGAGATTGAGAAGTTCACCGATGGTGGTCTCTCGGTATTTGTCTTCCACGGCAAGGAAAGGCTCACGCCGGCGGAACTCAAGAAACATGACGTTGTCTTAACAACTTGTGAGTAGTATTGTTTGGACCTTTTTTCAATCAGTGTTCTTCTAAATCTTATTGCGATTGCTAAACTTTGTCGTCTTCATTCAGACAATCAGCTTGAGTCTGTCTTCAGGAAGCAGGAGTGGGGTTCAAGAGGAAAGCAGGTTTGGTAAAGGAAAAGAGCGCTTTGCATGGTGTCCAGTGGCATCGTGTTATCCTCGATGAAGCCCACAACATCAAGGTCCGCAGTATTTTTCAGATCAGTATTCTTACAAGACAACTCGTTCTAAACGGTATCGTTTCGCAGGATCGTCAATGCAACACCGCCAAAGCTGTGTTCGGGCTGAAGACAAAATTCAAACTGTGTCTTTCCGGAACACCCCTTCAGAATCGGATCGGAGAGTTGTTTTCGCTCTTGCGTTTTCTGGAGACTGATCCTTTCAGCTACTACTTTTGCAGGAAGTGTGACTGCAAAGCAATGCACTGGAAGTTCTCAGACTATAGAGCTGCGATACGTGCAAACACAGACCTATGGACCACGGTACTTTTTTTTTTGATTATCGATGCCCGATTAACCCTCTTTGATTCTATATTCTAACTTCGACGCCTGTAGTCTGTTGGTTCAACAACGAACTTCTTAAACCAATCCAGCGTAACGGAAACGAGCTTATAGGCAAGGATGCTTTCGCCAACCTGCAGAAACTGCTTGGCTGCATCATGTTGAGGCGTACTAAGGTCGAACGCGCCGATGATTTGGGTCTTCCTCCCCGCGTCGTCAGGGTTCGACGTGATAAATTCAGCCCTGAAGAGCTTGATCTGTATGACGGACTCTATGGTGACAGCAAACGTAAATTCAACACTTTCGTCGCAACCGGAGTTGTGCTCGTATGTCATCTCCTTCGTTCTCATGCCCTCCTGTCATATCTATCCTTTTCATTTTCTTCCTTTCTTTTATGTGGCTCCCTTTCAAACACTAATTATACGGTTCAGAACAACTACGCGAATATCTTTACCTTGATTACCCGTATGCGTCAACTTGCCGATCATCCGGATCTGGTATTTAGAAGCAAGACTGCAGGTGGCGAGGCTAACGACCTCCCGAACAACCTCGTCTGTGGTAAGTTCGAGATCACGCTTTCCCATGCCATACCCGCATTGTTTCTATCGGCATTCAGTATAAAGTGTCTAACGTCATTTCATATCCAGCTCTCTGCGATGAGGAAGCGGAAGAGGCTATCAAGTCCAAATGCCACCATACCTTCTGCCGCATGTGTGTTACCAAATACATCGAGACCTACGACGGAAGTGGTGAGCCGGACTGCCCCACTTGCCACATCACGCTGAACATCGACCTCTCGCAGCCTGCAATGGAGTTGATCCCGAGGTGCACAAGAAGGGATCTATCCTTAACCGTATCAATCTCTACGATTGGCGCAGCTCTACCAAGATCGAGGCCCTCTGCGAGGAGCTTTACAAACTTCGTAGCAGGAGCCATACCATCAAGAGTATCGTGTTCAGCCAGTTTACCAGCATGCTCCAGCTCGTCGAGTGGAGGCTCAAGAAGCAGGTTTCAAGACTGTCATGCTGGAAGGTTCTATGAGCCCTCAGCAGAGAAAAGACCATTGATTTCGTAAGTGCAAATGTTTCCAAGATCTTCTCAAGGACTTTCAGCTTTGGGTATTAACCGTTTTTCTCACAGTTCATGAACAATGTTTCCGTCGAAGTCTTCCTGGTGTCTCTGAAGGCCGGAGGTGTTGCGCTGAACTTGACTGAGGCCAGTCAGGTCTTTATCCTTGACCCGTGGTGGAATCCCTCGGTTGAGTGGCAGTCCGGCGACCGTATTCACCGTATCGGCCAGACGAGGCCCTGCCGTATCACCAGGCTCGTCATTGAGAATTCTATCGAGTCCCGCATTATTGAGCTGCAGGAGAAGAAGCCAATATGATCAATGTGAGTTTCCTTATTTTTTTGATCCTTTATATCCCATTTGTGCTTTCTTTCCAAGGGGTAGCTAAATTGACATCGTCGTACAGGCAACCGTCGGTAACGACCAAGCTGCTCTAGAGAAGCTCTCTCCTGCTGATCTGCAGTTCTTGTTCCAGTAAGTCTCTAAATTCGTTATCTCCCAATCATTTCCATGTCCATATCCGCTAATAGTTTTCCAGGAATTAAAACAATAATGCTTTCTCCATTCTTTCTTATACAACATTATTCAAACAGTAATGCTACTTGGAAACTGGCGTTCTTGAGAGTCTTTATACTTACTTATCATGGACTATTAAAGGAAACAATCAATATTCTTCCTAAAAATAAATCGCTGTTTTTTTTTTTATCTCTTTCTTTTCCGGTGATTTCTATAGTCTCTTTTTATTTCTCAAATTTCCGGCGTGTGTAATGCAGGATGGTGTTTTCACGGGATCATAAACCCTTTTCTTGTTTAAATCGCCTTTGGTATTTCGTATAGCTGAAAGTACACAGGTGTTCCGGTTTCCGGGAAAGTGTACTATTTTTCTTTATAATACACAACCAGGCATTCTTATACAAACTTCCGTTTCTCTTTCATTTTCTTTATACAGTGCCATTGTGTCAGTATCTTCGTCAATAGTATAGGAAGTAGGATGATGACGATGCATTCCAGTGCATTACCTGGATGTTTATCAACTAACAAGTATAAGGATAATGCTTTCTTGATATATAGCGATTTCCCTTCGTGCGCACATCGAATTTTTTTAGCATTCGCCCGTGATTGTGTGCACAGGTAATCTTCATCATGAGGTAGCCCACAACCATTGGCGGCGTCTTAGTTCTTTATATTATATACACCTGAGAACAGTGAGAACTAGAGCAAGAAAAAAAAAAACAGCAATCTCACACATGCTTTTCGTTCGAATCCAGGGTCTAGTCAGCTCACTGACGCACCGTCAACATGCAGCGACTCTTAATCCCAGCGTAGCCTTCCTTCCCAGGTCTACGCACAGATAATACCAACTCCGATGCAAAGTTTCGAGATACTGCATGTTTGAGATATCCATGGGGATATCCACTGCATATCTCAATCACAATCATCAACAATTCTCGCACAAAACAAACATATGGTCACAAACCGATAAACTCAGATCCAATTGATCAAAAGCTTCATCCTTCAATGTCTAATCACATATAAAAAATATCGTTTTTTTTTTTTTTTTTTTTTTTTTTTGAAAAAAAAAAAAAATCTGTTGTTATGTGTCCCATCATTCGACATCTCCAACCCAACGCCTTAACTGAATAAGACCCACATATCGAAGGAGACTTCCTAATTCCGGGACAAAAAAGTAATTTTCAATCTGGGGATCCCACGAGAGGTAAAAAAAAAAACCTCCGTTTGGCAACTGGTTCGCAATGGAAAAGATATTAACAAAAAAAAATTTGTTGTTAACGACAGTCGTGGCATAGGGATCTCGTGCTTTTTTGATCTGAAGAAAGAAGAAAAAGAGAAAAAAGAAGAGAAAAGGAAAGAAAGGGAAGAAAAATTTTTAATTTATACTCTAACCCTCCAAAAATTTTTTTCTTTGCTGAGGTGCCAAGAGTTCTTTTTTTTTTTTTGAGATTGGGTGGTGAAATGCGGTAACGATAAAGAGGCAGGAAGAGGAAAAAAAACAATTCATATACCTCCTAGGCTCTGCTGCTCCTCTGCTGGTCGGAGCCTTTTGAACCCCTGACCGCTGCACGAAAGTCTGCGCTCCACAGAGAGAGAGAGAGAGAGAGAGAGAGAGGAAGCGATGATATCTACCCGCTATTATTTCATCATCCAACACTTATTAACTCTTCATTTACTTACCTAGGTATTAATTTATTATTTATTTATTTCGCCTTTCGTTCAGGAAAAAAGTAGGAAAAGAAGAGGATTTGCCTTTGGGGAAGAGACACGCGGTCAGGTGAGCAGGTGTTTTGTTATTATTTATCGTGTGTGACTGGATAACAAAGCTCGCTCCGCCTATCTTTGCCCCACTCACCTTCCATCACCTTCACGCTCGACAACTACTGCTTCTAAAGTTCTTATTTTTTTTTTTTTCTTTTTTTTTTTTTTAAAATATTTTTTATATTATAAATTATCCATTCTTCCGTAGCTCTTCCCCCGCCACTTGTAATAAATATTAATATATATATATATAACGACATCTGAAGGAGGTAACAAAGTGATAGATGAGTCAACGTTCATCGCACAATTAAGACGCACAACGTACGAGTACATCACGTACACCACAGCAAGGAAGCAAGGCGTTCTCCTCTGCATGTCTCTTTTCTTCCGAAACGCGCCTGGGGGGGAAAAATCATAAAATAAAATAACTCTATAGCATTCATTGCCTTTTTTCTTTTTCTACTGTTAATTGTTTGCCTTGAAAATATCCAATTACATTTCCTATTTTGATAATAGCTCCTTGCTTTGTATCCTCTCTTTTAAGTCTTGTTTTGTTATTGTCATTTATTGTTATTTATTCTCTTTACCAAACGTCGAGTGTTACTACTTTCGTACGTCGACTCATTTACATACAGCCCACCCTTACTTACTCAGTAGTAAATAAAGTAGTACCATATCCTGGTAGCCCGCTTACTCTTTTCTTTTATTTTATTTTTTTCTTTTTCTTCTTCTTGTTTTTATTCTTATTATAATTCTTCCAATTCTAATCAGACTCAAGGCAAATAAGAAATCTTTTTTTTTTTCCTTTCTCTTTCTTCCTTTCCCCCTCAACTTCGATATAAATACTTTTTTATTTTATTTTATTTTATTTTATTTTTTTCTCTTTCCGAAACTCGGACCTCCTCTTTCTCCTCCCGTTTTTCCTTCCCTCTATCCTTTTCTTCTTAAAGGTCATGCCATCAGACGCAGGAACCCCCCCTCCCGCCACCGCAACAGATCAAGACCAAGCGGTAAACAACGAGCCTCAAGACCAACGGCAGCTGCAGCAGCAGTGTCAGAACCCTCGTAGACAGCAGCAGCAGCAGCAGCAACCATCTTCCCAAGGAGCCTCGACCTCTATCGCGATAGACCTGACCTCGTCTTCCCAACCGTCATCTCAAACCCCACAGACCCGAGCTACCTTGAAACGAAAGTTTACGAACCTGATGGACGATCTAGTCGACCAAGCCAAGCACAACGACGGGAAACGCATACAGCGGAGCGTTTCGAATGCGGAGATGACGACGACCGCTTCGGAAAGAAGCTAGCTGTAGAGCTTACTTGTGCCATCTGCAGTGATATTTTCGTCAATCCTGTTACTTGCCTAGACTGTCTTCACGTCTTTTGTGGTAATGTGTTCTCCAGTTCAAAAGAGAAAGAGAGAACTTTCTTGTTTAGCTACTCTAGTGGCGAAGTATAAAAATTCTTTACTAACTAATTATTCCTAATTCTATTCATCAGGCAACTGCATTCAGCCTGGGTCGAGGAAAGTGGCAACTCTACCTGCCCGTCTTGCAGGAAGAAGATTCGCTCTACACGTGATAGCTTCCATTTGAAACCCATCATAGAGCTGTTGTTCCAGAACAGCAGCTTGAAACCGGACGATTACGACGAAAACTTGACGGCTGGTCCTTACAAGCCTGGTCAACCGGTAAGTGCTTTCTTATCTCCGGGCTCTCCTTTCATCCAACGCTCTAGCTTTAACGAATGTTTCAAACTACTTCACTAGATTAAAATCCCAGAGAGTTACGACGAATCCGAAGAAGAGGAAGACGAGGAGGATGAAGAAGAAGAGGACGCCGCAGAGCCCCCGTATGCTTGGCCGCCGTGCCCTTGTTGCCCACCTAACAACCACCCGGAGTACATCTGCCCAAATCCTCTGCAGCTCAACGCCGATGGAAACCCCGTCAGGAGTTGGAACGTAACCAACAGCGTCACAAGCTGTGCGCGTGTGCGAAAAGCCCTTCCTTACGACGACAACAACGACGTCCTCAAGAAGACGAAATGCGTCAGCTGCTCGAATATTTTGTGGCAACTTGTTCGGCAACTGTTCGGCTGCCAACGAGACTGAAATCGTCAAAATAGGAGGTTTGAGAACATCCAATCTCTAATCCGGCCGATGTTTCTTCTCGTTTACTAACATAATTCTATCACTTTTCAGACAGCACACTTTATGATACGAACCACCGTAGCGGCTACAGGTCGTAGGGATGGCCGTAAACCCGTTCGAGGAGGATCGTTTGATACCTGGATCTCAATGCCGATAATAACATGACAATGGAAACGCTTGGTACAAAGATGCGTGACTGGCTATTTGACAAGAACGGTAAGCTCACTGGCCTCTTTCTTTATTTTGCTATCTTGAAATTTCTTTTGCTAAATTTCGTCTAAACAATCATTATTTTATAGACAATCAACTACCCATTGGTTGGACCGTTGGGGGCCGGGACGATTATGCTTGCAAAAAATTGTCTGAATGTTGTCTTCGATACCAATCTGCTGCGGTATCTTGTTGATCAGCATGAAGAGATTGGGTACCAAACCGTCGTCCAAAGTGCTGGTACGGTTATAACTGCAGGACTCAAAAGCACAATAATAGACATTGCGAAAAGTACGTATCGCACAATCTTTATTTCTTGCTTTATTTCTCTACTCTTCATCGAACAAGGAATGAACGGCATTTCTCCTTTTCATAAGTCACTAACAAAAGCAACTTTCAGTTGGCCCATCTTTGCGATGAGCTGCCTCCCAATCAAAGGCGTAATACGGGTGCGTAACCCACCAACGTCTACTTATGAACATCGCTTTTTTTTTTTCTTTTTTTTTTCCTTTTCGCACTAACAATCATCTATCTGTAAAGCCCCTGCAAGGTCTCCTCCTCATTACGACAGGTAGCGCGAGGAATGTCCCTAGGGCCGCTCCCGCTCCTAGATTGTCTCGGAGTCCTACTCGATCCGCTTCCCCGCCTGGTTCGCCGCGTCAAGCTTCCGGTGCGGATGACGGGGACGGCCGGCAAAGTCCGCATTGAATAACCGCCGGAAGACCGCGAAGGAGGCGCGCGGATCACAATACATCTCCTCGATCTTTAGCATCTTCATCACCACAATCCGAACGGCACGCATCTACGGCATCAAGTCCCAGGAATAATGTCTCTAACTATAATAAACAAACCACAACGTATTCGCCCACAGCCAAGCAGGCGATGGACAACATATATAACAATAACAATACAACAACAAATATCGGTAATATAAACGATAAAACAGCAAACGCTGGAACAGAAATTAAGGGCTGCTACTGCATCTTCTGCGGTAGACATAAATATGATCGACAACGAACAAGAACTTGCCGACGAGCTCGAGCTGCTGGAATTCATGAGCACTGCCGGTGAATCTTCGGGGAAAGATCGGTTCCCTAAGCTGGCGTTGCTCAGAAACTTGGCAAATCCAACAATGCCTTCCGGGAGAAGAAGGGTTCAACGGTGACAATTATTGGGGGGGGTGCCATGTTGCTTCTCCGTTTCAAGGCATCTCTTATCAAATTTCTTTCCATATAAATAATCCCAGCATTTTAACGTCTTCACGAAGTTCATTACATCCTCAATCTGTACAATTTTTCTTTGAAACGCTTTTTTTGCTCAGGTGTTTTTTTTTATTTTTTTTTCGAGGCACATGTGTTGCTGTTTTTTCCGCCCTTACTGCATATCCTTGAGGTTCTATTTTCATAAAGGTTTTCTTCTATTTCAAGGTGATATTGTTGGTTCTGCTCTTACTTCCTTGTCTTCATGTTGATTTCTCTTTCTATTTGAAACTGCCGCTGTTCGTACATAGTTTGCAATAGGTTGCTTATATGTGTTTTTTTAGTGCATTGTTATAGATACATCAAGAATTGACTGAAAGCTCTTCTATTCCTTATTTGTATTGGCATCTCTAAATAGTTGAAATTGCCTCTATGGGAATCATGAATACACCGGTGGCTCTAGCTATACGCTTACATTATCATTGCAATTCGTTCTTGCTCATAAGAGTGTCTGGATCTGCATGCTAAAAAGCTTATCTTACAATATTACGGTGGTGAAAGCTATACCTAGTGGCTATAATCAAATGAAGCTATGAATTTAGAAACAGAAAGGAAAAAGGGCATTATAAGAATAAGAAAATAATAATAACGGCAACTTGAAAAGGAAAATTGTCTCTATCGTACCTTCTGGGTTGTATCAATCTGGCAAAGGGGGAAAAAAATAAATAAAATAAGAATATATTAATACCTCTTAGAAAAATCGTACAAGAACACAAAGCTAAAATGATGACAACAGGAAATAACTACGCGAATCTTCCAAATTAAGAGTGGAGTTTCTGTCGTTGCACATTATATCGATCTGTCATGAATATTCATGTCATGAAAAAGAAAAAACATAAAAAAATGTTGGCATGAAGAAAAGAAGAGCGAGAAAGGAAAAATTGGCAGTCTTGTGGGCAGTCGTCGCTACCACCGTGATACATTCGAGGTGTATAGGCTAATTTGCGAAGGAGAAAAAACAATCTTCTGAGAAGATATACAAGGTGTATAAATGTCAATCATTCTCGCTCTGTCAAGATTAAGAGAGAGGGAAAAAGAGGAATCTCTGAGAGTAATGCAATCTGAATTGTGTGATACAATGAATATGAACCCTTTGCTTTACATTATAAGCATGTACGTATGGCTTATGGGCTCTAGTAGAGGAAGGGTTAAAAAAAAAAATTCACCAGGTACGTAGGCCACTGTTGAATATAGGTAGTCCTCCTAATAAGTTGTGTGGTAAACCATTAAAATTCAGCTACCAGATGACATAATAGTTGTTTTTGATAGAACAAGAAGAAATGAGGTTTGTTGAATGGAATAGAACCCATCGACACCGAAGTCTGTGTGCTAAAAAAATTCCCTGTTCTAAATATGACGAATGATGAGGATGATGATGACAAGGAGGAAAGCAAAGCATTGCAGAACGAAATGATCCCCCTTTGCAAAAAAAGAAATCAAGAGAACTATGCACAAAAAAAAGTAAGTATAAAAAAACCGGTGTAGACAAAGAAAAAGATTGGAAACAAAAGAAATTTAATTCAAAAGAATCAAAAATGTTCATCGGAGCAAAAATCAGGGCTTTGGACAAAAAGAAGACAAAAAAAAGGACAAAAAAGGACAAAAGAGATACGCAAAAAGACTGGTTTGCAAAGGTATATAACGCAGAAGGCATCCTAACAGGCAAAAGGACTGAAGAATAAATCATCAAACTGGATGATGGAAATCAAAAAAAAGCAACAAGAAAGAAACCTTGATCGACTTGCGAAAAAACAGAACACCCAATGATTACGAAGAGAGAGAGAGAGAAAACGCCAACATCAAGAAATCCAAAAATACGAATGGAGTGCGGTGGAGGTCGTCAAAGGCGGTAGAAGAAAGGTATCGAAGGTATTGAATGCATGTATCAATTCAGGTCTTTGGTAAAAAAGAGAGAAGGATATCTTTAACCGCCACAGGTGTGGCGTAGGGAGGCGAAGGCGAAGTCGCGCCTTGCGTATGAATCGACTGTACACCGGAGGAGCGTCGTGAGATGGTAGCCATTTTCTTGCGTAGCTGTGCGAGCCTTGTACGGACACCGAGGAGGACTACTAATACCCGTTAGCGGTTCAGCTGGCCCAAGACTGTTGTAAATACTATATTATCATTTGTATGTTAGCTGTAGCTCACCTTTCTCGACATATTTCTATCCTCCTCGTCCACGGCCTGGCCTTGGAATTCATCTCTTCCAGGGGTTGCAATGCCACTTCCGGTGACACATCAGCTTCTAGGACGCCTTCGAGCATCCAGATGGCGGTAACGTACGCCGTCTCGCACTGTGTCAGATCTTCACCGACGAGCTCGTTCACGGCTGCCATCCGGCTCATCTCGAGAGCCCGCTCGTACATGAGCTTCTCGGCGCTTACTCCGGGGCTTACGATGACTCTATCCGAGTTTGAAGCTAGGCTTAGAGACGAAGCTTCGGGGTGGTTGGCGGGATGGCTAGGATGGGAGGCCGGTAGCCCTTCTGGGCTTCAATAAGCCGGTTCCGTACGAAATCCGCCTTTTCTAGAACTTCATTGAACCTTTCGCGGACCACTGCACAGCGTTGTTCATCCTCGCAGATGCAGCAATTCTGTTTGCCGAAATTTGGTGAGGCGAGAGATCGCCGTTCGTAGCTGCCCACAGGCCGACGCGATGTCCATTGCTCTAGCAAGGAGCGAGAGGGTCTTTGACGTAAAGCACCAAAGCCTCTTCCGAGAGAGCAACAACAGCTTCAGGTGTAAGGTCATTTTCATCAGATACTTCACTTGCGGTGGGTGGTAAGACGCCTAATCCTGCTTGCTGTGCGCCAGGTGCTACAGGCATCAACTGTGTGAGCTTTATTTCGGCAAATTGATAAACAACATCACTCCTATTTGCGGCTTCCTCTATGACAACGATGGTGTGAGAATCATCATCGCCGATTGGGGAGGCAGTCTGAGGAGCACCGCCAACCATGACCAGATTTCCGGGCTGATAGATGCCCGTAGCTGGGTACTGCGGAATGACGTTGTGTGTATTGTATGCCGCTCCGAAAACCGAAGGCGGGAGGAATCCGATGCCATTAAGTCTGGTTTGGCCATAGTCAAAGCCCTCGCGAGTGCCGATGAAGCGGCACTACTGGGCTGGATCCAATATTCCTGTCATAGCTTCCTTTATGAGGATGAGCATCTGGTCGCTTCGTTGCCACTGCACGAGAAGGAGACGGGCTCTGAGGGTATTCTACGTGCAACAGCTCCTGCCGAGGACTGCGGAGGGGTGGAAGATGGAGTGCGGGTACGTCCAGTAACCTGTGGTGATGCAGCTATCTCATCCGCGAACGCGTTTACCTCTACGGTTCGTTTTTCAATAACGACGTATTCGCGTTCGACTAATGAATCTTCGGCTCGTTCGCGAGCCTCTTTATTCTCCCGAGGGGACGGTTTGCCTTGTTGTATTTCCGTTGAACGAGGAATGAGGACCCGGGGATGCGGTTTGCTGCGATATTTGTCTTTCCATGGAGGCCAGCCGATATTCTATCTCTTTCTGTCTTCACGGGGGCGCTTGCTGTATGTGCTAAACCTGGCCGCGCAGCTTCCCTGCTGAGGCTCTTAGGCGACAGTGGTACGGCACTAGCAGTTCTTCCTACCGTTTGCCTGGCAGCAGCAGCGGTGTCTACCCCTCTGCGAGATGGAAGTCTTCGGCATCGGGGAATGGCGAAGGCGAGAGCTGTTTTGCCTCTCGGATTGATGCAGCTGCCGTCGCATTTGGGCCATCTGAGGCGGTGTGGATGGACTCTGGATGGCTGACGTTGAGGGAAATACTCCGGGATAGGTTGCTCAGACCCTCTTGAATCTGATCTTCCTGCATCTAGAGATTGTCCATCGCGTGCCTGCATGATTTCTTCGGGTCTCTGCCAGGTAGAACAGCTCCTGGAATATCGCCTTTGATTACAGGATCCGCAAAGAAGTCGCTGAAGCCCAACCGTTCAACTGGGTTCCTTTTCAAGAGACTCCTTATTAGACGCCTTATATCGAAGCTTGTAAGACAGTCCTCAGGGAAACGGATCTTATCCTCTCCCTTTTCTATCCTACGTAATACTCAACGTGATTATTGCACGGAAAGGAGGTTTGCCCACGACCATTTCGTACAGTACGGTTCCGACGGACCATAGATCTGCTTTGGCGTCATACTTTCATACCTAAGAATTTCCGGCGCCATGTAAAGCGGCGAGCCGCAGAGCGTCTCAGCAAGGCTGGTGGAGGGCAGGGACCGTGCGAAGCCGAAGTCCGCGATTTTAAGAATGGGTAGGTCTGGTAGCCCGATTTCTGGGATTTGCCTCTTTGTGTCTATGATTCCTTCTCCGTATGGCCCTCGTTCGTCGTAAGTAACCACCGGGGGTTCGAGGAGCAAGTTTTGGGGCTTCACGTCCCGATGTATCAAATTTTTGCTTCTCAGGAACTCCAAAGCACTCGAGAGCTGTTTCAAGAAGTGTCTGACGATAACCTCGTTTAGACCGCCACCGGAGGGCTGGGATACTTTTGTGCCATCGCAGCGGTGTCGGCCGCGCTATGTAACGATCTCTCCTCTTAATGAACATGGAAAGATCGCCCATGGAGCAATATTCCATGACGAGGTGGATATAGCTAGCAGATTTCTGGCAATCGAGTAAGGCGACTATATGGGGGTGGTTTAACGTCTTCAGGATTTGGATTTCTGACTCAAGGTTTTCTAGAAGCTTGCGATTTAATTTGCTGCGGAGCACCGATTTATGGCCACCAACGACTTTGTTTTCTAAAATTACGATCATAGGTTAGCTGGATGCTAAACCTACGGTTTATTCTTTTGCGTCGAGCTACGAAATGCAATAATTTCTCGAGCTCATGGTCTTTTCTGCTTTTTGCATCTACCTGAACCAGACACAAACTTAAGCTGGGGGGTGGTGGTAACGACGACGGTGCCTTTTGGGAGAGGAAACTCACTGAATGTACTCCTTGGAACACCGTTGCGAACGATCCTCTGCCAATCTCCTTTCCTATCCGGAATGATCCACGACGGCGTCCGGAGCCGTTTGGGTAGAGCCTTGTCTTGAGGCCATGGTTTGTATCACACTTGAAAATCCGACCTTCTAAGTATTTGCTATTATTTTTCTGTACTAATTCCACGCCCAAGGTTCGTCAAAAGCGGTAAGCGTCGTGGAAGAAGGTCGTCATTCGAGTACTCTAAGGCTTAGTAGGGTGAAGCGGCAGCAGGTATCTTGCTATAAGGTGTTGTGGAGGTAAACCCGGGCCAGGGAACGGGTCGCAAAGAAGCTCGATTAAAGTACGGCTTGAAACAATAAATGAATGGGGCTTTTTTTTTTATCTTTATTTCTATTTTTTATTACTGATATTTCTGGAAGGGTATTTCTTTCTAGGGTGGATTGGTCGACTTTATGTTTCTCTCTTCGGTATCTGATGCTTTGCCCGTTACCGATGGAAAACCTTTGTCGACACAGAGTTTTGTTATGAGGGTTGCGAGTGAGTAATGCGGAAGAATGGAACGTATGGCGAGTTTGACGTCGGCGATAGCGTGATATAGGGGTTTGCTGATGGAATGAACGAGTGTGTACGAGCTTTCAAGTAGGAAATAGAGCTAAGTGATCGTGGTAATGTTGCGTTAGTACAAAGGAGAACTGGACTGTACAAGGAAAAAGGTGAAAGCCAGTCGAAAGAATGCTAAGTTTAAAGGGAAGAAAGGAAAGAGAGGGAAAAAAAAAAAAAAAAAAAAAAAGATGGCTATAGGGACTCTAAAGGTGAAAAAGATTAAAAATGTTAATTAAGAAGGGAGGAGGATCGCTCAGGTGATTAGCGTTTTTTACTTTGGAAGAAGAAGAATAGTAATAATATATACTTTTTTTATAGTCACTGTTTACATAGAGATATACATAGAGGTGATGAAGGGGTGAGTGACTGAATGATAGTGCCTTTCCAAAGTATGATTACGCCATCAACGCAGTTCGACCTGAAAAGAGGAAAACCCGTACTTTTTCGCTGAGAGGCTGAAAAGTATAGTGTAAAGTATACTTTGGTTGTATAAGTGTAGGAAGAGAGACAAACTAAATAAGCAGTAAGGCAAAATACAGGTAGATAATGATAATTATATGGGTAGATATTTTTGTAAAATAGGATAGATGAAGATTATACAAAGGTGATGATGATTGTGATCTGGTCTTCAATTTCAATCAAATTGCTAGATAAATTTGTTCAAGTAGTTTGGGCAGTAACGAAACGATCTTATCATTCCCCTTCGGTTATCTTTCTGCTTCCTCCGAGTCACGTCGCAAAGCTGGAGTGCATGAAAAGAGCTCCGCAAAAAGAGAGAGATACCACAAGGCGACTGACCTTTTCCTATCGTTCTTTTTCTATTTATCCTGTACTCTTTCCCTCTCGCTATCTCTATACCATTAGAGCTTTGTTGGTAAAAAAGGGGGATGGGTTAAAGAAAAAAGAAGAGAGAGATAACGCGGACAAACCGAGAAGCTTTATACCAGATTAAAGGGGAAAACAATTAACGAAATATATAAATAAATACTCAAGTAGAGAAAGTTAAAAAAAAAAAAAAGAAAGAAAGAAAGATGGCCAGAATATAAAAAACAAAAGTAGCGATGAGTTGTCTTTTTTTGCTTGATGATTGATACTTACCTACTTTTATGACTGTATTCTTTCTGTATGGTAGTACTTGCACGAATAATAATATATAAAGTAGTATATATACCAACCAATATAGGTATGTTTTTTCCCAGGATTCGTTTCGCTTTGCAGCCGGGAGCCTCTGGTACAACTAGAAACCAATGAGAAAGGGTCCCGGGGAGGGGTTTATCCGTGGGCAATAGTTTAAGAGACCACTACTGCTACTACTACTACTACTGAATGATCATCATCGGAAAAGGAGATAAGGGCCAAAATTGGATAGAAAAGGCCAATAAAACCAACGAAAAGATTAGGATTCCGTTTGTGAAAAGGGAAGAAAGGAAAGAGAGAGAAAGAGGATAAAAAGAGAGGAAAAAAAAAAAAAAAAAAAAAAAAAACAAACAATGAACGGGAAAGAAAGAAAAAGAAATACAAGAGAAAAGGGAGAACGTTGAATATAGATGTTTTTACGGAGGAAATCCGTTTAAGTCCTTTGCCTTTTGCGAGCTCGGAGAGTGAAAGAGGAGACCCATCACTCATCACCACCCTTATAGAGGGAACCAATAAATCCCCTTATCTTTTTCCCTTCCGGGAGCGCAAAACATCAGCACTTTAACTTTACGTGTAGATACGGGGATGCAGGCAAGAGCGGTACACTACATGACCGCTAAAGGTGGAGGATTCTGGTTGGCTGGCAAGTCTGCTCTATTTTATTTTTTCTTTCGTTCTTTTCGCCTTTAACCTTTGAACTCGTCCCTTTTCTTTCCTGACTCTTTCAGATAAACACGTTACAGTACATGTACATTATACAGTATGTACAATTATAGATAGATGGTGCACACAGGTTGTACGGACATTTGCCCAAACAGACAAGCAGATTTCACCAAGGATTGTCCTCTTTCTTCACGGAACTATACTAACATTCAATAACGAGCACTATTTTTTTTTTTTTTCTCCTTTCTTTCAATCAGCCTTTCTAAACAAAAAACCGCGGATTCGCAGAACTGCACCTGTTCTTTTTTTTTTTTTTTTCGCTATCTCCCTTGTGAAGGACCTTACCGGAAGGAATGAAAACAGCCTTAGCGCAGCGGAGAAGGCAGGCTGGGGTTGGGGAAGGAAAGAGCGAAAAAAAAGAAAAAAAGAAAAGGAAAAGGAAAAGGAAAAAGAAAAGAGAATGAAAGAAAGAAAATTACGGGATAAAATCAAAGAGTCTCGCCTTTCTTTGAAGAATTTTCAGCTAATAATGAAAGAATGTTGCCGATTTCGCGACAACACCTTTCTCTACCTACTTAGTATTCACAAAAGCAAGCGTAAGTAGGGGGATTGACACCAAGCTGCATGTATATGGATGGAATGTTGCATCTTTGCCCTGCTGCTGCTGCACACGGTAATTGGTGCACCTACTTTTACATTTCGGCCAAGTTTGCTTTTGTAGCGAAGCGCTAAAGCAGAAGAGAGGCCTATACAAAAGTTCAGGCGTTATCAGGTGATGGCAGGGACTTTTCAAGTGACAGCAGTCTGACAGATTCTAAAAAAAAGGTCACTTTTTCGAGCACCTGCAGCTATTTGGTACATTTATTCCCCATTATTTCAACCCTTTTACGATGTCACGACAGCTTTTGTCTTAGATTTTGTACCATTCTGAGAAGCCCTGGTGGTGGGTGATATCAGCTTATACTATTAGTTCGAGTTCCGGCACAGAATTCTAGAATAAATGTTAATTAAGTATTAAGTATATATGTTTCAGTGCTATAGCTGTATACAGAATATATAAGCTGGATATTTCGAAAAAGAAATTCCTGTAATAATAAGCCCATCTCGTTCATATTCAAGATTTGCCCCCTTGATTATGAATTTGTCCCCTTATTTATAAATTTTGTCCTTGATTTCAAAGCTCCACCAGCACTAGAAGTCGGACGGCTTTCGGGGGGTTTCGAATATTCTGGTTCATTATTATGGTTGTTTCTATCTCGAGCTAGCAGATATGTGAGACTGGGGAAGAAAGAATAGGCGAAAATTGCCGTTGGTAGAGCCTCATGCAGAACGAAACTTCTGTACGAATGACCTTCTGTTTCGACCCATGGTGAAAAAAGGCTGACTGGAAGAGGGCCCGTGCAAACGAGAGGAATAGCGAAGGAGCTACTTAGCCACCGTGTATTTGAAAATTACATCGTGTATTATTCTTATTATATATACTTGTGAAGTTAAAAAAATACTAATAGGAAGAAAAAGTTCTAATTATATTACAGTATTACCATTTCGTATGACAACGGACAACGGCGATCATGGAAGACGCTTTGATGGCGAAGAGAGACGCTGGCAATGAAGTGCTTCTGGAGAACTTTCGAGTCTTTACTTCAGCACTACCCAATAAACAGTGACTGTAATGGAGAGGTTATTACGTGATGATATGCTCTTGCTGTTCTCCTCTTTCCCCCTCCCAGCGCCTTCAGTCGGTGGGAAAAAAAATCTGACCTTTACTCCTTTAACCTAACACATATCGAAAACGCTTCAATGGATGGGCATTAATTTCATTTACTGGGAAACGGTCCCAGGTCGGCGGCGCTTCAGCAGATGTTACTTGGTGCCATTGGGAGGGCTACCATGGACTATATTTCAAAGATGGAATTCCCAAGTCAGTCTCATTATTTCTAACTCAAGGGAGATCTCAGCCCAAAGAAAAAGAGGGGCGTAAATAATATTCAACACTTACGTTATAATCGACTGAGGCACGGTCTTTTGGCCTGGAGGAAGCGAAAACGTGAATTCTCGAATAAAAACGGACATGACAGTGCGGAGCTGGACATTGGCGAACTGTTCTCCGATACAGCGGTGGCGACCGGCACCGAACGGGAGGTACGGGCTAGCGGTACCCTTGCTGACTAGACCGTAGCCGTAGTCGAACTTTTCGGCTTTGTCTTCATCGTGCTCGTGCCCAACCCAGCGGTAGGGGTCGAATTTCTTGGAGTTAACGAAATGCTTCTCGTCCATGGCGGAAACACCGGGGGCAGCACGACGAAGTGAGTGGACGGAATCACGTAGTTCGATCCGGGAACATGCAGCGGAGATTTGACCTTCCTCATGATGGTATGAAGAGGCGGGTGAATTCGAAGAATCTCCTTGATAACGTTGCCCATCATGTTAAGGTCCTGGAGTTTTTCATACGTGAGCGACGGAGCTCAGTGCCGAAATGCTCAACCTGCTCCTGGTACAGAGCGTCGACGATGTCCGGGCGTTCGGCAAGGTGTAGCAAGATCCATGTAGACGTGGCCATAGAGGTGTGTTGTCCAGCCATAAGCTAATATAAAAATGTATTTGGTAAGCTATCAGATCCCTGAAGAGCAGAGTTGGAGTATAGGTGCTGTGCTTTGTCTTACCAGAGCAATCATAATGTGGGCAATCTCCTTGTCAGACAGAGCTTTCCCGCTCTTGTACACTCTGTTCATCAAATTCCAGATCATGTCTGTTTCCGAACCTTCCGCGGACTTGCCATTCTTACGCCTGGAAAATGATATCCAAATACAGGTTGGCAATTTCCTTCTGAGCTTTGTCCCTTCGGTGGTTCTTGGGAGTGGAAGCCAGGGGAACAGGAAGTTAACGGGGGTGAAGCCGTTGTCCAGATCATGGAAACGGTCTGCATGCGTCGAGTTGAGGGCATCGCGGACTTCTTGTCCTTGGAGAGAGCGGGAGGCAGTGAAGAGGATCATTTCTGGTATGATCTTAGAGAGCGAAGCAATGCCTGGTCGCCTTGGAAAAACGGGCTCGAATTGAGGTAATTTATGACCTCGTTCTTTATGATCGGAACATATTGCTTGAAGGTCTCAGTGGTGAGGCCGTATTTCACAAACTAGGACGAAAGAATTAGCTGTTTGAAGATCTTGGAGTATTCTCCAGCTTTTTGGCTGGCTGGCTGGCCGGGAAGCGGCGCTGATATATATTCAGTATTACCTTCTTCTGCTCCATGAGCAGAGCATTGGGGCAGTCGTAGACCACCCCTTCGCCGAAAACCGGAGTGTAAGGTGAGTGTAAGCTTCTTCGCGCAGACATCGGAGAGCTTGGCGTTGAAGATGAAGTTGTTTCTTCGGGCCCAAGGCACACTGTCATTCTTTTGCCAACATAACGAATGTGAAAACATCGCCATACTAAATGCAGGTTCAAGGTCAGCAACAAGCCTCGATAGAGGAAGAAAAAAACATCACAATCAGAGGAGGACTCTCAAGGCCTGCCCCTGATACAAAGGCGAAGCATTGCGCAACGAACCTTTCTTCTGCAATCATCATAAAAGATATAACGGGTCAATTCCGTAAGCTACTGTGTTACCGAGCCAAGGGATCCAGTGAAAACGAGAGGAGGTTTGTTCGGATCTCTGAAGAAAACCTGCGAGAGGACATTGAGCACGATCGATAACGCGAAGAATGACGCGAGCCCTATTCCCAGAAGCGATGCTAGTCCTTCTCTTTGTAACAGAAGAACGACCCGGTCGACAACAGCTGTTGCCAGACCCATTGTCGCAGGAATTTTTTGAAGGTTAAAAAGAACGTCGAAGGTGTACGCTTAGAAAAGCTCAATGTTGGAGATTTTGTGAATGTTGGAGAAAAGGGATGGAAAGAGAGGAGAGAGAAAAGAGGAACTTAAAGGAACGGGGAGAGGAAGCTAGGTAAGAAAAAAAAAAAAAAAAAAAGTGGGAAGAATTGATGAACTGGCCTCTCTCCGTTCGGACCTGGATTATCTTCCTTTAAGCTCAATTAGCTTCTCACGATTGGATGGAGACATGAAAAGGGAAGAAGAAAAAAGAGGAATGCTGCTCTCCCTACTATTAATATAGAGGAATTGGACAAGCTACCCTTCTTTTTTTTACCTTCTCCTCCTCTACTCTTCTACCTCCTTAGGACCTTAGCTGCATGGGTACAGGGGAAATTTACTGGCGGCTTGCGAAGGGAAAAAAAAAATTCTGTTCTGGTTTGATAAATTGACTTACGGGGGAGAATCGGCGTCCGGAAAGCGAAAAAAGGGTTGGCGGACCGCGTCGGGCGAGAAAAAAAAAAATTTAAATTATTATATTTTTTTGAATTGCAAGATAGACTTTTTCTTTTCCAGAACAACGCAAGATATTACTTAAGATTGCCAATTATCCGACAGAACTTGTCCAGAAAATCATATGATAACCAGCTCAGTAGCTCGTACGTTATATTTCTGAATGGTACCATGGTGATGCTAGGCTTGCAGAAAACGCGCCGTGGGGTTTCCTATAGCAAATATCAGTCGATCTACTGGCCTCTATCTATATAGGGCTGTACTTACCCTGATAAGGCTATTTGCCTGACAGTGCACTCAAACACACAAGCTATTACAAGGGGAAATAGTAAGAATATGAACGGTATCGATGACTGGCTTTGTCAAGTACCAGGTTATCAAACCCTTTCATAAACTAAAATTAAATTGGAATAAATGGGAAGGCGACTGAAAAAAAAAATGCCCCAAGCAGCAATATAGTGAGAATTTTCAACATAAAACAATAGAACCGTTTTTTTTTTTTTTTTGAAGCTAGCTCTCTTGCCGCCGATTTTTTCTCTCCATATGACATTTTAGTGGAATATATATGCAAATTACTACTCGTTCAACGCTTCAGATATCGGATCGTATATAATAAACAAACACGCAATAATAATAACAACATGATAATGACGATGATAATGGCAACAACAACAATATGATATAATAATTATAAATATAAATTAAATATGAGAAAGTGACAATAAATAAAATACTCATAATACTTGAAAACGCAGAAAAGAATATGTGTACAAGAAAGAAAAAAGACTTTTCCTTTTATATAGTATTATCGAAGCCTGAAAATCAAGATAAACAAACGCAAACAATCATCGACGGCGATTCTTTCGTTATTTGACGGCGGTACTAGTTTTATTTCTGATAATCCGAGGAGTATAGTGGATCACCAGCCCCCTGAGGGCCGAGCTTCATAAAAGCTTGGTGCCGTCTTTGTCTTCGGCGGTTTCGCACCTCCGTTATGTTTGTCCTCTGTCGTGCTCTCACCTGTTCTGTTAGCAGCGTCCTTTCGCGACCTACCTTTCGTCTCATGCAAGACCCTCCATGTGGCCGGCTAAGCTCGCATCCGAGTCGGTACTCATGGCGGGATTAAACGGCTTATTCAGTATCCATGGGTGCTCCAGGGCCTCCTCGACTGTAATTCTCTGCTCTGGGTCGACGGTGAGCATGGCGATCAATCAAGTCCAACGCCGAGTCGCCAATAGAAATCCCAGTATGGCGAAGGAATAATCGAATCGCCCTCTTTGATCTGGTCACGAAGGTTCGGCGGCGCAAGCTCATCACTAAAAGGAGGAACCGCAAAGGCAAATATAGAGACCAACACGAGTGACAAATGTCTACCGCCCGGGTGTATTTCCTACTACGGCTCGGCATTAAAATTTCTGGAGCTACATACGAAGGCGTACCACACCTAGGAAAGGCAACGGCGAGATGTTAGTAAAGTTCCTTGGCCGATTATCCCGCGGGCCAAAAAAAAAAAAAAAAAAAAAAAAAAAAGGGTAAAGATAACGCACAATGAGGTTGTGAAAGAGTCTTCTCCAATGATTTTGGCTAAGCCAAAGTCGGCAAGTTTGACGGTCAAATTTTTGTCTGTCAGCAGAATATTTTCGGGTTTGATATCCCGATGGACAATACTCCGCTCGTGCTAATCGTAGTGTCAGCGGCAAGAATGATTGGAGGTGGTTTATAGATTCATAATTCGTAAGGAGAAAGAGAAAGGAAAAGGATATTGAGCTACTTACCAGATATTTAAGACCCTGTAATAACTGAACAAAAATTCGCCTTGTATCACTCTCGGAAAGCTTGCCACGGTCAATAATCAGGTTAAAGAGCTCTCCTTCGCTAGCGAGCTCGAGAACGAGTAGATTCCCTCGTCTTCCTCATATGTCTCCTTCAAACACAGCACATTTTCATGAGAGACACTCATCAGGACGGCAATTTCCTGTTCAAGGCCAAGTTGTCCTCGACTTCGTCCTTCCTCCGTTTCCTAAATATCTTGACGGCATACTTCGTGCCGGTAGATTTCTCAATACAAAGGTGACGGTTGCGAAGTGGCCGGAACCGAGGGTACCGTTTGCCGGTAGTTCAAAGTTGTCTAGGAAAGAGCCAGAAGGCTGCGCTGAAGGGTAGCGGAACATGAACTCGGGTCATCACCAAGGGTAATATCATCGCCGTTGATCAGCTCTCTCCTGTTGTTCCTGCCAACCTTGGCTCCATTGACAAACGTCCCGTTTGTTGAGCGATCCTCAATAATAGCCTTGGTGTTGATCCAGAGGTTCCTGTTAGACAGCAACGAATCGGTCAGTTAAGCTTTAGGCGAACAAAAGGTCTAACAATATAGCTTAAAAAATATAAAATAAAATAAATTAAAAATAAAATAAATAAAATTAAAAAAAGAAAGGTCTTAGGGCGATGCAACAAAATTTGGTCGTACTAACTTGAATATAACACAATGCCAGTTTGAGACGGTAGGATGAGTGAGCCTAAAGTCGCATTCGGCATGTCTTCCAAGAAGATATCCGCTGGGGCGACCACCTCTAGACTTGCAAGTGCTGCAACCAGTACAGTTCTTCCAGCGCATTTGTCCCTTTTGTTCTCTTGAACATGTCCATCTCGTCCGTTACACACCCAGAACGCTGTTTGAGCACCAAGATGTCACCGAGATCTGCATCTTTACCAACTGGGATAAGGTATCCCAGATGTCGGACGTGTCGGCGGCAGGATGATAGAATTGGGACGCGACTTGGGTGGCAAGTTGTGTGGGCTCGAAGTTCTGAGACGGAGAGACAGGGGTGAGGATTGGTGCGCCTTCGGTGTCAAATTCTCGGTATTTGTCGTCGATGGTTCGACCGGCGTTGAGAGTCCATTTTTCAAAAGAGGGGTCGGGGAGTATTGGGTACTATTTCCTCATCGTGCTCTTCTTTGGCTTGTAATCGACCGGAACGGCGCGGTTTTTTGGCTGATGGAGGCTCTATGGCTGTTTATCCTCAGGAGCCGGGGATGGCGGCTATTTCAAAGGACTATGTCAGAGGGATGCTATTGATCGATTGAAACCTGAGAACGAACAAATAAAAGAATAGAAAGGGGAACCCAAAGATAATATAATCGGGCCCCAGAGCATTCTGTGATCTGGGTTTGATAGTCTTAGATACTTACCAGATTTCGCTTTTGGCTTGAAAGCCATGTCTTTTTTCTTATTTTTTTCTGTTTCTTTCTCTTGAGGTTTAATAATCTAGGTTAGTTTTTTTTACTACCCTCGAAACAGTAATTAAAGGTGCGATGCGAGAAGCAACAAGATATTGCCTAGATGGTTCGAATGCCCTGGAGATATATATCTAAAAAAAAAAAAAAAAGGTGACGGTGAAACAGTAAAGATTTGGGGGAGAAAATACGGCAAGTCCTTAATAATGTGTATTTTCAAACAAATTGCGCAAATAGAACAACCGCGAAGAGCTTATTGTAAAAAATTTTGGAGAAAGGAAAAGGGACGGCATAGGAGGATATTTTTGTCTTGCTGAAGATTACGATGCTTAACTGAAAAAATAATATTAACGATGAGAAAAAAAAAAGAAAAAAAGGAGAAGTTTGTTCTTGCTCCGTCCGGACTTGTTATTGTCTGGGTTTAGGAGGCAAGGACAGGAATAAGTTATAACTGGGACAATTGAGATGCGCCGGCAAAAAATAATTTAATAATAATAAATTTCCCCCAAGAATATCGCGACAGGAACTTTTCCTTCCTACTTCCACTACGCTTGTGTATCTAGAGCTAGACGGGTAATGTATACATAAAAAAAAAAATAAAAAAAAAAAAAGGTAGGCAAAAAAGGTGAGAGAGAGAGAGTACAGTTCCCACATCCTTTGTAGTAGAAGGCCGACGGTGCTGACTGGAACAGAATACGCCAATCTACCTATATACTTGGAATCTGCATCCTTATGGTATAGAATTCCAGAGGAGGGTAAAATAGAATAAAATAATATATAAAAGGAAAAGGAATGTCTCCTGGCTGACTTGGGTACTTACTCGCTCACTTACTCACACCAAACAAAATTTCCAGACCCAGACCAGACAGGATAAAACACAAAGGATACTGGTTGTTGGCTATTTCTCAGTGAATAAGGAAAAGTTGCAAAGGGGGCAACGGGGATTTCGTGAAGTAAACCGTTGCCAGGTGAAATAAGATCGAGAAAAGGCGAGAAGGCTGCCACTTATTTTTACTACTACTGGTAAAACTATATGAATGTAATAGTAGTAGTAGTAGTAGTAGTAGTAGTAGTAGTATAGTAGTAGTAGTAGTAGTAGTAGTAGTAGTAGTAGTAGTAGTAGTAGTATAGTGGTGGTGGTGGTGGTAGTAGTAGTGGTAGTGGTAGGAAGAATGACGCGCCTTTTGATTTCGTTGAAGGTGGGATGAGCAGGACATATAAACCACGCTTCGCACACAGCTAACACCACTACTGCTACCGTTTTTTAGGTGGGATGGCCCACTCGCAAGCCTTAACGCGCTGCAGTGTGAGTAACTCTCGGATTCCTTGGAACAGCAAGCAGACCCGGAAGAGTATTATTTAGCAGCAGTAGTAGTAGTTAGTATCCCTCACATCAAACCCAGAGGATCAAGTGAGGCTCTTTCCTGTCAGCTACGCATCAGCTACGCATCAGCTACTTAGATAATAGGGACCTATACTTTGTTTCTGCCCCAGCAACCATCTAGCATCGCCACGGTTGGATGAGACAAGTACCCCGAAACGAAGGAACAGGCGGAGGTATTTCCCCCGACGAGACCTCCGAGGCTTGTTTTGCGGGTTTTTTTAGTGTTTGCCGACGATAGGAGCAGTGTTGAATTTTGTGCCCAGTCCAGTATTTTTTTTGCCCGAAAATACCTAAGTGTGCTTTTTTATTATTATTACAAGTATTAGAAAGTATATATAAAAAAAATATTATCACGCACGTCGCACGTCGTCATCTACTTTGTTCTCCTATTGTTTTCGTCGATGTCTGCAGCATTTTAGCGGCACCGAAACTAATCCAAACAGCTCACTATTCCTATTATATAAGATATATAATCATTATATTGTATTACTATTGCGTCTTACTCGGAGGAAGGATATATAAGAAGTTCCACGTAGTACAGGAGGAGACGATACCTTTCTCTCCTTTCTCAGTTGATTCGGCAGAGACGTTGCCCTCCCGTGTCGACAACAATAACAACTCAACAACGTACAGGAAGCGACTCGAATGGACTTGTAAATAAAAGCTCTCACCCAACCTTTCTCATTCCAACCAGGCTATCCAATTTCCTTTCGAACAACGGATATGGCTTAGCTGGGTGTAAAAGTTTTTGTTCTTTTGTGACAGGCTTAAATTGCTCGACGAATCTAATTTCTCGTTGAAAAAACTCCCTAGACTGGACAGAACCTTCGCCGCTCGGCCTTGCAAAGAATCGCAATCCTTTCCGCCAAGTCGCGAGCAATAACCAATCCCCACGATTTATCGAGGACGGAAGACGAAGATAATGACTTTCATCGCCTAGCACGGGAATGCGAACCTCGCACCGCGCCGTCCCAAAATGCCGGACTCCTCAAACGGGATTGTGAATGCGGTTATCCCAGCCGCGGCTTCTCATCCGCCCAGTGCTTGTAATAGATGACATTTTTTTTTTTTCGTACACATTTTAGGAATGGGTAAATCCAATTCTTCTGCCAGTCGCTAACGCCTTCAATGGATAAATTTAGTCAGTTCGAGAGTTAGAGGTCGTCTTGGCTTTGTGTAATTCAGCTTCCTATCTACAGTCAGAACGCGCCGCAACGAAGCTCATCGATACTCTCGTTCCGTATCTAGAGGAATCAAGCAGGCCCGAAATCGAGCCATCGCCGTACCTTAAGGGCTTCGAGCCTTGTCCGTGGGAAGCATTGTCTGCATCTTTGACAGAAGCACTACTGATATTGGGGAAATTTCCCTCTCTTCGAGACCGCGCGCTATCTCTGTGATCGAAACCTATCTGCGGAATGTTCAATCACTGTCGTCGCCGCCGTCGATATAAGTGCAGATGTGGAAGCTCTACCGGTAGCTACGCTGGTTGTTTCGTTCCTTGGCTTTCTTTCCTCCGCGGCCACCCGGATGGATATTTGGCAGCCGGAAGAGAGACTTGATCTAGTCACTTATATTCGCGGCATCATCTCCTCAGAGTTTTTGCTAACTGTAGAGACCGCTTTCTCCACATACGAAATAGTCACGAGAGGGAGCTCAGGCAGTGGAAAAATATGCTCGTCACTATGCTGCAACCGGGCGACCTCTGGGCGCGATGCTTTTGCAGCAGGGATTCACGAGGTTGCTAGCTGCTGCGGCATCGCTTTGGCAGCCAGCCGACCGTGCTCAAAGATGAACGCGTGCTTGATCAGCTCATGACAAAAGCATCTATACTCAGGTCAGCCGTTTCATCTCCAGAGCGAAAACAGGAAGTCTTACTTCGCCCTTGAGGCGCCGCCTCCGCCCCAGTACCGAATGGAATGAACGGCTCCGCAAATCCCTTGCATGCTGAATCTATGAATGAAACTATCTCGAGGTACGTCGAGCTTGCCACGGACGAACTCGCCCTCTTAGATGACGGTGCCGATACCTGCAGCTTGGTACAGCCTGGCAGCAAAGATTGGCATTTTCGGTGAAAGCATATGCCCTTGTGGCATTCTGCTGCTGCGCAGAAGTGCACGTAGCTGCTCGGAACGAGGAGGACTACGAACAAGAAGATTATGTCGCAAACCTATCAAGTGGTTGGAGTCGATAATGGAAGATCCAATTCAGATGGCGGACCAAACACTAGCCAAGAACTGTGCTGAAGGCTATGGCTGTAGTCGCGCGTAAGGATCGTTCGTTTGCTGTTACGGTATCGCGCTTGCTCCCTCGCTTTATTGTGCGATCAGGAGTAGAAGCCGAGACGGTGAAGGTTGCTTGTAATGTTTAGCGAATATACTCCGTTTTCTCTCACAGGATGCTATAATACTACGCTATACACGCTCGGCAATGTTCTATCGTCTGGAAACCCTGAGAGAGCGCTGACAGGCCCTTCTCCTCGTGAAAGGCTTGCCCAGGCTGGCCGAGCAGCACACATGGGCTCTGGATATCTCTCTCACTCAACACTGATGAGGAGAAGTTTTCCGTGTATGAAAGGGTAGTGGAGGCTATCGTTGGCGTTGCAATTGACCTGAAGGACGAAAAAATAGTCGCCTTGGCCGCAAGTATTCTGATCCAAAAAAATTGGGAAGGTTGCACCAGCTGTGGATGCGAAAATCATAAGGGAGCTGAGCGAACTTGCTATCGTTGGTGGTCCAAGTGAAATGAAAACCGTTACTGAAGCTCTACGACAGACTTGGGAGCACGGCTGTGGGCATGAGAGATGTCAATATCGCTGGCGCTGTTCTTGACGCCAGAATTCATCTCTCGAAGACTCTCTCAAAGGATTCCAGCCGTAGGGAAACCTACCTGGTGAGCCTATTAGAGTGTATCATTAATAAAGGTGACATCCACGAGTACGACTCTAAAAGGCTCACCGACGTGGAGGTACGTACTACGTTACCAGAGTCTCCAAAGCTACGTTTCATTGGAGGTTCTTCAATGTTTCTAAACCTCGATATCGTTCAGCTCGCAGCCCGCGAAATATCACAAATCCTTCAACCTCTAGCAATCCTTCTCTCGTCGCACAGCCCAAACAGCGAAAGAGTTGCCGCCCTTCTCGATCCCGGCGAATCAAGATGTGCAATCACTCTTCAGGGACGCATGGTTCAATTGCGTCGTGCACGGGTTTCTCCGAATAGTGACCTCGCTCAAAGCCACGACGCGTTCCTTCGGATCATTGCGCGACATTCGCCGCCGCTCATTGCAGAGTCGCGTATTAATCAGACGGAGAGTGATATAGAGCTCAATACGGTTCTTCGAAGAGGAATGAACAGCCAGAATACAGCAGAACAAAAAAAAACTCATTACAGCCCTGCCTTCTAATGAAGGGGAGATTCGCAGCCTGAGTTACCCCAAAGTCATCTTCCTGCAAGCAGCCCTGTTACTAGAAAGTCTAAGAGCCTCGGAAGGAGACTGCACTAAGGTGCTGACGTACTTTGTTGATCCAACTTTTCAAATCCGGAGACACTGCTCATTGCATGAGCTCAATCGCCAACGAGGTATGCAAAGTTCCACCTCTCCTTATGTTCCTCCCTTCTTCCCCTTCCCTCCCTACGCCTTCTCGATTTTATATTTCCCTTGTTAGCCTTGTACGATATTCCAATCTGATAAAACAAAAATAATTTTTTAGGTCATGGCAATATACGTTCGCAAAGTTCTGCAAGGTCAACAGCTCATTCACAGCTTCGCACGTAGCGCAAACAGCTCTAGAGCTCATCGTAGGCTGCTGCCACCGAGTAGAAAGGGTGCAGACGATCTCAGCAGCTTGTGCGGACCGGATGATAAGCGCTGTGCCGTCTGCATTGTGCCATAGATCCTCCACTGTTTGCATTGCTTGAAAGTTGCTTTCTCTCCTTTGACGAGCTGCCTTGAGCGGAACTCGACGAATACTCCTGGCGATCTTTGTTTACAAGTCAAAGAGGCAAGATCACGATAGAAACTGTCTGATTCTTATGCTCTTCGCCGGAAGACTCTTAAGAACCTCCTTACACGCGCCAAAGTATGGGTTCTAAGAGTTATCGACAGAGCGCCAATGGATATAAAAGGGCTTCTACAAACTTACCTGTCTGAAGCAGACGATGAAGGCGCATTCGGCACACGTCTCCCTTGCCGCTCGTTCGCCTATGATATGGGCGCCGCGTTCCGACAAGCGATCCTCGGCTCACCTCTATCGAAAACCTAGGAGACTGCGAAATCAATATCGCCTCGATTTTATGGCTCAATTCACCATGCGTCAGGCGTACCGTCATGAAGATCGCTTGCCTGAAATTATCGCCCGACTGGATGAGGCTGACGCGAACGCGCACTGTTCCTCGTAGCTCGACAGACCTTGACGCGGAAACAATACTTGCCCATCTTGAACTACGGGCTCGTAACAGGAAATTCGTATCAATGACCGAGGTTCGTGACGTTCTACGAAGCGCTGGCTGGGCTTCTTTGCCGCTCTAAGATGAACAAACTGCCATTATCTATCACTTTTGTTGGGATCCCTTTCGCCATCTTCACCCAAGCAGAGCATTAAGCTTGGAATCGGTCTGTGGTTGGGTTGCGTAAACGAGAACCCATGTTAGAATCCAGAATACTCAATGAAATTGCTCAAAATTGGGAAATGACCGTACGAAGAAGCAAGGCTTGTTCTCTCAAGCGTTCGACCCTCCGATCGTTCCTCTGTAAATGGAGTATGCGCCATCCAGTAAGGAACAAAATATGAAGAGTCAGCAGACTGCAGTAAAACAGCCTCTCCCCTCATTTGAGGGTCCTACAATTCTTGTCGAGCCGCTTTCATGCGTCGCCGACATAGTAGCCCGCAATCTTAAGGATATTCCACCGCATAATCCGCATCACATTGGAAGGCTTAAAAAATGGTAGTGGGCATCCTCTTGCTCGAGAAGTCCGGTTCCAGTTTATACTCTTCTCCCTGCAGGTATTGAAACACAGTCCTGGCCTGTTGTCTCCTGCGCTGCAGTGGAAGATGAAGGATCAGATTCTCTCCGCCGCTTTGGCTGGTTCAAATTTCCTCCTAGATGGTCTTACGGCGGCAGTAGGGTACAACTCAAAGCAGAGGTGGCTATCATGAAGGACGTTGTTACGAACTTTGCATAGCATATCCAGCATTGAAACCCTACAGGAAGTCGCTCGATACCAAGCAGATCTACTCTTGATCTTGCTTGAACATGAGCAACAGCGTGTTAATACCTGGCTCAATCCGGTCGATCATAATAAAAAGAAAGCCATCATGAACCGCGGCGCGTCATTCGCATTCACACGAGCAAACACTTGTCACACTCCTGCCTGTTGCTTGGAACGAGAGTCCTGCTCTGGCGTTGCAGCTGCCGGCGCGCTTCCCCTCGAAGCGATTAGAATCGGAAGTCCGCAGGCTTTTGCTAATGTATTCCCGAGCGTGTTGTTGACAACCCTCAAGCACTTCATCTAATGCTAGCGATCGTTTGCCGAATGATGTCAACTTCCAGCTCAAGTATTTGCTTTTCTGGGCACCGTTGATCCAAATCCGCTCAACATATTTCTTGCCGTCTACGCCAATAATCCGTTCATCTTGCAATATGCCATGCGGGCTTTGGAACACCATTCAGTCGACGTAACGTTCTTCTACGTGCCTCAGATTGTGCAGACTTTACGGTACGACGTCCTGGGCTACGTCGAACGGTTCATCCTTGAAACCGCCAAATTTTCGCAGCTTTTTGCTCATCAGATTATCTGGGAACATGAAAGCGAATGCCTATAAGGACGAGGATTCGCAAGTCCCGGACCCTGTCAAGCCAACTTTGGACAAAGTTATGGACCACTTAGTCAACAGCTTCTCACCCGTGGACAGAAACTTTTACGAGCGGAGTTCTCCTTCTTTGAGAAGTAACCTCTATTTCAGGGAAGCTACGTCCTTTTCATCAAAGCTCCAAAGCCGAGAAGAAGCAGAAGATCGAGGAAGAACTACGGAAGATCAAAGTGGACGTGGGTGTTTACCTGCCGAGTAACCCGGACGGTGTCGTTATCGGTATCGACAGGAAATCGGGAAACCCCTACAAAGTCACGCAAAGGCCCCGTACATGGCGACATTCCGTATCAGGAAGAAAGCCGCTAACTCTGTTACTTCGGAGGAAGCGCCGTCCAGGGCCGAGAATAGGTGACATTGGCGGGCGAAGAGATGTGGCAATCCGCGATCTTCAGGTCGGCGATGACTGCCGACAGGACATGCTGGCTCTCCAACTTATTTCCGCCTTTAGGAGTATCTTCAATGGGGTTGGTTTGGACGTATACGTCTTCCCTTACCGCGTTACCGCTACTGCACCAGGCTGCGGCGTGATCGACGTCCTGCCCAATTCCATCTCGCGAGATATGCTTGGACGCGAAGCCGTCAACGGACTTTACGACTATTTTACCACCAAGCATGGAGGAGAAGACTCGATCCGTTTCCAAGAGGTACATCCGTTCTAATGTTTCGAAGCTACCCTTGCTTGCCTTTCGCTAACATCCACGGTCACATCTAGGCAAGGAACAATTTTGTTCAGAGCATGGCGGCATATTCCGTTATTTCCTTCCTTCTGCAGTTCAAGGATAGGCATAACGGTAATATCATGATGACGATGCTGGTCACATTCTCCACATCGGTGAGTGATAAATTCCTTCCAAGATTTGCCATTTTCTAACTGTTTATTTTCGATAACTAACCACGACGTCCATTCAAAAGATTTCGGTTTCTGCTTCGACATCGCGCCCGGTGGCATCACCTTTGAACGTGCTCCTTCAAGTTGACGTCCGAGATGATTTGCTGTGATGGGCGGAAGCACTGAATCTCAATCCTTCCAATGGTTCGAGGAGCTTTGCGTGAAGGCGTTCTTGGCTTCACGGCCTTACAGCGAACAGCTTATCCATTGCGTGACGCTCATGCTCGACAGCGGGTTAGTCAAAAAAAAAAAAATCAAGTATCCTTATTTTTCATTCGCACATTCCCTTGTACGTTGTTTGTCACTAACTTTGCCAACTCGAAAAAATCAGACTGCATGCTTCAAGCCCGAAACCATCCAGAACTTCAGAGACCGCTTCGTTCTTGATAAGAGTGAGCGCGACGCTGCAGAGTTCATGAGGAGTCTCGTGAAGAAGGCGTACAGCAGCTACACGACCGGCGTGTACGACCAATTCCAACTGTGGACCAATGGGATCCTTACTAAGGGTTGCTCCAACCGGACAGAGCTTAGGATATCACATGTCCGGCCGTTCGTCCCAGTTGGATTTCCGGAACGGGACGAAACTATGACAATAAAATAATAATCCCATATTTATCCCGTCTTTCGGTCCTATACAAATAAATTGTACTCATTTTTTGTTTTTCTCTTCTTTATTTTGGGTTGCGCAGAGGTTAGTTTAGCTTTCTCTGCCATCGTGGTTCGTTCTTTTATTTCGAGGTCTTAGGTTTTTTTAAAACAATATTTTAGTAAGCCTATAAACCTCATTTCTAGTTTAGATAGCAATATATAGATATATAGACCTGCCTCTTCTCCAGGAATACCGCTGCCTAGCCTTGACAATGAAGGGCGCACACATACGTATTAGTTAATAATAATTTTCGATTAATGATATCTCAATATTCGACTGATCAAGAGTAAATACAAGCTCCCCAATCTATAAATATAAATAAATAAATAACTACTATACAACTCGTGCGCACTAAATTTATGCGGCAAGAGGTCTTTCGTTTGAGGAGATATATATATATATATATATATGTGAAGTACATACCCCACATCCGCCGTATCGGCACGATCTGGTCGAAAAAAAAATTTTTCTGGGTGCCTAAAAGCGCGACGCTTCTTAAAGTCTTTGCGAAAGGGCCAATGATAGGCTAATATCACATTTCCTGTCTACTGGCCTGCTTGGGTTCCGCCAAATGTCCTTCTGCAGGTGAAAATATTCATTAAGCGAACGGTCGAGACGAATACATGACGAGAAATTCGCAGGTTTGTTCTCTTTGCATGTGTTAAGTCTCTTATACCGTAATGCCGTAGAATCAATTTCTCAACCTCTAGATATTTCTAAATTGAAAAAACTTTTCTGCCGAAATGAAATTCAAAAAAAAAAAAAATCCATACTTCATATATAAAACAATTTGAAATTCACCGTAATAATAAAACATGAAATATAGAAAATATGGAAAAGTGTTAGCTGGAACACCCTATAATATGATCAATTGTTGGATCACTAAGTTGCGTTGCTTTCTTCTCTTTGGTCTTTTAGCACCAGAGCCTATACAGCGTTTTGAGCATCAGCTGTACGCTTGCAGACATGCTTTTTTTTTTTTTTGCTACATGTTATTTCACCGTGGCACCAAGGATCCCTTACGGTACCGAACAAGGAGAGCGATATAGTTATCCTTGTCTTCAAATAGGAACGCAATGTCGAGGGGTGGGAAGGCAAAGTTTTGTAGAGACTAGGTCTAAGCGGGCTTTTATGACTTCACCGGAAGTAAAGGGCTAGGACTGGTTCTCAATTTAAATGATCGAACCTTCAAAGATATAGAAACAAGAAAACAAAAAAAGACAGACGTGCTTGCTAAATTAAAAAAGAGTATCAGTAAAAATGAAACTAAACTAAGAAACAGAAAACGTATCGACTAGATGTGCCACAGACGACCTGGATCTAGCGTGAGTGCCCTTTATTTATTTATTTTTTTCCCAAATTTATCTTCAAATGGGTCTAAAAGGGAAGAACTGAGAATAGTCTACACCCCGTAACCTGATCAGATATAAAGTCCATATCAACAAGGGGGCAAAAAAGACCGCCATCAATTCACACTTTCCCTCTCGTTTGGTGCATCCAACTCACAATATCAATATTTAGAAAACGAAAAATAAATAAATAGGTGTTTTTAAACTTTATGTTTAATATGCGAAAAGCAGTTTTTATTATAGGTCCATAAGGATGAACATAAGCCTTGAAGTCGATATCCGCTGATTGAATGAAGTCTGTCTAGCGATTTATCAAAGGAAGTGGTTACTAAATGTTTCTTGTTCTAGTATGTAGCAGCTTTATTACTTTTGTAACAAAGAGAAGGCGGAAAGGGGGGAAAGGGGGGCGTGTTGTGTGTGTGTGTGTGTGTGTGTGTGTGTGTCTCCAGCTCCATTAAACGGTAGCTAAAGGATGAAAAATAGGAGTACTAAAAAACACGATATCGGTAGAGAAAAAGGGCTCATAAAAGATATATAGAATTATTCCGTAACCCACTCCGTGATAAAAAACTCCAAAGAATTTTTATTTTTTTTATAAAAAAAAAAAGAAATAGTTGTCTCCATCACTTAAGCGGCGGCTTCTCCCTCCTTCGCAGGTGCAGCGGCTCCCTCGGCAGCAGCTTCCGGCTTGGCACCTTCAGCTGGTGCGCCTTCGGCCTTAGCAGCTCCCTCTCCCTCGTTCTCGGCCGCCTCGGAAGAAGTCCAGAGCGTAAGGTTGTCACGGAGCAGCTGCATGATCAGGGTGCTGTCACGGTAGCTCTCTTCGCTAAGAGAGTCGAGCTCGCAATGGCGTCATCGAAGGCCTGCTTAGCGAGGTGGCACGCGCGGTCTGGTGAGTTCAGGATTTCATAGTAGAAAACTGAAAAGTTGAGGGCCAGACCCAGGCGGATCGGGTGGGTTGGAGTCAGATCGGTTTGGGCAACATCGGTTGCTTGCTATTAGGAAAACAAAATATAGTTAGTGGTATTCAAGAATATGAAAAAATAATATAAAAATTAAACGATTAAACCGAAGCATAAACTAAAAAAAAAAAAAAAAAAAAAAAAAAAAAATTTCGGAGAAAGGCGAAAGAAGGGAACTGGAAAAATAACATGATCATGCCTATCGCGGAATTTTATAGAGGCAGATAACATGTAATATATGAATGTATATAGAGATAGAGGAGAAAAGGCACTAGAAGTAAATGGAAAAGCAGTTGAAGCAAGAAGCTAAGGTATCACGGGAAGAGCTTCAAAGGGGCGCACATGAAAAATGGCCACATTTGAAAGTAGAGGAGGGGGGAGACAAAAAGAGCAAGAGGGAAGAACGAAAGGAAGGGAGGTAAAAAGTCGATAGAGCAACTAGAGTGTTGCGGCGAAGAAGCTGAAAGTGCAAGCATAGAGAGAAACTTTACCTTGTAGGCCTCGTGGGCAGCATTGGCGGCCTCCTTGCGTTTCTCACCAGAGGCGAATTCGGCAAGGTAACGATGGTAATCTCCTTCCTGCGCTGGATGTCAGTATCCCAAAACTTGGAGCCTAATAAGGAGACGGAGAAATGACAAGGTTGCGGAATACTCTAAAAGCTGGGGATATCAAACTCCTGCGATGAATAGAAACTCACATCTTGTGTAGAAAAACCTTCGATTCTCCAGACTCCGCTTTAGGGATGAGACTGTCGTCGAGGACGTTAAGGACATCCTGGCAGACCTTTTCGAGTTCGTCCTCGATCTTTTGGCGGTATTCCTTGATTTGAGCGGTATGCTTATTGAACCTTTGCTCTCCTCCTTTTGCTCGATGGAGGAAATGATACGCCAAGAAGCGCGACGCGTTCCAACGACGTTTCTTGTAGGCGACGGACAGCAGGTTACGCTCATCCATAGATAATTCACCGGACATCTGCAGCTTTCGTGTAAGCGAGAAGCCTCCCAAAATGAATCTTTTTCATTGGTAAATCAAAAATAAATCAGGGATACTTTACATTTGCAACCTCCTAAATATTTCCGAATAAGAAAGGTTGGAAATTTAGTAAACTGCTCACGACCAATGTTCAACGATGCCTCTCATGGCCGAAGAGGCGATTTCGGTGCTGCCGTGAGTAACGAACCTTCATGTAGTTGACCATTTCTGCAAAGCGCGTGGTTGTTAGCATGTAAGCACATTTATACCTATACTTTTTTCTTTCCCTTTGTTTTGATACACTTAGAGCATATCGCAGTACACCATATAAGATATAACCAATATCACAAAATATTCATTGAAACAGTAATTTAAAGCAGCAGGTGGAGAACAACCATCGTAGCGTTCGGCCTGTTCGCATAGGCGAGCAAGAACGTTTTACTGCAGGATTTTCAAAAAAAAAATTTGTCAGCTTCAGATTGACAAACAACCTTATGCTGATAATAACGAGGCTCCCATAAAGTAGTCGAGCAGTGGCAGTTTACTAACCTCTCGCGCTGCAAGGAGAATGAAACTGTTAGCAGAAGAACAAAATGCCTGAGAAGAGAAGACTTGAAAGAATAGGTTCCCAAGAGGGGGAGAAAAAAAAAGGGGTGACAATATAGGCAAGAGTTCAGGGCAAGAAGGTATTGGGGAACAAAGCTCAAGCTGATAGAAGCTTGAAGGGAGGAAAGGGGAGAGAATTTTAAAGGGATATGGGCGCAAGGACAACACTTGAAGGGAAAAAAAAATGACGTCTTCATCACCGAGCTCGATGCAGGCTCTATAGATCACGTTGGAGGTTTATATACAGAGAAATGCTTGCGCGGAAAGAACCACGCGAGTAATCTATAGGAGCAAGGGGACAAGAGGTATTTCTAGAACATAGACAACAAGCTGCTGAGGAGGGAATCCAAGGAAAAGAAGGGGTGTTCTTGTGTTTGCATCGACGACCAAGCTCCCAGTTTTGAGGGACATGGAGAAGCGAGACCGAGCAGATTCATGATATGAACAGACAACTGATAGTAAAAATAGGGATCAAACTCTTTCAGATTAGCTTACCTCATTCGACATCGTGTAAGAATAAACTGGAGACGGTTGGAATTATATATGTATTGTTCTTTGTGATTTCGTGTTGGGGTTTTTTTAAAAGGTAGACTTAATCTTGGTTGTCTTTTTTTTAAGAGTGAAGGGGGGGGGGGGGAATTAAGGGAGGAAAAAAAAAAAAAAAAAAAAAGAGGGAAATTTTTTTTGGGGGAAGAAGGAGGGAAGAGATGGCGATATGGATCTTTTTATTTTGTGCGTGGAAGTATGTGTGTGTGTGTGTGTGTGTGTGTGTGTGTGTGTGTAGTAAGAAGGGGAAAAGAAAAGAAAAAAAGAGAAAATAATTTTTTCTTCTCTCCACTAGCAGCTTAAGTAGCAGTATAAATTGTATTTATTTACTTGGTATTTTATTTTTTTATTTATTTTTAAAATATTATTTTTTTTACTGCTGATGCTGCTGTTGCTATAGCCTACTGCTATAGCCTACTACTATTGATAATTTCAAAAAGAGAACAACAATAAGGGAGAGGGAAGAGAAGGCGGACACCAATGAAGTAATTTCTACTAGACTCAATTTAAGTAATAAGGTATTTCTGTTTATTTACTACTACTTTCTTATACCGCGGGCGTTTATCTGCAAGAACGTCCGCACGCACATACAGAGGAAGGAGAGCATAGGTTCATATAACTAATACTATACGCCTTGATTGATATCTAGTTTCATACATTTTTAATACCAATTATTTCGCTCATAAATATTTGAGGCTGTCCCTTCATCCTATTACATACTTCTAGTCAAGGTAAAATACCTCTTGACGTCTTGGGGAGATATACACCGCGCGAAACATAAACCTTATCTGCCTCTCGGAAGCCAGGACGGAGAAACCAATAGCTTTCCTCTCGAATCTCAAGAAGACCGAAATAAGATTACTCACCGCAGCACCGCTTGCGGAGCCATGCTCTCCCTATTGAGTAACTGCTGCGTTCTACCTCCTAGCAGCCTTCTTTGAACCTTCTGCGTCAGGATTTCAATACCAATACAACTATGTACGACGGCGAAGCTCTCTACCCTCAAATCGGTAGCTCTTCTATGTCTCACACTCCTCAATAATCAAGCCTCACAGAGACAGGAGAGCAAACGCATTTCCACCCTCTTACAAGAGCAATACTGAGCTGTCTCTCTCTCCCTCTCTATATTCAAAGCCCTCCTTTTTTCTTTTTCGTCCTCCTATGAGAACGGTAGGAAAGACCATTCACAGTGACGATAATATGAAGCACAGAAGAGGTGAAAAACGTCGGACGACTGCGCAAAGACAGCTATTGTTTACTTGGCTTCAGAGAGAAAAAAAAAGGGCGTGTGTACATGATACCTCCGTGGCCATGCATTATGTCTAGTCCACTCTGGTATCGGATACCTTGTTCCGTCGTTTACCCATCCCAAAAGAACCCAAAAGAATCTACCCCACTTTGCCAAAAAGCAGCCCACTCTCGCCCTTTTTTTCTCTTCCTCCCAGAAATAAAGGAGAGGAGCAAAAAAGACAAGTGGCACACCCAAGGGTTCAAGATAGAAGAAAAAAAAACCAAACCACGATAGAGATTACATCGTAAAATAGGGACAGACACTTTCGTCTATCATAGTGAGATTGAAATTTTTTTTTTCCTCTCTTTCCTTTATTCCGACCTTTGCGGTCCAATAGTCCAATAAAATTTTGCTCAAAGGTCAGCAACATAGGGAACGCGATGAAGGCTTCAGAGCTCCATTTTCACAGCCTTCTGAAGCTCAAGAGCCAAGACAAATTACTTGAGAAGAGCTGTTTCAACTCCTATAAGAAAAAAAAATTTTTTACCCCCTTTACTTCCTGAGGTGGGGAAAAACGGAGGCTCAAGCTCCAAGCGCTTAGCTCTGCCTATCGATAAAGGCTGTTTGGATAGATAAGAAGCAGTTCGCCTGACCTGCTGGCTAGAACATTGCGAGCTTTCCTACTACTATAAAAAACAAAAATTCAACGACAATGTTTTGTTTCTTGACGAGCTTGAAGCTTTTGTTTTTCAGCCAATGATACTTCCGATTTTTTTTTACCTCGATTTACCTTTTTATCAGTCTAGAAGCTTCTTCCTAAAGATCAGGTGCCTCGCCTTTTTTTTTTTCTTAGTGGTGTATGACGCAATGGTGTTGTCGTGACGTCTATCCGTTTCGATTCGAATTTAAATTTATCTTGCTCATTTTTTTTGTACACATTTAATGATATGATATCTAGACATGATTCCAAACATCCCTGGAAAAGAACTACTCCCAAAGAGAAGAGGGGGGGGAAGCTTGAAGAGTTTGCCTCCCACCCTTCTCAGCTGCATATAAAGCCACAGACGACTTTGGGTGCTTGAGGATATATGCCTTTCCTGCTATTAGGCGATAAGGCTGCCAATAGGCTCTAAAATCGAATGTGAGATCGAAGGGACGCATTGTATGCAGCAACCCACTTATCGAATTTCGAAGATTCCAAGACTGCGTAACCATAATAATGTAATCTATATAAATGAAAATAAATTCAGAGCCATATACTTCTTATATACAATTCTCGTTTGCCACTTTCAGGAGAACGTCTTGTCGAGAAGCAAGGTAAAAAAAAAGTGATGAACAAGAAAAGCATTAAGATCAGTGTCGCAAAAAGCTTCCTTTGAAAGAATGGAAAAATCAGTTGAAGCAATTAAAACCATAAGAGACCATTAAACTACGTAAGTTTAGTAGAGCGACAAAATTAGGAAAGCTCAAGATGCGAACATGCAACAACAGCACTAAAGATACTAGTAATACAAAGCGACATGGCGGAAAAAAACACAGGCGACACCAAACGTACACAAAACCAGAGCACTATACCAAAGGGAAAAAAGAATTCTTAAAAAAAGAGAGAATAATCAAGAGAACGTTAATGAGCGAGTGTACAATATATGGAGTAGTAAACACAATCTGTCTTGTTCGGGACGCATGTTCATGCTCGATAGATAACTAATAGAATTGAATATATAGTAAAGTACTTCACTCATGAAGGTGAATCGCATTTAGGAAGGGAGAACCAAAAAATCTGGAGGGAGAAAAGGATGAAAAAACCGGATGGACGTAATAAAGGAAGAATGATGCAGGCTAGAGGAAGGCTGACGAAACGAGCAAGATATACTGAAATTACCTTATTACCGGTTAAATGAGGAATAAAAATTGATATTCAGTTGCCAAAACGCTTTATTCTGTTGTGCTTGCTTTCTTTGCTTGTTAAAAGCTTCAATCTTGCTATAACCAGATAAAACTAGGCTGAATATCCTATTTTCATGAGTATCCTGCAAGTTCTGCGCATGATACCCGACGGTGTTTCGTTTCTTTATAAAGGTCTCATTGTAACGATTGCTTCCGTATTCTGCTGTCTTCGAGAACCAAAATTCCATATCTGTGAGATAGGTGACGCGAATGGAGGATATTGAAAAAAAATTCCATTGGAACAGCTTCAATGAGCAGATAACAGCTGATAAGATGGTCGTCTCCGAATTTTTGGTTAAACTGATTTCGCTTCGCCATAGAGTTTCCGTGGACAAGTAGTTTTCCAACACCAGGGTCAAAAGACGATGCAAATGTTATGAAATAATACAAAAAGATATCCACCAACACCGGCAGCCGTTAAATGTAGCAAGAACGAGTAGAAAACCAGACCAGACCAAACGAAATAAACACAAAGTGATGGGAAATGCAAACGGCTTAAGTAACTACTACTTCGAGGGAATCGATTTTGTTTGATCCTCCACTTCTCGTTATTCTTCATTCTATTTTTTTTTTTTTTTTTTTTTTTTTTTAAAAAAAAAAAAAAAGGCCTTTTTCCCTTTTATTTGTTTTGTTCGCTCACTTATTTATCTTATTTTGTTTTATTTACTTTTTTTTCTTAATTTTTTTTTCTTAATTTTTTTTTCTTTCTATAGTTCTTTGCGGGGTTGTTTTGACTTCTTGATTGATATACTAAAGGAGTAGAACGAAAATTCAAAGGAAAAGACCCGAATATTTGCTCGTTTCTCAATCCATGTAAAAGTCATTCTTGAGCATGGCGTTCGCCATAGAATCTTGAGCTACGAGCGGCTTCGGCTGTGGGGGCGGATTGTTCGGAATGGCGTTTGCTGGAGGAGCATGTTGATACCGACTGGCGGCGGCACGGCCGAAGAAGCCACTGGTCATTTCCTCTTCGGATGAATCTGGAAGTCGACCTATATAGTCAGAGACACGGAGAATGATAATTGATAAGCTTTACAAAGAACAACAATAAGGGGGGCGACAACCTTTGCCTGCCACGCCCGTCATCGTACTCGCCCCAATTGAAAGCGGCCACCGGTTTGAGCGTCCCTGAGAGCTTTTGCTCCGAAACTCATCCTCCTTGTGAAAGAACTCCCATCGGCTGCTGCGGACTTGAGCCGGAGACGCATCGTCATCGTCAAATGGAGATTGTTATTATTACAGCTGCTGTTGACAGACGAGGCGGAGCTCATCGACTCCCGGCGGTATCCGGGCCAGGTCGGGCTAGTAGGAGCGACGGGAGACGTGCCGGTCAATCCCGCCGATATAGATAGGCGGCGTCTCGATTGGCCTGGGCTGCAGCAGTCGTTATAGGACCGGGTAGGCAGAAGGAGGGGAGCGAGATGAGAAGAAGTCGGAAAGGGAGGGACCGCTCGGCGAGAAAGACGCTCGGCGTTGGAAGTTGCGGTTCGTGTTGGACTGATCGTCGGTGGGTTTGGACATTGTTTTCCCTTGTTTTAATATCTACCGGAGGGAAGGAGTAATATCGAGATGATAATCAAGACCTTTTTTTTTAGGAAAACCTTCACCAATCGCTTTTTCTCGAGAGAAGAGCAACTGTAATTTATATAGGAACCAATAACTTAAATTTATGGATGCTCTTCAGTAACCTTCTTCTTGGGGCAATCTTTTTTTTTTTTTTTTAAAATCCTTCGCTTTCGATATTTATTGACGTAATCTGCTCTCTATCCCTCTCTGCTGATGCTGTTTTATAATACTTTTGTTGAGGTCGTTTATCTCTTTATCTTTAGCGGTAATTCTTATCTCCTGGCTGCGGTTGGGATGATAAGACGTAAGAAAAGAAGTAACCAAAGAACCAATGAACAGTGACGGAAGTTGGAAGTTGCGGATGGTGAAATGAATAGATCTGGGTCTTATATACGCTTTCTTTTCTTGTGTGTGTGTGTGTGTGTGTGTGTGTGTTGAGCAAGTAGGAAGTAGGATAAAGAGTGTGAGAGTGAATGTTGATAGCAATAAATAATAAAATGGATAAAATTAAGGTTGGGCGTTGTGTTGCGGTGTGTCTGTCTGGTTGGATAAAAATGCAAAAGTAAATGGGAGAGTACAAAAGAAAGAGAAATATAATAATAATAATAATAATAATAATAATACTAGCAGGTGCAAAGAAAGAAACAACGAAATAACAAATATATTTGATAAATTATTACTTAAGTATTACTATAAGTATTTTCAAGAAAAGGAAGAGGCGGTGAGGAAAGGTAACAGGAAATTAATAGTAGTTAATACCCAGCTCGTTCAATATGGAGATAGTAAAAAGAAAGAAAGAAAGCGGAAGTATACCCCCCAATATATATAGTTGGAGTAGTAGTAGTTCGTATACGAGTATTATTGGGCAGATGGTGGTGGTTTGGGAAAAGCATATACAGGAGATCGTTAATACGGTAAGTTATCTACTCACCTCACTCCCTAGGTATCCTTAATTATATCTTTCCGTGCGAGGTATTCCTACCCTTGCTTTTCCCTATGCTTTTCTACCCTTTTGACTAAGTATATATTATTAATTGATAATTATTATTATTTTCCCTTGACTTAACGTTCAGTCTCAATTTTGTCGTGTCTAGGCTTGTGAATAGAGAGGTTCAGTTAGAGGAGAGGAGGTGTGAGAGGTAGTGAAAAAAGACAACAAAAGCAAAAACTGTAATGATAAAAGGAAAGAAAAGCAAAAAAAAAAAAAAAAAAAAAAAAGATTAATTATTTATTTTTATTTTATTTTAAACCACAAAAAGATAACGAGAAAGTAAGAAAATGCGGGAATGGGCCACTACTGACCACAATAAATAATAAATATAAAATTAAAAAAAAAAAAAAAAAAAAACAAGATACTTGGGATGTCACTGTATATTCTCTAGTTTTGTTTCTTTGAGAAAACACAGACGGCCGACTACTTAAAACTTCGGAGAGTATATGTCTATAAACTTATAACAATAATTTATTACACTTGCCTCCGTATCTCCATCTTTTTCCACATCTAAAATACCCGCTACATTCTCTTTAACTCTCACACAGTATCGAATATCCCCGTCGTAATTATATCTACTTAGGCTTTATATGCATATACTATATCTCTATAATCTTCTAATATCTCCCTTCCTTCTAGGGGTTAGTCCAATTGTCCTGCCCGAAAGATTATATAAGTGCAAACACGTCGCAGGTCCTTTTTGCATTCCTTTTTTACTATACAAGTTTCCCCACACTTTTTTTTTTTTTTTTTGGTTCTAAGTCGTTAAAATATATCAAGTACCTCTCCTTAAACTTTACACTGCTGGCTTTCGAATATACTTCACCAGTTCTCCAACGTAGCCAGCTCTTTAACAATTGCAATGAGACAAATCTTGGGATCAAGGTAAGGTGCAGAGTAACGACTAGAGATACATGCTCGAATTAAGAAAAGAGCAAGGGTTCTCAAGAGGTACACACCTTTTCTTACCCTTTCTTTTTAGCGGTTCTAGTGAATGATTTTGGCCTGAGATATGGGATTTATGGGCTAAAAACTCCTCTGCTGATGATGATGAAATACTGTTTTTCCC
The DNA here is from genome assembly GCA_002224055.1 of Pezizomycotina sp. ARF18. Taxonomy (NCBI): domain Eukaryota; kingdom Fungi; phylum Ascomycota; species Pezizomycotina sp. ARF18. The sequence continues at coordinate 239,472 of AZLU01000033.1, forward strand.
TGGGGTTTATCTGAATAGCTCCACGACCCTCACAAAGTAACGAGAATTTGCGTTTGGTAATCGCGAAGAGAAGAACCCAACAAGCATTTAACAGACACTTAAAAAAAACGGAGGAGGGCCCTCAATTCAATGGACTGTCCGCCTCTGATGCATAAGCACAGCACCGATCATCCCTCGGATTATTGCTGTGGGGTTGACGGCTTCAGTGATTCAATGACTGAGCAGTAAAAATTAATAACTACGTATTTACGGAGGAGGTAACGGGCTTCTTCTGCCTGTTCCTTCTCCATTCTCTCCTGACACCCATATTTCCCGTGGCATTCGTGGAAAATCGTCTAAAGAGTGTACAAGTCCGAGATCTTTAGGCTTGTTAGGTAGTACTGGGATATTTCTAATAGGGAGTAGTTCTGTTAATTAACTATCATATCACGAGGCGATCTTTTTCTTTTTTTGAACCCCCTGCTAATTTGACAAGAAAAAAGGCGATGGATAGCACGACTAGTAAAGAAACCTGAAACTTCTTTTTGGAAGCTCTCTTGGTGATGAAAACATTCTTCGGTTGCAGAGGTGTTTCAAAAAAGTTATTGATACTAACAAGCGAAGGTGCAAAAATACCTTGCTATTCATACTCCATCAATTCGGATAAAGGTCTCGAAGAGTAGATAAATTACGTGTTTAAAGAAAGGCT
>AZLU01000033.1:244164-269486 GCA_002224055.1 Pezizomycotina sp. ARF18
GTTCTAAATCACCCATGCAGCCGACTATGAGCTGAGGAATGACGAGGATGATCCTCAAATTCCGGCTCGTATACTCCGCCATTACGCCCTAGTAGAAGTTTCGCGGACCAGTCCGCGAGCAAGCCGCACAGGATGAATCCAAAATAGCACCAACGAAGGCACCTGAATAGGTATAACCGGTCTCCTTGGCGTCAAAGGAAAATGGCGGAAGGAAGAAGATAGTGGCGATAACAACACCGATCATACGGTCCAGCCAATCAAGGTCCCCATGGTCAAGCAGCCCCAGACAATGGCGGGCTGGAGGAATAATGGCAAAGGCCTGAGAGCAAGGAGCCAGAGCTGGTCGTCCGTCTTCCTGCCGTTAAAGGCTTCAAGGAATGACAGAATGAGACCGGCTGTCGCACAGACTTTTCGCTATTCCTCTCTGCACTTTCCTTCTTCGCGTCTGGTTTCGTCTGAAAAGTTAGGCGAACTAGGAAGGGACGCTGGGAGGTTGTCCGTGGAGAATAATCGGTATTCAACATAGGATCCCTTCGATAAAGCAGTTTCCGGGCAGAATAAGAATACCTAATTTGATCTCAGCCATAGATCAAAAAAAGTACCATAAAGAAAGGTATTTACCAGGGTAGCATAACACGGAGAATGGCAGCGAGTAGAAGTCCAGCCCAGCTTTATTCGTAGTGATGACTCCGGCGAGAACCGGGGAGAAGAAAGCCCGCCGTACAGGGACAGATTCGCTAAAGCCATGCGAACACCACGTTGATGGACATGATATAAATCACCAACAGTGGCCCCAAGTAGAGCTTCAAACGGTGCCACTGCGATGCCTGCAAGACACGAGCTCCGAAGCAACGAGTTGTAAGAGGTTGCAGCTCCAGCCCATATACTGGAGACTACCAGGAGCAGCGTCCCAAGCAGAAATATATGTCTCTTTTCCCCATACCCTTGAAGTGGGAACAACGATAAAACCGCCCAGACCGGACACCGAAAAGATGCCATCCGTGAGCAGAGCTACTTCGTGACAGTAGTGTTGAACTCGAAACAGAAAGGACAAGAGAATTGGAGGACATGATGGGACTCATCCTAAAGTGATTAAATACGTATTAACCTGACATTCATATCTAAATGAATGGTGTAAAACAGATTCGAGCAGAAGAAGCCACTTACGCAGACGCAATGATCTGACAATCGTTGAAATCCGCAATCGTAAGTAGTTGTTACTTAGAAACTAACGAGTCACAAGGAAGGAACTAGAAGACATACGGCATCCACGCTCAGGATGAACATTATCATGTCGCGCTGCGAAGGGACCAGTTCTACAATAAAAGCCGTTCGAAATGTCAGAATTTCCACTTGAAAGAAAAAAAAAGAACAGTATAACAAGGTCCAAAAAAGCTTCCTCTTTCATGTCCTCGCCTATTTAACATCTCTCTCTCTCTCTCTTTTTTTTTTTTTTTAAATATATTTTTCTTTTCTTCCCCAAGCATTCGCAAGACATTTTTGAACTCGGATATACAAAGGAATAAAAGGCGGTCGGTGCGCTTACGAGAGGGTCGTTGGGATCTTCAGACGGCTGCGGAACCAATACAATGGGGACATCGCCGGTGGTGTCGTAATACAATTTGCCCAGTTTCGTGGCGTGCCCCTTTCAGATTCCTCGAAGTTAGGAACATCTTCTCTCTTCCCTTCCAAAACACGGTCCCTATAATCGCGCAAAGAGACGGAGAACAAGTTGATCGTCAGCGAAACCCTCCTATTATTTTCAATCATCCATTCATGAATTTCTTCGCCCCTCTTTTTTCTTTTCTTTACTCGAGCGTCTTTGCAAGAAAACAAGGGCAGTGGACTATCGGAGTATCCGGGCCGATTCCACCGACAACTCAAAAGTAGCGCTTTTCTATCGTACTGGGACGTGATCCAACTTGTGGTCTTCGAGGATTCCTAAACCCATGGTTTTTTCGAGCTACGAACGAGATGCAAAATTTTCGCTGAATGTTTTTCGAAAAGTTTAAGGACTATTTGACATGAAGAAGGGAAAAGAACGAAAGGACTGGGGGGTGGTGGTGGTGGTGGTGGTGGAGGCTTTATCTATATTAATTATAGTTGTCATTGATTGAAAAGGTCCAACCACCACCACCCAAAAGGGAGAAATCGCGCCGTCGGTGGACGCAGATTGCGTTGTGACACTGTAAAAAAAAAAAAAAAAAAAATTCTCTTCTTTCTCTCTCTCTTATGTTTTTCCCTTCTTTTCTTTCCCCCCTTCCTTTCTACGGTTCTACCCTTGTATTCCTCCAACCTATTCGCTTCCTTCTTAAATTGCTTCGATTCCTCTATTATTACTAGCCTGTACCTCTTTTTCTTAGACCCAGCCCCTTCTGCTGAACGATACACATGTTTGGTGTAATAATCCAATGATAGATTGGTTGGATGGAGATCTATACTGCAATTCAATCTAGGAAAGAAAATGTTTTTTCTCTTAGTCGCTTCGAAAAAATAAATAAATAAAAAATAAATAAACAAAAAATACTGGTTTTCTTATAAGTATTATTTTGAAAAAGATATACACTTAGGTCTCGAGACTGTTTCTTCCTTTCTCTTGTATTGGGTCCCTTCAATCTCCAGATCTTGGTCCCGTTCAGCGATTCTGTTGCTCGGTGCGGGTAAATGAGGGGTCCCTAAAATTTCCCTTGCATTCGTTCTTCCTCTTTTCTTTTTCTTTTTTATTCTTCCCACTTGCGGATTTCCACCATGGAAAAGGTTATTGACTGCTTAAAGAACCCTGTTATATTTTTATCTTGTATTCTGCACCACAACGAAAATATATATATATATTGCCTTGATTTTTACTCTAGTCTCTACCCGTATCTTCGAGGGCTAAGAGTATTGAGCAATATGTCGCTTGTGACAAAAGGTCATTATTTTTTTTTCTTTTATTTTTTTTTTCTTTATATTATTGATACACTAAGCAATAATATATATTTCCTTGGACAGAGACACAGGCATCGAAGAAAAGCACAGCCCGTTGGGCGTAGGCTAACACTTCATTACAGCTTCACGTGAGCGACTTATCAGAAAAAAGAGCGTTGATTGGACTCGCCGCACGGAATCCTTCAATCTGGCAGAGACACTTCCATGCATAAACAAGAAACAGAGGGTCAAGAGAAGCGACGTTTCCATTGGTTTCGTGACCTCCCATCGAAGTCCTCCGAGGTTCATGCGCAAAGCTGAAATAAAATAAATATGTTTTGCCTCTTTTTAGGTTATCCCAGAAGGCGGGCCTATCCGTTTGTCTATAAGAAAGCGAATGACATGAGATAGATACGAAGGGAAGAGGAGAAATAAGCAATTAAGCAGGTATTCTTCTTTTTTTCCTTTTTTTTTAAAAAAAAAAATAAATAAATAAATGAAGAATATGGAATATTATATATTATAATGAAGTAAAATAAAAATAAAGGATTTTGCAGCTGATTCTACGCGATTTAAGAAACGACATGACGATTCATTTTTTTTTTTGGCTCATCCAGTCAGTATACCGTGTGCTGATGAGAAGGTGGTGTCGCACTTATTTATCGTGTGGAGAACTAGTAGCCAATGGATCGCGTGCCACTTGATACATTTGAGTGTATCTAGAAGCTCTAGGCAAGTGATCTCGAAACTCAGTTCAGTCTAGAAAGATCCCTTGCGTATGATCTGAACAGGCCCTGGAGGTGACTTGACAATACGACTGGCTATCGGCAAACCCATGCTCTATTCGAGAAAAAAAGTTGTCATTAGAATCTAAACATTCAGGGCGAAGAGAGCGTCGAATGGGACCTAGCATATCTGGACATGCTACGGAGCCATTCCCTATGAGCTTGAGATCTGCCATTGAAGGTTAAGCTGCTAAAGTAAATTTCCCTTTGTTATGCCGTCAAGGATTTGTTCCCGATTTGGCAGCCTTTAGTGATGGCGAGTTCTCGCGGACGGAACGCCCGCAAATATTAAAAAAGAATCTCCTCAAGTTCGAACCGCTTTCTTCTTTTTTTTTTTTCTTTTTTTTTTGTATGTTGAGCAGATAATGTAAGAATTAATACAGATACTTAAGTATGTATATAAATCGTTTGATCAAGTATTTCCCCGCATCTTGTAAAGAAAAAATTTTTTTTAAAAAAAAAAAAGTCATCCTCTCTTTTACGGGTATGAAATGATGAAAAGGTGTAAAGAGATCAGGATTTCTGACTCTGATTTATATTTATTTATTTTTTATAAGAGGAAAAAAAAAAGGAAAGAAAAAAAGAAGAGGGAAAAAAAGAAGGCAAAATATATTAGGGAGAGACAAAAGATCCAAACTTCACCATTTTTGAGATAAGTTCTGCTTGATTAAGAATCTCAATATTGCGTTGTCGTAGATCACCTAGATCTATAGATCTCAGTGGCTCAAATGGCTACTAGCCTATCACTTACCTCGATATATATGAACTCGCAAAAGCCATCCTGAAAGTTGGCGTTCCTATAAGATTTTACTTTACCTTTTACGATTTTTGAAACATCGAGAATATATTTGTAGCAGGAGATGTGGGACCGGATTGGTATACGGTTATAACGCAAGGTGGGGCCCATTCAGCAAGCCGGATATATATATAATTCCTATTTGCTATCAGAGATGTTTCTTCTAGAACCGTGAGAAATACACGATCCTTCCCTTCCTGAAAGTCGCCGCAAAAAATGTTGTAATTTGTCTCTAAACCTCTACTTGGCATAGCCTGCTTTTCGGCGGCAACTCGCATTCCAATATCTTTCTTGCTTTCTTTTCTTTTTTTTCGTATATTAGCTTTTCTACTCGAAGTGTGAGGTTCTCGAGATGTATTCTAAAGGCGAACCTGGAGTGGTTATTTAAATGATTGACACACAAATTATATTCCAATTGCCGTACTCCGCTGCCTTTTCGCCAGACCATGTCGCTTGAAACCGACGTTACCTTTTGCTCCAGGAAGATGGCTGTTGCTTGTCGGTATCCGGGGGATGAGGGAAGAGGCAGGAGAATATTTACAGTAATTGTAATTTGAGTATTATTATATTATTATTACTGCGGTACTAGCCATATAGGTTCGGGGGCAAACTATCCGAAAACTCCATTCGCTTCCTTCGGCCTCGTTTTTGTTTATTGAAATTTTTTGTAAGGATACTGGACATTTCTAAGAGAGAAAGAGAGAGAGAAAAGGGTATCTATATATGCTATCTGATACGAACGAGTGATCTATCAGAAATTCAGAATTTGTAATTGTATTATTATTATTATTATTGAGTATTAGTAGTACTTGAAGTAATCCAAGGAGGCTGTTCTATTCCTTTTCCGTTATCCTACTTTCCCGTTTCTTACTGTTTTAGTGCTTATTCATTTTTTTTTTTTTTTTCGCTCGGAAAATTAGTGGTCTTGAATAAATAAATAATTTATTATCCTCTTCCTTCCCCTTTCCAATTCTTTTCCAATTCTTTATTCCACTTCTTTGGCTCCTCGTTTACGATTGCTTTTTTTTTTTCTTTTTTCTTTTTCCTCTTCACTCGTTTTCTCTAAACTCACGATAAATCATTCACGCCTTTAAGAAACACGGACTGTCTTCTCTAAAACCATTAGTTTGTCAACATGAAAGCCTCTTTGTTCACCGTTATTCTTGGTGCCTGTACCAGCCTCGTCGCTGGTCAGGCATCTCTCTCGTCGATTCCTTCGTGGCCGTAAGTCCGATTTCTCAAACCGAACCTCGCACGAGAATGTGCACAAGATGGAAAAAAAAAAAAAACGTATCTTAATCGTTTTTGAGAAGAATTGACGTCTTCCCACTGTACAAAAGGAATAGGAGAGGACAGAAGAAACATCTATGGAGAGTGAAAGCTAACGAGCGTGCAAATATTTGTGGTTCACAGACCAGCTGCGGCCTCACTGCTATCGGACAAACCGACTGTGCCAAAACCAAAATTGACACCGCCTGCGTTTGCAAACAATGCTCCTTTCATTGAAGAGATAAAATCCTGTGCCATTAAGGCGTGCAGTGAATGCGATAAGAGGCTGGGTATATCCAGCATCTACCTTTGTTTTCGCCTTTTCGTTTCCTCAATAAACAAATATATATATAACGTTACTAATAACGCCTTACCTTCTTTCTCTTCTCCTTAGACGTCTATAACTTTGCGGTTAATCTCTGCAAGACGGTCAACATCAGCCCGAACACCACTGGATTCGGAGAAGGCTGCTCCAACTTTCCCGCCAATTACGACAAGCCCCAACCAGGAACCCACGCCCCCAGCGGTTCTTCCGAATCCGGCTCCGCCAGCTCCACTGCTTCCGGTACCTCTTCCACCGCTACTGGTTCGTCTACGGATCGGCGGCTTCCGCCAGCGCTCTTCCAAGGGAAACAACGCTGGTCAGAACACCTACTTCCAGAACGCCTTTGTTGTTGTCGCCCTGGCTGCCGCTGTTGCTGCTCTCTAAAGCGTTTAAGTGGAAGGGACTGTGAGCTTTAGTCGTAAATCTTAAAAAAAATAAAAATAAAAATAAATAAAACGACAAACGAGAATGATTTGCGAATTTGGCGCACAGTCGGGAAAAGAAAGAGAGAGAAGGCAGGAAAAAACAAATAAAGGAAATTATTCTATATTGTGTTCATTCATCATTTCAATTCTTCCTTGTCTTTCTGTACAGGCAGGTTTGCAATCAATAGGGTTTAGATCGGTCACAAAATTAAAAAAAAAAAACCTTTACTACTAGAAGGATAAAAATGACGTGGGCCTTAACGCGACGTGGAACATCTCGAGGAATTCCTTCGTTGCCAGTTCTCACGAACGCCTCAATGATTCTCATCCACTAATCATTAAGAAGGAAGCGACGCGACGCAAGCTTAATCGGAAATCCTTGTCAAAATACGGGCTTTTAGTTTAAGCTGTAATTCGGTTAAGTAGGTTGACTATCACTATTGATGACGTATATTCAAATATATCAAAACTGCAAAAAATCTGGCACCGTATAGGGCGGAAAAATATTGAAGTATCCAAGGAATATGCGCATTAATTGCCAAACCACATGCCTTTTGTGAATGCAGGATCAAGCAACGCATGGAAATGGTAGATGAATCGCTATTTCTTAGCCATTCCCGGATCTGGTAGAATATGTCTAGTGTTTTGATATATTATAATTTAGCTAGACAAGCTAGGGAGTGTGCAAGCTAATGAAGTAGAGAAGCTATTGACCAACCAACCCCCCCCCCCAAAAAAAAAAAAAAAAAAAAAAAAAAAAAAGAGAGAGAAGGTAAAGTCGGGATAAGAGGTGATCGGAAAGCGGCAAACCAAGTCGCAGAATGAGAAATAATAAAGCTTCTACTTTGCGTAGATACGGAGAGCAGTTCAAATAGACACTGCATGGGCCATGACTTTAGTCAATAGTTCAGTAAGAAGCTATATATGCGAAAACCCAGATTGTTTTTTCATGAGAGGGCACGTGAGGATTTCAAAAGTAGTTATAACGAGGTATATTAGCAACCGTTTTCCAGATTGAACAGCAACGAGCTCCGAGGAACATGGAATTAGTTCTTGAGCAAGCTAAAAAGGAAGGGGGAGTGGATTTTTAAACTCACCCGAGCTTTATCGCCCTGTGGTAGTTCCGTAAACTTTTGAAATCATTAGCATTAATTGAACAATAGCATCAAGAGACATCTCCGGTCAACCGGCGTCGGTAAAAAAAAAAGAAGAAAGAACTAAAAAACAACGTACCACTTCGTAAACAGATTTTCCATGGCTATCACGAACTGCTCCCAGTCTGTTTCCTGCAACAGCGCCGGCTAGGGCCCCAGGGAAATTGCCAATTATGAAGCCCATCACAGCGCCGCTAGCACCTCCCAAGATACTGTAAAGACGACCCCCGCTTGCTGCTGACGCTGCGGATGCAGCCTCTTCGTTATTGAGCCCTTCGTCCCGCATCATCTCCTCGAAGATGTCGCCGAACTGGTCTTCTTGCCAGTTTCTAGCGTTTGGCCGCGACCGCGCATGCGTCTGGTCATACTTTCTTCGGCGTTCGGGGTCCGACAGAACGTAAAACTGTCTTAAGGTTAATAACAGCTTCCTAATATATATATATATTTATGTATAAATACGAAATGGGTCCTTGTATATGTGGTTCTTACGGCATCGTTGACCTGCTGAAACCGGCGAGTTCTAGCGGGGCGCTCCGGAGAGTCTGCCGGTACTCGGTCTTTAATCGGTGCGAAATGATATCGCCATTAGCTGACTCGAACGGGGAGAAGAAGAAGAAAGGTACTAGTAGTTTTCGTTTTTTAAACATTGAAATCGATTAAATCGTACCTGGATGTGTTTTAAGAGCTTGTATCTTGTATTGTTTCTTTATCTCATCATGCGTGGCGTTTTTACTGACACCGAGGATCGCATCTATTTCTCTCCGACGTCATGACGTTTCGGGAAGGTTAACGCAAGTATTTCGTTTAGATCGGAGGGAGCCGTTTGTATGGAAACGTGAAAGGGACTTTGCATAGATGGACTCACAGTAGTCTGTATCTCTTCTAGAAGAAATGTCAAACTTGTGTTAGCAGGATATCCAGCGAAGGGTTGTGGTAAAGAATACAGCAGTGTCCATAATTGGAAGCTTTTTTGACATACCTGACGCCGACATGATGAGCAAAAGCGTCTATATTCAGGCAGCTGTTGTTCCACTAGTAGCTGTTTGGTATCAATTCGTATTGCTTATCGCAAATCTAATAAGAGGGGCGGTAAAGAAGGGAGCTGAATGAAAATGCGTATTTGGATATTGAGGAGGAAGAGAGAATGTGTTGGCTTTTAATAAACTTATTGGGAAGACAGACAGTAGTACGGTAAGTTAATAGTTAAGTAGTTGTTGGTGTCGGCTGCGTCGTCAACGGGTTTCAAAGTTGGTGGTGGTAAGTAGAGTCAGGAGTATACTCCGACTCCAATTTTGGTGGGGCGGCCGATGGCCCCATTTTTAAATGGCGCTGGGCAACCGTTACAACTTACAAGTAAACTCACACCAAATATTAATGATACACGTACGCATCCGAAAATAGTAAAGTGTATGCATGCGTACCTGTGTACCCGTTAACTACGTACCATTTTTTTTAGTCACATGCTATAAGATTCTTTCAATATATTTCTCAGATAACCGCGTTGGGGATAATCTTAGCAGCAAGAACTGCTTAGGTATTCATTTGAGATGTCGTTTTGTTGAAACGAGGACGTTTATGTAGCCTCGTAATTGAATTATATAAGATGAAGAAATATGGTATAAGTATCAATTGGACTTGCCACGTTAGCAGATGCGCTGACAAAAATAAAAGGCTTCTTTTCCTCGGATGAAAGGAGCATCTAGAAGAGAAATTGTAATCAAATGAATACAGAAGTCCAATCAATTACTTATATCCAAACCATTTTACCGCTATCAAAGTTGTAATACAATACGCTGCCTCAAAAAGACCCCACGTAACGCCCATTCCAATGCCAATGCCCTGCCTGTTGCGCCCCAGTTCCTACCCGTCTCCATCGTCTATAGACACCGTACAGGCCTAAACTCCTCGTCGGTACCATAGCTCTAGATGATGCTCCCCTCTGGGCGAGGAGAAGGATCATATTAGTCCTTGGAATAGTACCAGAGGTACTCCCTCTCAGATAAGAAAGGGCCGTCGTCCTCATAACAAGGCTCTCAAGACCTATCGTGAGCGACGTGGCAACGGCGTCGGCCGCATGAGACGCAATCACATCTGTTGGATGAGACGCTAGCTGGGTGTTTCGATAATGCCTCCCCTGGCCTTGGGCAACTGACGGGTCTTGACCGTCCTGTTGGGTCCATCGCCATGCGCGTACTCCCTTGCCGTGCTTGCGGTAACTTGAACCTCGATTTCGGATATGTGCCCTGACACTTCGTTGACATCTTCATCGTTCAAGGGTCCAGATATATCGGATGCATTAGTTTGTCGGCGAGCTCGAGAAGGAGCGGAATCCCCATCCGCATAGGGCTCCAGTTGAACGGTGGCAGTGAAGGTCTGCGTTACGCTGCTGGAGGAGGGGTTGACATCGTTATTCAACTGCGCGGCGGTTTCACGGCGCCATGTCTCCTCGGTTTCTTCTTCGCTTGCCATTATCTCGCCGTAGCCCTCAACATACCCACCGCTTGCTTTGACTTCTTCGAACTTGTCCGGTCTCGGTAAAAGCCTGCTAAATATGTTAAGGCATTTGACGTGTACTCGGAAAGCCAGCTTCTGCTGAATAAGGTACCAAAAGAATGGCGACTCAAGATACGTTGACGGGGAAAGAGCAAATCGCAGCATCTCCGAAAAAGTCATGGAAAGCAGCCCTGTGGGTATCGGCGAAAACGCTGAGAAACTCGGGAAGAATGGTATGGCGGGCATTAAATGTAGTGATTGTAGAACCGAATGGCGGTAAATAGGAAAGAAAAGGAGGTCGAGCGACATTGAGAGGCTATTATTCGATCAAAGAATTAATGATCAACGATCTCGCGCGCACGGGAAATTGGGGTTTAAAAGGGGAAATAGGTGAGGCCAACATTTTATAACAATTCACCAGTAGTCGTTTCCGGGGCTTGCCAGTTGCTTTGTCACGAAAGATTGCTTTCTCCCGGAGCCATCTAAATAACACGGTTTTGGCCATAGTCCCTAAATATATTCGCAATCTGGAAAACGATATGAGATGGCATGCCCGCAAACCACTCTAGGAAATGGCGCTGCGTGAAAGCAGTACCAAGGATGTTCATATAACCGACATTCTCCAAGACCCTGAATGTCTATGAGATAAACGCGTCAGCTTCATGGAAACTTCAATAGAATAAGCACATGTCTAGTTTTGAAAAAATGAAAAGCTTACCTGAATCTCATTGCGAATGCTGATCAGCGGCCATGTCAAGAAGTAGAGAGTGACCAAGTCAAGGGTGCCGAGAATCAGCCCGATGTCGTTCTCCCTCCGACTCTGAGCCGGGTCATACTGGCTGCCGTCTTTACCAGGTCTGTGGAGATGTATACCGACAATTGTTAAAACGTCGTTCTGGGCCTTGCGAAAAGCGCGTTGGCTGTCTAGAGGAAGCTGCGACGATCGAGGCGAGGCCTCTTGCGGCGGGACTGAGAAGACGAAGCCAGAATCGGCTCTCCCTGCTGCTGCTGCTGCTGCTCGCTCTGAGCCGGCTGCTCGCCTTGCTGGTTCTGATCAGGCTGACGAGTTTGCTGAGCATGTTCGCCTGATGCGCAGTATTCTCGGGCCGATTTGATGACGATTGCGGTTCAAAGCACTGCCGTCCAAGGCTGAGCAAGTTAAGGTAAGCTTCCCGACCCATGCTGGGTGGAAGCTCAAGCGGGCGTAGAAACCAGCCGAAGAGACAAGAATATTAAAAGGATGTCGCAATAGAATATGTAGCTACATGTCCTCGGACGCACTTCGAAGGCAGCTAAGATGATGCTACGGCTCGCGATTCTGAGCTACCACCTAGCGGCGTGGTTTCCAAGATTCGATTCGTGGGGAATGGTTGATCTCGGCTGAAAACCAGACAAAGAAAGGAAAAAAAAAAAAAAAAAAAAACCAAATCGTATTTGCAAAATATAATTGAGGCTCAACTGCTTGTCCTTGCAGTCGCAAAGAGCTCTTTTTCTCGGGGTTCACGAAATTTTCTTTACAATTTTTCATTCGCCCACTAATGACCAAAAGGCCTCTCCTTAGCCTTTTAGATAATCCTCAGCGTCTTCAATCCTCTTGCAGATTATTAGCGGCTCACGAATTTTTTCCCTTTCTTTTATTCTTTGAGTCTTTATATATATATCACCTTAGAAGGGCTGGACAACAGGTGCAATATTTATCTCGACGCTACCGTTTGAGAATATAAGATCGCAACCATGGCACCGGCTTTAAAGACGACCTTCAAGCCGACGAAAGTCTTGCAATCTTTTTATACGGGGCAAAGTTGCGCTTTCTCAAGATGGGCGCATTTTGGTTTCTACTTTGGACGAAGATGTCCTGTTAACAGATATGGAGTCGGGTGCGGAACTCGCACGGATAGAAGGTGTAAGTTTCTGTGCACGTCATCCAGGACATGCAATTGTAGCTGATATATATGCCGGATAGGATACCGAAGTTATAACTACTCTTGCAAGTAAGCATTGATCTTTCTCTTGCTTCTGTTCAAAAGGTTCTGCACAGCAATCGATCTAATAAAAATGCTCCTAAATCAACAGTTACCCCCAAGGCAACTCATGTTATAACGTGCTCGAGGTCCTTCAGCATGAGAACCTACGCCCTGCAGTTCGATGACCCATTGACCACAATAACGCCGATCCTAATTCGTACTATACGGGCGCATGATGCTCCCGTCATTACTTGCGCCGTTGACCCTTCTGAAAGCCTACTTGCGACTGGCGGGTCGGAGGGCCTCGTAAAAGTGTGGGACATCAAGGGTGGTTACGTTACTCACAGCTTCCGAGGGCATGGAGGGGTCATATCGGCTCTCAGCTTTTTCACATCTACCGATAATGCCAAAGAATGGAGGTTGGCATCCGCTGCGGACGATACGAGGATTATCATATGGGACCTATACTCGAAAAAGTCGTTGAAGGTCCTGGAGGTCACAGCAGTGTGATCCGAGGTCTGGACTGGTCAGTGGATGGTAAACTTTTGGTCAGTGCCGGAAGAGATCAGGTCATCTGCATATGGGAATCGCGGAAATGGTCGCTAAGGGGCACAATACCGGTTGTGGAAACCCTGGAAGTTGCTGGCTTTCTTAAACCTGGTGTAATCGTCGGCCAGGCGTAGAAGAAAAGACCAAGTTGTATACAGCGGCGGTGAACGGGAGTTATTCGACTCTGGAGCTCCAGTACGGGAAAGGAAATCCCATATGCGAAGCAAGACCCTGAGGACGAAATTAACGACATAATGTTTGTTGCATCATCAACCTCTCTAGCATTGGATATAGCGATATTCTAACTTTTTCTCTTTTCAAGATACAATAAGGATCTATCACTCCTGATAGCTATACATAATGACCAAACGCTTCTCGTACACGACGTCGCGACAGACTTGCCAATCCAGCGCCGTCTCTCCGGGCATCACGACGAAATAATCGACATACAATACGTAAACCACCGATAATTCCCTCCTTGCTGTTGCGACAAACTCGGAAGATATTCGATTGGTGGCTGTTAAGGAGAATTCCTTTGGTGACGTCGGCGTATTGAAGGGTCACAATGATATCGCAATTTGCTTGGACACAGATCCCACGCGCCGCTGGCTTGCTAGTGGAAGCAAAGATAATGAAGCTCGTCTATGGAGAATCGACTACTCTAACCCGATATAGGGAGCAGGTTTACATGCAGAGCTAAGTTCGTTGGACACGCTGAGAGCATCGGAGCCGTGGCCTTATCTCGATCATCAGATTCGGGCCGACCTAAATTTATAATTACAGGTTCGAAGGACTGTACTATCAAACGATGGGATATCCCTGATATATCGGAAGATACCACCACCTCCAAGATTTAGCCCACGTGCTGTTTTCACAAGAAAGGCTCACGATAAGGATATAAATTCGATTGACGTCTCATCGAACGATAGCCTCTTTGCAAGTGCGTCGCAGGACCGGGTAATCAAGATATGGTCTACCGACACTGGAGAAGTTCTAGGCATACTGCGTGGCCACCGGCGTGGAGTATGGTCGGTTCGCTTTGGGCCGCCAACGATCACGTCCTCGAACGCTGGCGTACAAGAGGTGGTAGGCTGTTGTCTCCGGTAGCGGAGACAAAACCGTCCGTCTTTGGACCTCTCCAATTACACCTGCGTAAAGACGTTTGAAGGCCACGCTGGCGTCGTTCTCAGGTGCATATGGATTACCGGCGGGCTTCAGGTAGCTAGCGCCGGAGGTGAGGGCTTGGTCAAAGCATGGGATATCCGAACTGGCGAATGCTCCGCAACATTGGACAACCATGAGGACAAAGTGTGGGGATGATAGCAAGGTCCGATGATGAGGTATTGGTCTCTGCTGGTGCTGATTCGGTTATCACGTTTTGGCAAGATGTGAGCGAGGAGACCAGAGAGGCCGAAGCCAAGGAAGCTGAGCATTTAGTGGAACAGTACGTGGCCTTCTCTTTTCAGCCAACGTGGATTTTTCTATATTCTGCGAGTGACTAACTATCTTTAGGGAACAAAAACTGAGCAATTACATTCATGCGTCCGATTACCGATCGGCAATCGAACTAGCATTAGAGCTGAACCACCCTCAGCGGCTTTTTAACCTATTTTTCTTCGGTCACCTCCAAGTCGCCTCCCGAACCATCATCGATTTCAGGTATCGTGCGGTAGACGACATCCTGGCGGACTTGGATGACGAGCAGCTGTTCAGGCTACTCACTCGCATACGAGACTGGAACACTAATTCTAAGAACGCAACCGTAGCTCAGAGGGTTCTATCCATACTCCTCAAAAGCTACCCTGCTGAGAAATTCGTCGATTTGGCAAACTCACCAACAGCTCGTAAAGCGAAGAAAATACCGAGCGTGGGGGCGGCGTTGTGCTGAAGGATGTCTTCGATGCTGTAGCGAGGTATACGGAACGCCATTTTGGTAGGGTCGAAGATCTCCTGGGAGACAGCTATCTTGTGGACTATACGTACGTATTCGAAAACTATATCATGATATTAGGTTTCCTTTGCTAACCTATCGCTTTCAAAGGCTTCGGGAGATGGAAGAGTCCGCATTCCGCGAAGGATCTCTAGTAAACGGTGTTGATGAAATCAGCAACGGCCAGGATTTTATTTCTGTATAATAACGGAACCACATCTTTGTGTAAGTATGCTATGAATTTTTGGCGTTCTCCATTGGCGTTAATCCTAGATCATTGCCTTTTGTTTATAGAGCCTATACGATTAATCGTGCCTCCCTAACTTTGCCTGTATAATCATGTAAATTACAAAGCAGTGTATGAGTAGTAGGAGTTGAGGTCGACTACCAGTCGAAGTCTGCGGACCATTCCTTCCATTCTATCCTCCTCCCTTTTCCCCTTAGTCTTGACGACTCTTCAAGAGCCTCTTGATCACCTTATCCTTCGTGATGATATAAACGTGTGCGCCCCTGATAGAAGAGTTATTATGAGATACAAGGATAAATAAAACTGGTAAAATGAGAAGACCAAGAACTCGTAGCTTACCAACCAGCAAGAGCATCTCTGTCCAATGAGTCAGTAAAGTCTGTGATACCGTTTCAAAAAGATCCTCTGTAATGTGCCGCGGAGGATTGAATATATCAGTGTACTATCTCGATAACACCAGGTATCATTGTAGTTTAACCACTCACCAGGCTCCAGATCAGGCTCCCATAACGACTCTGCTACACCGTGCAGCTGATCACTCGCCGTCCCGGAAACAATGAAGTCTTTGGCAAAATCGATACAGCCGATGCTGTCGAAGCCACAGATGAACGGTTTCTTTGTGCGCGGGTTTATAACCGGCGATAACGGGCGAAAACGAAGTAAGGCCCGAAGCGGCGTTCGTAGAGGGTGGAAGAAACGAGGTTGGCCATCGTCTCCGGCTCGATATCCCGCTCCTCACGTAGGCGGTAGAGGTTAACCTTGAGACGGAAGACGTCCCTCCTAGAATTTTGCACTTTGTTTAGTAACTCGATCAACGTAAATCTTAGTAAATATATCGAACTGGAAAGAGAGCTCTCTCACAGCGTCATTACGTCGGTCGCAAGTCCGGTAAGTCCTAGCCAAACGTCACCGTAGTTGAAGATCTTCGGAAAGTTGTTCGATAGTGTCAATGCTTGTTGGCCTAGTAGCGGTTAAGAGGGGGAAATATTAGCTCCACCTGAATTGAAAATCTTTTAAGACATAATAACGCCTCCCGTAGGAATACACACCGAATCTTAGATCGCATGCGATTGCTGTATGAATGCCTCTAGTAAGTCATCTTGTTTCCTGTTTTTTGATGTTATGTCTGAGACCATATTACCAACGCAATCCTTCCCGACCTGCAGTAAGAATTATCAATGGGTAAGTGTCTATCTCAATGTATTGTATTGGGACGAAAGGTTCCAGACAGAAAGCACTCACCATAGCCAACGCAGCACCACCATCTACCCAGGAGGGAGAGAGAGTTAGCAATTACTGTAATTGTTTGACCAAGAGCGGGGACGAGGGGGTGGAGCGAAAACCACGGCAAACGAACTGTAGGAGAATGGGTTCGACTATCGGTGGAAGCAACTGTTAGCTCTATTCTCTAAACCAAAGCGTTTCCACATAGCAAGTCGTAGGAGGAAGCGGGGGAAACGTCTGGCTACCATATTTCAGATCGAACTCAGGAAGAAGAGCTTCTGTCAATATTAAACTTCAAAGCTGTGTTGATTGTGCGTAAGCTCGAGAGTTGCGTTGTGTTTGTTGGAGGTTTGGCAGTGGTGGGTTCGGTGGTGGTTGTGGGATAGAGCTCCAGCAAGGGAAAAAAAAAGAGGCAGACGACGCGCAATGGAATAGCTCACTAGCAAAGCACACAGCTCACTAGCCACAACTGAGATTTCCAGGCTATTACTCTTCTTCCAGTTCCTCCAGACAGCGCTTATTCCGATGTTATAGCTTGTAGCTGCTTTTTTTTTCCCATTTCTGGTTCTTTTATCTTATTTTCTTTTTTTTTTTTAAAAAAAATAAAATAAAATTTAAATCATATTATTATCAAGTCTAGTAGTATGAATTATTACTTGAGAATGCTCTCGAAGGTTGGAAGCTTATTAAAATAGAAGGCTCTCTTTTTAAAAATGCCCCACCATAAAATTGTTATGCGCGCGCCTTGTCATCATCTTTCTGCGGCAGAATTGGAAGGGCTGTTGGGGCAGTGAGCGAAGACCGCCTAGCTTGTGGAGATGAAGCACAAAGGAACCGGCATTTAAAGCAACAATCATCATCATTTTCTTCTCCGTAACTTTTTATTTTACTTATTTCTTGTCCTCACCTTACTACCACCTGCTTCAGTATCCCTGCTCTCCTTTCTGTCTGCTACGGACTCTCATCCACCTTCAACCTCCCCAGATCGAAATGTCCGGCCCCCACGTAATAGTCCAGCTCTCCGCAAGCAAGCGGCTGAGAATAAGCGTCACCCCTTCAACAACTTTGAGTAATGTCCTCGAACAGGCGTGCGGCAAGTTTGGACTGGACGCAGAAAACTTCGCTTTGAAGTCAGTACCCGTGGAAATTGCCGGGCGCGTTCCTCCAATAATATAACTACATGTTAAAGTACAAAAACGCTGACAAATCGTGGCTTCTTAAATTCTTAACCTTGATCTAGGTCCGGCAAGAACACAGTTGACCTCTCGTTACCTTTCCGTTTGTCGAAGCTCACCTCCGGCGCGAAAATCGATCTGATAAGATGCGACAGGGCTAGAGGGAGTTCTACGGTGTCCGTCGCCTTGCAGCTTGTCGATGGCGACGGGTCCCGGCTCATAGACAAGTTCCCGAGCTCGACAACCGTCTGGGAGGTTCTTAAAGCTTTCGAAGCCTCGTCGACTGGCCGGAGACTGAACTTCACAGAAGAGCAAACCCCAAAACGGCTGGTAGCGGTGGAGGTGCTGGAAGATTATACTACGAGATGCCGGTTGTTCAGATCATGCAAAGAGAAGTTCGTCATTTCTATTCTGGGTCTAAAATACTCGTATTCTGTAGTATATGATACTGATGTGTATTCCTTTTTTTTTTTTTTTTTTTTTTTTTTAATAGGTGTTAAGCTTGGAAGACCATCAGAAGAGCTTATCGTCGCTCGGTATCAGTTCCGGAACAGTGCTGCTAAAGTTGAAATTTGTGCCCACAGAGATACCACTCGAAGATGCAATGGCACAAATTGGCAGTTTCTCAGCGAACAACCCTTCTACTTCACAGCCCAGGCAGCTCCCGAAGCTAAAGGGATACAGTTGTGGAAGCGGGCACTTCTGAAGCGCCAATGGAAACGGTGGAAACTGCTCCCAAGAATCCACCATACGAAGCACCAAGCCGCCTGCCCTCGAACCAGACAATCAAGACACGCAGAGTGAACAACGGTCTACGGAGCTGATAAAACCGACCGAAACCATTGCCGGACCAGATGATAGGCAAATCTCCGTGTTTAGCGCAGCTTCGGGCAACACCCCAGAAGCTGCAAAGCTGCAGGTCGATGAGAGCCACTATGAGATGACAGTCAAGCAAGCAAGGCAATATCAAGACCAACTCAAAACGGCAACGTTCAACAAGCGGTTGTTAACAGAAGCGCAGCAAAAACAAAAAGCAGATGCCGAGCTGAACAGGCGGAAGAGCGTTAGACAGGTCCAGATTCGGATCAGGTTCACAGACGGGACAGCCGTCAGAGCACGTTCAAACAAGAAGATACAGCAGAGACTCTTTATCATTTCGTCCAGGGTCTACTTCAGCATCCTCAGGAACCTTTCCACCTTACACTCCCCGGCCCACAGCAGGTACCAGTTCAACGCAATGCGTCGTCGCTGATAGTCGACCTGGGCATACTTATCCCTACGATTATAAACTTTAACTGGGACAGCACTGCTAGTAGCACGGCAAAGTCCAGCCCAGTTTTGGCGGATCAGTTCAGGAATCAAGCGATCCAAATGCCAGTCCCAAGGAGCCAGACGCTATTGAGGTTGAGGATGACGATACCCACAGACCAAAGCAATCCACGAGCTCCGACGCCAGTGCGAGTGGTTCCGGAGGTGGGACGGTGGAAAAGGTGCCCAAATGGCTGAAATTTGGGAGGAAATAGCAAACATCTAAGGGACCAGATGATTTTGAAATCCTGGCAAGATCCGTGTTTGAACAGCAAATTTGGCGCCCATTCTATGTCTATGTGACGAACACCCTGAAAGTGGAGATTGTTATTCTCGTCATAAGTCTCATATCAATTGATAATGTCAACTTCAGCGTATCTTTGCTTTGAATTGCCTCTCTCTCTCCGATTTCCGAGCTTGCCGTTCGAATCTTATTCGAAATTGCCGTGATTCATTGCGTGGAATTGTCATCATTAAAGTGAAGCTGAGAGGAAAATAAGAACAACGTGACCGTCAATTATAGAGTATTGAAAAATATTACACTTGAGGAAATATGAAGAGAGCGAAAAAAAGAACTTTGATAATAAAACTATCCCATGAAAAGAAAAAAACATCGAGTAACGCAAAGAGTTATCCAATACGATATATAGGTTGCCTTCTCTCTTATATGTATTATTTAGTCGAAGAAGGAAAAATGCACCCCACAAATTCCAAACCCTTCTGCTAGAAAGCACCACTTGAAAGAAACCCTTTTTGATAAGAAAATGCGGAGGAGGAGGTTGTTTGTAAGAAAGAAGGAAGGGAGAAGGACGATTAAAGTCGGATTTCGAGAGAAGATTGAGGGAAAGGAAAGGCAAAAAAAGAGACATTTAATGGGCTCTCCTGGCTTCGGCGATGACACGGGTGAGTTCGTCAACCTTCTTCTTCGCACGGCCAAAGGTACCGAGTCTCTTCTTCGCCAGCTTGCGGGCACGCTTATCTTTGCTGTTACGGATCAATTCGATGACTCGTCTCTCATAGGGTGCCAGCCTGTTTGACCAGATTATAACAACCGTTAGCAAGAAAGATATTTCAATATGTATTCCCCCCTATTATCCAACAGTTTCCAGCCGTGTCGTATCCTTTCTCTTCCTAGCGTCATGGCATCTGGGCCCTTGATCCGCGACAGAAACTTGTGTGTGCGAATATATTTTTCTTCCTCGGTTTCGAAGCTTTTTATTCGAAGAGTTTGCACGTACCCGGCGACTTCCTTGACGATGTCCCTGACGAAGACAGTTCGCTTCGATGCCCTTCCCTTGGTTCGCGAGATCCTCGCCTTGGGTTCACGCCAGGTAGCTTTGTAGCCCTTCTTGATGCCGACGGCCAGACCTATAAAACAGATAGAGATCCAAGTTTAGCTTCATGATCCGGACGTCGACAAAAAGGGAATTCTTCATAATATATGTCGTACCGGTCCTCTCTACTTGCTTCGCCATCACAGATATTGTTTCTATGTGTCGGAAATGTTCTTTTTGGGTTGACGATTTCTGGTGATGTTCTTTTTTATTTCCGGTTCGTTATTGTACGCAGAACAATTTCGATATTCAATATTACCCTAATAGATTTCCCTAGCTAGCACACCCAAATTTTTTTTTTTTTTAACTTTTTGCTTTACGGTGTGGAAGGGCTGTAACCCTGATTACATAATATTGGTCAAAATTCCACAGCCACAATACTAATATTTGTTCATCAGCCACAACGCCACATAGCTAACTTTCGTGAAGACAATAAAATTACTTATACTTGAGTGAATACACACAGCGGTTACTTCTCCTTTTTGCATTCATGGATAGTTATAGCTATAAAAGCGGCGACAGCTTCATCACCTATAAATCTTCTCAGTACATGCTGCTCACGGCGCCGTAGCTCTTGAGGTATCACAGTTTTGCAATATAAAGACTATACACCAGCGTCTCTGGTTCAACAAGGTGTCTCGTGACCTTCCAATAGTCAACTCGGTTGAAAATAAAGCTCTCTTGGATTATAGTCTATATTCCAAAGCTCTGATCATATTACTATGGCTCTTACAATTACTAACTGAAAAAATGCGCTCAGCTATAGGCTTTTTTTTTTAGTTTCGTAGCGGTGCGAGAAAGCTTAAGGGAATTTGTTGGAGACACCTAAGGAACTCTAACATATAAAAGGTTATCTAACTTCACTTTTAACAGAGCAGATTCTCTCGTAGAAATAGCCAAAAGAAGATTTACCGGATTATGAGGAGCGACCGACTGGAATGATAAATACCGCGGATGGCTTGAATACACCAGAAAGCGGAAGATGTATCCTCTTCGGACAGCTTTCTTTCTTTCTATTTTAATTTCGATTTTTTATTAAATTTCTCTTTTGTCTCACGATTCCGGGCCGACGTGACGCTACAGGGTAGATGCAATATGTGCTTGGATCTATACCAGCTATTCAGCCCTTCCAAGCTAACAGGAAGAGAGTTTGGTGGATAACCGAAGTATACGTAAATTACGTTTAGTCACACTAGGGCTAAAGAGTACAGTGCGTACGTAGATATATACTTCTAGCCCCACTTGGGGAGCCTATAGCCTGTCCCGAGAGGGAAAAGCTATTGAGAGGATTAAGAAACCCTACCCTTGGAGAAAGGCAATTGCAGTAAATATAATATGATAGTAAGAGTATCACTGCTCCCCTTCCCTACTTTCGAACGGACGACGCTTTGCACCTATATATATATGTCCCGCAGACATTTTAAATTACGTTTCTAGTAATATTGGTAAATATATATCCATTTTCTCTGGTAGTGGTGTCCTTTTGCTCCAATCTGCGATCACATAATAACATTATTCGGGCAAGGACTTCGATTTTCATTGCTTACATTGCTCCATTTCAAAAAAGAGCTTAGCTTTTACCTAGAGAGCTCAGCACTAGTGACCACCTGGAACGTTTTAGTAGGGTACCTTTTCATCCTTTTATATAGTCATATATATATATATCCCGCTAGAAGCATCACTTGAAATTGCAAAAGATTATAATCTCGATCTCACAAGCACTACTGTTAGTAGCTCTCCGAGGCTATTTGTTAAGAGCAAGTGATCGTGACAAAATACCTAGATACTAAATGGAACCACCTGAGAGCAGCTTTTGTCGTGCAAGGAAGGGTACCGTCAAATCTATTGCTATATTCGGGTTGAAAAATATTTGGATGTCAGCTCAAATAAAAATAAAATAAATAAAATAAAATAAAATAAAATTATTGCATTGGAAACCCCGAATCCATCAGAACAATACGCTTATCCTTCGTCCTCCTATTTCTGCTTATTGTTTTAGATCCATCCAGGAAAGAAGGGATGCGGTAATAAAAACTACATAGAATTTCTTCATACTGAGTTGTAAATAATAATAATATCATTTAATAATGATTTAATAAAAGTTAATTACTTTATTCTTCACTTCAACCGTTCTTCCCTCTCGTTCATCTCTCTCATCACCCCAACGCAAGTTGCAGCTAGAGCTAGAGCTACTTGATTATCAGCAAAAGACGGAAGGTTTAGCGGGCAAGCCTCCTCCCCACGCCTCCACGAGCGGCTGAAGACGCCCAACTGGTAATCTGAAAATAGAGCAGAGCAGTTTCTAATAACTACTTATTCCCTCTTTTTTTTCTCAGTAATAGTATTACCCTCCTCAATCAAATTGAAACGAAAAAAAAGCAGCAATAAGCAGTACTCCGAACGGAACACGAAGAGCGCTCCTTGCTTTCTTCCTTTTTTTTTCTTTCTTTTTTTTTTTTGTTCACTTCTTTCTTTCCTTTTTATTTCTTTTTTCCCTTGCATTTCAGCTTCGACTCTACGACGATAAAGTCACAGCGTAACCCACTCCTAGCGCCGTTCTCTTCTCCAAGTCCTCTTCACACTCTCGACTGTCTCTGGAAGACAAGGGAGAAATAGGGTGAGTTTTTGACTATTGTCAGCCTCTAGTTACCTCCGCGCCATTCAGTTAGTTTAAGGCGGGCCTTTGAAAAATACCCCTCTCGAAAACTCAGAAAAAAGAAATTAGAATAAATAGAGAAACGGATCCGGCATATACACTAGAGACTGTATCGCGAGAGAGAGAAAGATAGTGAGTGGTAGGCGAAAATCGGAGAAGAGAAGAACGTTCGAGTGGAAGGGACGAAGCAGGAGAAGCCCACAAAGCGACAAGCCTCCAATGTACCCGAAAGTTGCAAATGGCCCTGAGCGATAGCAATCTAATCAAGACTCCTTTTTTTTTTTTTTTTTTTTTTTTCAAGTTTCTTGTTTGATAGTCTTATCTTGTGTAGCAAGCTCACTTTTACAGCAGATATTTACATCTTTACTATTCACGATTTAAAGACTGATCAAACAGTGTGAAGTATTCAGTAAGTATAATAAATAAATAGGAACAAAAGCGCTATTCGACACAATGCCTTCCGGATTCGCAGATTCATTTTGGTCGCCAGACTATGCGGAGGTCAGAACCCCAACCTCGCTCCAGCCGGTTCCACCGTATCGTGTGTTAACGCCGTATCCTAGGTCTGGGGAAGCTCTTCGCTAAGCTTCAGCAAGGAGTTGTCGAGAACCAGCAGATATTAGCTATCGCGCATGCTAGGGCCGAAGCAGAAGACATTTACGGCGACAAGTTGAAATTGATTCCTGGGCTTCAGAAAGCCAATGGATTGGGAAGGACGATGGAGCTACCGTAAAGAAGTTCGTATCTGAGGAGAAACAAAAAAAAAAAAGGCTACCATAAAAGCCAATGCAGAGACTGGAGTCTAACTGTTTATGACTTTTAGGCATTTGAAGGACTCAAGAAGGAAATGGATCAGGTAAAAATTTCTTTGATTGGATACATGCGCGACATGATATTATCGGAATGAATGCCAGAACAGATCCGCTCATGCTTAACGAAACTATCTCTGGGACGTAGGCCGGTGAAAGTCATCGAAAAATAGCTGAGAATATACGCAAACTTGTTATTGACCCTTTTGCGAATGGTGCGATGCACACGAACAAAGGGTGGAAATGTCGCATGAAGACCTGCAGCAACGCGTTCGAAATCACGACAAGCAGGTGAGGCAGTCAAGAAGCTCAGGAGTAATTATTTCAACAAGTGCCGCTTGTTGGAAGATTTCGAGGAGGAAAACAAATACGCTTTTCAGACCCCAGAGAAGCAAACAGCGCCAGCTGGAGCGGCTGAGCTTCAGGTTCCCCCGATGCGCCGGAAGCTCCGCAGATCAAGCTCCATGAAGCGGAAGAGGAAGAAGACTCTTATGAAATGGAGACATGTTCTACGCCCCTCCTCAACTAAAACAAATAATATCGGATGCTCTTGAAAAGATCCCGCAAAAGGAGGTCAAAGTAACACTGCTCGGGACTTACCAGCATTGCTCTAACGGATCTGATATACCAGTTCATCCAAGACAATTTGGGAGCTACTACGGTGAGCGCTGCCGAAAGAATTGGCAGGATCTGTTGGACATGGTTTTCTACGCTTGATTGGCAGTAATGGGAAAGCACGTTTGCAAACTCAACCAAGCTGACTACCAATGGCGACCCAAAGCTTCGACATGGCCGTAAAGGTCTTCAAGAGAAAGCCAACTTTGAAGCCTGAAACGGACCCGTTGACTCCGGAAAGCCCAGGCAGCACCGGCATGTTTGGCGAGATGTTCTCTAACCTTATCAGTAACCCTCGTCCGGTGAAACGGCGCCGACCGCATGAAGAGAGAGGCCAATGAGGCGGACGAAAAGATATCGGCAAGGTGTTAAGAAACTCGATTTGATCAGGTGCAACCTTGAGGAGGCGATGATGGACCACCTGAATTATGGAGCGATGTGAAACGATCGTTTGAAGGCGATCAAAGCAGGTACCGTGACCAGCTGATTAACGTTGACTTGATACACCAGCCTTTCTTTACGCTAAAATACATTTCCTCGTCATCCTGGTCCTGGCGCTACTTCCAAGTGATCCCGGCCCTTCAGAGCACAGTGGATACCATGATGCTCTTCCAGGAAACTGTGCAGCCCACTGCGGATCTAAATACCTTGATAATACAGGACTGGATCATTCTTCCAAAAGTACCACATACGAAGTTATTACAATTCCGCTGGAGGTTGTCTATCACGTCTCCGGGGTCCCCAAATATCAGAAGAGAAGTCAAGAAGTGATAAGTCTAAAATTGACTTTCGTTATTAGATCAGACTTTCGGAGTTGATCTGGAGCTGAGGGCAAGGGTGACAGAAAGCGTGTGCCCATTATTGTTACCTCTATTTTGCAATATCTGGACAATCGTAAGTATTTGAACGCCGATATTTTGCATGTATTGCTTCCTATGGCCATTAACATATCATATCTAGATTATCCTGATCTCGAGACCGATGAAGCCCGTCGCATATCTGGACGGTTAAGTTCCACTGCAGGCAAGCACCTCTTAAAATTCAATCAACAACGGTCAAACTGTGCCAAGGGATACACTTGAGAAATATGACAGCCAATCGTAGCAAGCGCACTCAAATATACTTGGCTGAACTGCCAGTAGGAAAATATCAAATCCAACTATTTCACATCGTTATCGCCTAATCTAACTTCATGGGAATTAGATTCGTTGGTCTCTTCACGAGTCAACGACGTCATCAAGACTATTTAAACACTCATGGCGGTGAGGACGATGACCAAACGAGGCTGTCTGTATTCGAACACCCTCGGCGGATTGCTTCTAGCCAACATGCACGCTGGATGCTATCGTCTCCACTT
>AZLU01000034.1:0-42276 GCA_002224055.1 Pezizomycotina sp. ARF18
GTGGAGGATGATGTAGGCATCTCACCCTGGGAAGTCTCGACGAAGGTCATTCCCACGCTATCGAAGATACGCACTGCCCTCATGTACAATACCAAAAAGTCAATTTTTCCTGTAGAGTATAGAGTAAAGTAGCTTCGGTAGCTAAATAGATAAAAAATAGACATTTTAGAATGATATGAGTATTTTGAATGATTTTAGGGAACTCCGCGGTGAAAAAAACGTGATGGTACAGAAACTTGACACTGCGAAAAGGAATGGATCAGGTTTGCAGAAACTACTTATAAGGCTGTTATGTTATGCGTGTATAGCATCAATTGGTACAATGCGTTAAAGCCTGGCTTTCAACCTCTCTAAGCTTCTTAAAATTTTGATAGAAAGGTTATCCTCACAAGTTGTGTTGATTCTCGATATGCAATCGTAGTGATAGGGGTATCGGGCAGTTTGTGGCACGTGTGACAAATTTCAACCAGAGATTGCAATATCTGGTCAGGTACAAGATGCCACGCTGTGTATCGGACAGGAAATAAGCACTACAAAGATCATGACGGATATCCACGACATGAGGGAACCCCTGAGGTCTATCTAATAACCGCCCGACCCGCAATCAATTCCATTATTCATTCTCAGTGGTCGCATAGCGTTGCAATTAGTACTACGCCCATCCGATATATTCCTCCGCGTGGGGAGGGGTTCGAGTCATCAACATAGATGCGATGGCAACGTCTACGAGGTGGACAGTTCAATCGTATGGGCTTTCAATACTATAAATTGACGCTCTCTCGCCTTGCTCTCCTTTCTTCCATCTTTCTCTCCTTTTCCCACAGTATACCTAAAGACAACTCTGACCTCAAAACCAACAACACCCAACGTTCACCAATTGTCTATCGAACACGTAAACACGAAAACGATTAGAAATTTTCTTGAAGACATCTCAGCAATGTGTAATCAAGAACGTGCGCGAAAAGT
This sequence comes from Pezizomycotina sp. ARF18, assembly GCA_002224055.1. NCBI lineage: Eukaryota > Fungi > Ascomycota > Pezizomycotina sp. ARF18. Next base: position 967 of record AZLU01000034.1, read on the forward strand.
GTGGAAACTAAAGTTTCACGATCGGATGCGATTGCAGCTCGGTGAAGGGGAAGAACGCTGTGAGCTCGACAAACTGCAGCAATGTAGCAGCGGGAAAGACAAGGCTTGTAAGGACAAGCTGTGCAAGACAAGCTCATGTAAGGAAAGTCTGCAAGGTAAAGGTTGCAAAGGCGGTTGCAAGGCCGTTAGTAAGGCTTGCAAGGACAAGTGCACAAGTGCGGCAAGAAGTGCGAAGGGAAATGCACTAAAGCCGTCCAGAAGTGCACGAAAGGAAAGTGCGCAGGCAGCAAATGCGGCAGTCATGCGGCGGAACCGCTCCTGCACATGTCCGCCTGCCTTTGCACTGTAGCGGATGCTGCGGAGGGTCTTGACCCGGAAACACCAATATCATCCAGATCAATATGGGTCAAAGCGTGATGATGGGTGTCCCGAACGCGGAATGCCGCCTCCGGGGTATGGAGGAAGACCGCCTCGGATTGGGCGCGGCCTAGCAGACCTCCCGGTCGCCGGGCGTAAAACGCCTATTAAGGGCATCGTCCTCGAGGTGAACACGGAGGGATTAAAATAATCTTTGTAATAGAAATTGTAGTAATAGTATAGGGCTGTAGTAGGAATATAAATGAATTATACTGGTACATTGCAAAAAAAAAACAACAACTTCACTCGAGACTGAGTCGTCTGGTGCTATCACGCATCCGATTCAAGTTAAGAAACACAGAGCTAGTTTTAAAAATAATACAACTGGACTTCTGCACCAGATTGAAGCGTTTCATTCTTTGTGCATGCTTCACATTGCTCAGCCTCCCCTTCGTGTTTCGCAGGCTATATATACGAAAGAACTTGTTCTTTGTCTGACGAGAAGGTATAAATATCCGCTCTGAACGAATCATACGCCTTGACGGATACCGAGAGAAGTCCCGACGAAGGCCGTGGTAAGGCTAGCGTATCGATCCTATAGTTCGTTTTCAATGAGCTTCTACATCATTAAGCCATGTCCCAACCAAAAACATGTCCGCATCACAATAAAAAAATAAAAAATAAAAAATAAAAAATAGGCAACTAAACTCTTTCCCATCCAACTCTCCAACTACACTACTACTAACAACATCTCTAATTAACAACTCTCACAAACAACTCGTTAATGCATACATCAAACCCGTCATCACCACCATCAACGAGGTATTATACTTCAAGTCTCGAATCCTGACAATTTCCTCACTCGCAACCTACGTCGACCGGTTCATAAACATACACAACTGACTGTACAACACATTAAAAAAAATCAAAAAGAACATGCCGTATCCTGCTGGCGCAGATGTATGGTATGATATCTAATAATGTAGGATGGGATCGAACTTGTGGATTTGACTACTGAACTAACTAGACTAACTGAGGGAATACACGATGCATATATAATGAACTGATAATACTATAATCTTGATATAATATATATAGTCTACCTCGACGGCTCGTAGAGCCTTGTCGTCGTAATCTCCTTAATATCTATAGCTAAGATCTTAATATCTCTAGCTAAAGTTCCTTATTCCTTAGCTATATAAGTATTATCGATACCTATAGATTATTATACCTCTTTAATATACCTAATAGCTAGTACCTCCCTTATTAATAATACTAATAATCTTCTTCCTATCTTCTCATACCTATAGCCTTTATAGTACTATTATAAGATATCTTTATAAGCGGTTTAATAAGCACATCCGCGATATTATCCTCCGATCTTATATATCGAGGCTCGATAGTTCCTTCTCAAACTAGTTCTCTTACAAGTAATATTATATATCGATATACTTAGTTCTACTATAGTATTTAGGATCCTTTATAATACTAATAGTACTTTAATTATCTATATATATCTCGATGCTATTAGGAGCCTTAAACTTAAAGGCTCGCTATATATCTTTAGTATCTAAAGTACCTAGAGAGCTTCCCGTAAAGCCTCCCCTACGCTATATATTCTACTTAGTACTGCTAGTAGCTATAGTATATTACTTCTTTAAATAGTATAAGATAGCTATTCCGTTAAACGTTATTATATAGCCGGTAGTAGATCTGCGAGTAAGCTTACATCCGGCCTTAGTCGGCGTCTACGTAGATATATAGATCTAGTATCTTATCCTCTATCTTATAGGTAGTACTAAGCGTATAATTAAGGATCCTCCTAATATTATAGTACTCTTCTTACTACCTTCTTATAAGTTTAGTTTACCTCGCTAACGTATTACTCTAGCGTCGAGATAGCGAAGGTATCGGTTAGCCTAGTAAATAGAGTATAGATTAAACTTCCTACTATCTATCGATACTATACTACCGGTATAGTATCCTAATCTTCCGTCGAGGGATACCTCCCTTTCTATAGGAGTACTAATCCCGGGGGTATCCTCGAGCCTAAATCTCTTAAGGAGCGATTATATATATACGACTAATATAGTACTCAGGCGATATCGATCTCTAGACCTAGTCCGTTCTACTTATATACCTAAGAAATAGGCTACCGGCCCTATATTCTTTATCTTAAAGTATAAACTAAGATCTCGCTTAAGCATCTCGACTTTATATTTATTAGATCTAGCTATTAATAGATTATCGACGTAGATAATTATTATTAGCTAACGATCCTTACTAATAAATAAGCTATTATTAAGCCGATAAACTTTAAACTTAGTAATTTAAGAACTAAGATAAGTTCTTCGTACTATTCTCGAGGTAACTATTTAAGGCTATATAGAGTCTTTATTAACTAAACTAATCTATTAATTCCGCTCCCTTCTAGAGGCTTAACGATAATCTCTACTTTAGTTTAGGTATAGGAAGGCCGTTATTATATCTATCTACTTGTATTTGAGATTAAGCTAGGCTACTAATACGAAGAATAGCCTTACTGTTAATATCTTAACTACCGATACGTATATCTCGTCGTAATCGATTTTTTACTTCTATATAAAGCTTTAAGCGACTAGTCTCGACTTAAGTATTATAATCTAACCGGTAGTATCGCGCTTATATTTAAATACCTATTTACTATTAATAATATTATCTTCCGGGAGAAGATTTCGAGAATCTATAGATTTCTATACGTCTTATTCTTTAATTGAAAATAGTTCTCGATCTATCGATATACGCTATCCTTATAGTTTATAGAGCTTATAGCCTCTTCGTAGTAAATAGCTCTAGTTTATCGATATATACTATTAATCCTTTATAGGCCTTCTCCCTAAGGCGTATAGCCGTTAGATCTTTACTAACGTATCTTAGTCTATAGAGTATCTTCGTAGTCCGACTACTAGATCTTATCTTCGGCGATTCCGGGAATGCGCCTATTATCTTTAGTTAACGTCGTAGATCTATCTTATATATCTATATGACTTCCTCTGCGAGAGCGAGCATCCTCGGATCTTAGCTATAGACTAGCGTCATCGAGATCTTCGCTCTTATCCTCGGGCTGTTCCAGCGTAATCGTCTCGTAAATATCTGATTAACGATCGGAAGTTAAGTTTTAATCGTAATCTAGCGCCGTTGCCGTTTAACGTACTCAAGAGGATCTTTATCATCCTCTACGAAGTTACGTACTTTAAAGGTCGATTTAATCGGGAATCTAATATCTCTACGGATTAATACTTTACGGATAGTAGGATCCTAGACTCGGTAGATATTATAAGCCTCTAGGCCTATAAAATATATCTTCTTAGTAGTATTATCCAGCTTCTTCCAAATTTACTATCGATGTGTACGTAACATAGTTTACTAAATATCCTAAAGTTCGAGATATCGGAGTTTACTTTCCTATCTTCCCTACGGTATCGTCTATTTACTATCTTTTAGTACCTCGAGCAGCCTTAATAGCGTATAGTTACGGATTAGATTATAATAATTTACCGCCTCTACCTATAGTTACGGCGGCAATTCGACGCGGCTAATATTACCTTTAATCTATCGATAAAAATCTAATTAAGCTTCTTAGGTACGCTATTCTATTAAGATACGTATATAGCTAAGATATAGACTACAATCCCTACTTCGTTATAGCGTCTATCGATAAGGTATATTCTTTACCTCCGTCGTATTATAGCTTAATAAGCTTAAGGTTTGACTGACGTTTAGCTATCTTAGAGTACTATTAAAGTAAGAGTATCGTCTCTACCTTTTATCTTTTATAAAGTAGATCTAGAACTTCCGACTATTCCCTTTAAAAAAGGTAATAAACCCTATATAATCTCCTAGGCTCTTTATATGCGCCTATTAGTAGAAATCTAAGAAGATTATTCTATTAGCTTATACTTACCTAATTAAGGTTTCTCGCGGTTTAGTATTACCTTCGATTTAGTAAGTCCGTAGGCCTCGTAGTTAATATAGCCCTAAGGATCCTTACCGTCTTTAGTAATACCGATAATACTTCTATACTTAATTATTCGCTTAATATAATCCTTACCGATATATCTGAGCCGTTTATATACTTCTTATATAGTAGCGAGAGCTAAACTCTTTCTTATAGATATTACGATCTTACCTAAGATCTCCTATAATCCTAATTTTACGGTAGCTTTAATTCTTAGCCCTAGTCTAGTTATCGTATATCTACCTTATCGATCGTTATATATATCTTACCTTATCTACGCGAGAGATTAAGAATAGGCTATACTTTATCTTTAGAGCATATAGCGTATTCTTAAGTTTAATAAGACTACCGCCGTGCTCCCTATTAAGCCTATAAATATTAAGCTAGTACCGATAGCCTATAGTACTTCTTTATTACCGATCGTAATATTTATAGCTTTAAGAGGGGTTTATAGGTAGAGAATACTTCTCTTACTATTATATAAGAAGATACGCCTAAGTCGAGAACTACTGGATCGTTCTCTAAGAGCCGTATCTCGTATTAAGGTTTATACTATAAGGCCTAATACCGTTATTACCGCTATCCTTCTTATCCTTTATACGTTTCCTATAGTCGGCCCTCTTATATCTAACCTTATTATAGTAATAGTATTTACCCTCGAACTTACGAGCCTTCTTATTATTTCTTTAGGTTTTGCCTCGGCTATTCTTTTGAATAGCGCCTTATTATCCTTAGAGCTAACGTCTCCGGTATATTATATTTACGCTTTACCTCTTCGACGAGTAGCGCCTTCTTGAGTATATCGAGGGTCGGTTCCTTTACTATTAAATCTATTATCTACTAAAGTTCGTAATAAACGTCTCCTAGTCGCTACTAAGGTTACTATAGACGAGATTAATAGCCTCTACTATAGCTATATTATCCTTTAAGCCTATACCTAGCTCCGTCTTCTCCGCCGTCTCCGCCTTAGTCTTCTCTATTAAGATCGAGCCTAATATCTTATTATACGTTCTAATGAGATCTCGATGCTTCTATATAAATCCTTAAATATCGACTTTATTCTTAAGTCGAATTTGCCTTAGTTATTTCCTAATATAAGGCTTACTAATAGCGGTAATAGCGATATACGCTAAACTTAAGGTATCCTATGCTTATTCGCGCTACTGTTAGTAGATCGTAGATAAGTACGTTAAGTCTCTACCTCGTAGTAAGCTTTAATAATAGTATACGCCTTTAAGTTATTATCTTAATCTTTAGTACTTGCTCTACGTCGGTTGCCGTAGCCTTAAGCGGTTTACTAGTAATATCCTAGACTTTATTATACTTAAGGAACGTAGTTATATATATACTCTAATCGAGGTAGTTCGTAAGATTAGCCTTTAGCTTTACCTCGTTAAACTTTAGTAAGAGAGACATCATAAGATATATCGTTTAGGGGAGATTAAGAAGTAAGTTAGTACGTTTATTAAGATATATTACTAACCGGGCTTATAACCTACTGGCGCAGATGTATGGTATAATATCTAATAATATAGGATGGGATTAAACTTATAGATTTGACTACTGAACTAACTAGACTAACTAAGGGAATATACGATACTATATATAATGAACTGATAATACTATAATCTTGAATATAATGTATGCAGTCTGTCTCGACGCTCGCAGAGCCTTGTCGTCGTAATCTCCTTAACATCTACAGCTGAGATCTTGATATCTCCAGCTGAAGTTCCTTGTTCCTCAGCTATACAAGCATCATCTCGATGCCTATAGATTGTCATGCCTCTTTGGCATGCCCAATAGCTAGCATATCCCACAAAAATGGACAACATGGCCCGTTTTCCCCACATTAGGTGAATACAAAATCCTCCTGGAGGCGGAAAAAGACGAGGAAAATTAAGGCGTACTGAGAGCTTGGAGTTGGACGTAATGTGCAGATTATATGAGTACGGGGTGGCTATGGCGGGGGCGGGACAAGCAGGGTGGGGTGTTAGGGGAGGTGAGGAGTTTGAGGAGGTTTTCAGCAAGGGAAGGATATAGAGAGCGGCGGCGCGGATGGTGTTTGATCCGGAAGCGACGGCAAGAGCGAAGAGTGGGGGAGAATGTTAGGGATGAAGAGGCGGGGAAGGAGCAGGTTGACGGGGAAAGCGAGGAAGCTGAGTTAGAGAGGAATTTGGATGACGCCGGCGGATCGGATGAGAATGGGGGACGCTGAAGTAAAGGAAGGCGATATTATGCTGGTAGATAACGTGGGGTGACCCTGCGTCGGACTTTGCGACCAATTCGAACGAAAGATTCCCCCAGCCGAGAACGACATAGCACGATCATCACGCGTCCGAGGACAGATGACGCCGCTGCCACACGGAGCACCAAAGGACAAAAAAACGGAAGCGAGCTGGCGCTGAACCAGCTTCGCATCTTGAATCCTCACAACTACTATCACGACCAGGAGAGCCATGACTTCTCCAAAGACCAGGCGCGCAGCGCGTCTCATAGGAGAGAGATGGGTAGAACCGCTCCGCAGAGGGAGGTTGAAGGTCTGGCTAACCAAAGGAGAGCCGAAAACAAATACGAATGAGAACACGGCTTAAGGGAGCCGCACAGCATGATGATCTCGAGGAGGAAGAGATTGGAACAGTCGCGAAGAGGCTACGAAGCCAGGATGCTAAGCGTCCGCCGCGGACGCTCCAGCGGCTAACGGTCTCGCCACGACTTCAAATGTGTCATTCATCATCGTTCTCATGGAGAGCATCAACTCACCGTCACGGTCAAGCAGCATTGTAAGACCAGCAAGCCTGAACTCATCTAGTAGTTGTCAAATATATATTTCATAGATCCAATATTTTTACGATTGCTCTTGAGGATGAGATGTTTCATAGTTGAGCACGCCTCTCTGCGCCGAAAACTCCCAGGGATAAGACATGAAATTAACACTGTTATCCCCAATAAAAAAAACCCCCAGAACGCTGTACAGGAAAAAAGGTGCCGTTGGCGTATACCTGTGCCTTCGGTCCCACAGGCTAGGGCAGGTGCGAAACCTACAAGCTATGCCGACTCGGAGTCCTCTCCTAGTGTGACCAACCCAGGGTGCAAGTTGCGGTGGGTCAACCGTACGGTGCGACCGTGAGACCATGCCTAGGAATGCCCGGCCCATTTCTGCCTCCGCGAGAAGAAACGGAAGGACTCTTGACAAAAACCACCTCGAGGTTATCAAAGAAATCCCTGAACCACAGTCATGATCGCTACAATTGCCGCCGTTACTCCTATCCCGCCTCGTACCTCCCCGTACACAGCGGATGATCACACCGCTACCGTCGCGAGCAGCATCGCGGAGCATAGGAAGAGAACTACAGCCGTCTTCGATATTTCCGTCCTTACCATAATAGTCTTTATAGTCCTCGATGAAAAGGTAGATGAACGTGACAGTGGTGCAGTAGTGCTCGTGTAAGGCGAGATATCCGATTGATAAGCGTAGTATAGGTGCCGTAGCTCGGAAGCCGAAGGGAAGTGATCGGGCTCCCGGAGTAGGTGCGTGAAGTATGTGTCCAGGCGGCTGTTGATGATAACAATCGGGGTGGTAACGGACGGGTATCCGGTCTCTGGGTCGGTATTTCTGAAAGTTATCTGGTCATCAATCGTTTTTTTTCGTCAGTCATTGATTGTGTTTTTGAGAAACTAGAAGCTGCGGTGCGTACCACTTTGACCCTGCCGGTATGGATAAGCCGTTTCGTTGTCCACCTCCGGAAACTTATAAGGCTATAACGTGGATTGTACAAGTTGTTTATCTTGTAGGCAATTATACGTCCGGAGTCGAACGAGTTTAGCGTGAGGGCATGCAGCGTGAAGATGTGTTTTCTGCGTTCAATCACAAGGTTGAGGCGTACTGGTCCCGTATAGTCCCAGCGTCCGAAGTCCATGGTCTCTGTTCTAGATCTAGGTTATTTCGAGCAACAAAGAAAAGTTGCGGTCGCATATGTTTGAGATAGTATATAGCAACGTTTCGTTCGCGAAGGGTTTGATAGTGCTGAGAAGAGAATCAGCAACGACGGAGTTTATTTATAATCGCCCCAGAAAATAATATCGCTGTTGATAATATTGATATTGAAACCGCAGGGGCGTTGAGTACCCACTCTGTCTGTAGATTTCGTATGGCTCCCATCTGCCGCAACTATTCTCTGCAAGCCTTGTAATCACTATACCTATGTGCGTAGGTGCGTAGATTTTGATTTTAAAGTGACTGCATGTTTTCTTTTCGCTGTGCTGTCGCCCACGTTTACGGAAACTGAGCTGGAATTCCCTGTTGTACCCGCCAATTTAGTAGGCTTCGGTAACGTATATAAAAAATGTTTTGCTTTTTCGCCATACGATCCGTGCAAGTCTACGGAATCGCGACAGACTCGGTTAACCGCCTGGTCTCGGCAGTAAGCAACAAATTAATTTTCTCTTTTTGCTCAATCTTTCGCTGTTGCGCTTTTTCCCTTTCTTCCCTTTCTATAGGAATAGGAGTTGCGGGGTGAAGTCTTTGTCTCCTTGTTGGCTCGTGTATGTCTTTTTTTTTTTTTTTGCTTTTTCGCCCAGGTTATTTTGCCTGTTGTGTATTTTGGTGCATTGTTGCTACTAGTAGGTGCATTGTTGCTACTAGTATTGGTGAAAATTTAAGTAGAACGCAAACAGGCTCAAAGTCACCCCTCCCGCAGCGCCCGTATCGGTAGGCTGTGTATGTGAATGATCACTTTGCTTTTTCGCCCTTCAGCTTCGCCCTTGTTAAGGCAGATAATGTTTCTTTTTCGCCCGGGTTCTTCGCTCATTTTTCTATTGATGGTTATAGAACGTTGGACGCTGGAAGACCATCACAGAGAGTATATCACTAAAGACTTGGGCCGGTCTCTTTGCGAATGAAAAATGTTATGAAAGAGCCAGGGAGAAACTTTCCTGCAACCCTCTCGTCATCTGTCTACCAGAAGCAGTCCCTCTCGTTTTAGTTCCACCACCCAACCAATCAAATTCCAAAAAAATCCTTTCGGCCCCGTTCTGTTTAAACGTCTTCGAGCAGAGAATGCCAAAGGAACGCAAATCCAAAACCCTTAACTACGCGAAATGCTCACAGTGCCGGAGAGATAGGCACCGGCTAACTTTTTCCCCCTCTTGTGTGAATGAAGCCTTATTATCCCTTAACTCCCGTGTTAATATCTACGTACTCGCTATAGTGCACACTTGCGGGTTGTACAAGTTGCGTATTTTGTAGGCGACGATGCGCCCGGAGTCGAACGAGTTTAGAGTAAGGGTATCGAGTGTAAAGACGTGTTTCCGGCGTTCAATGACGAGGTTGAGGTGTACTGCTCCGGCGTAGTCCCAGCGTCCGAAGTCCATGGTGCCTTTTATAAACTTAAGGTATTTTGAGAAACAAAGATTTGCTTTGATGATGGAAGACTTGATGGTGTGTATGGAGGTAGCCGCGGTGTTCGGAGGGCGGAATTTGGGGGTTTTGCTGCTGATGAAACGCGACACAGTGAGGATGAGTTTGTATTTATAAAATTTACTTTGTCAGAAAAATAGTCCGAACCCCCTCGGCTTCCAATCCTCACTACGCCTGTTATGTAGATCTCATATAGCTTACATCTTGCCGGATATCTTCTCCAAGCTTCATAAAGCACGCACGCAATGCCCCCCCGTTCGTATGCCAGTGTTTTCTTTTTCGCTAAACTATCGCGCAAGTTTCCCAACCTTAAAAATCACTCGGTGGCCCTAGCCTTCTGTGCAGCATCGTTTCTTCCGCATACTTACGATTATGTTTTCTTTTTCGCTTACTGTCGCGCAAGTTTCCAGACGAATTTAGCTGTGGGAATTGGGAAGTTCGGGAGCTTAAGTGGAGTCGGACTTACTTTACATGAGCTAAATTTAAAGAGCAACGACTGAATTGCTTTCTTTTTCGCCCAAGTTTCGCTTCCATTGCCGGAGGGAAAACCACGAATCGTGTCAGCAGTAGCAAGTATTTGCTTTTTTGCGCTATTCATTTGTTCTCCATCATCGATAGGCGAGCCAACTGGTCTGGGAATTGAGGGGCGGTTGCCAGTTACGCTGACAGAATCCGAGCCGCAAACGAAGCAGGCTGTGTAGCTAAATCAATTATGCTTGCTTTTTCGCTCTTCAGCTTTGCCCTTCTTTGCCCACGCATATTTTCTTTTTCGCCAATATATCGCTCATCTTTTCACCCTTGCTTCGAGGATTAAAGATGGCTGAAGCTCCGGTATCAGGTACGAAGAAATCCATTATTAAAGTTGAAGAGCAAGACCCGAGTTCTTTCTGACTCTCCACGCGATCTATATCACATTTCTCTGTCTTCTAATCCGGGAGTTCACTCATTGTTTCCAATCACCAATAGGATCTCAAATCCCTCAGCCTCGCCCTTCGTGGACTACAGATCGAAAATGCCAAAGGAACGCAAATCCAAGACCCTCAATTACGCAAAATGCTCACAATGCCGGAGAGATAGGCAGCGCGTACGTTCCGCACCCTTTATGAAGAAGAATATATGGATTCCGATACTGATACACAAACCATTAAAGTGCACACGGCCGACCGACACTGGCCGGAACGGTGCGACAGGTGCAAACAATACGACTTCACGTGTTCGCCGAACTATACAAAGTCAAACGACCCCAGCGTACCGAAATGTACGCGATGTAAGAGCGACGGGCAGGCGGTAAGAGTTGCATGTCTCGAATGAAAACTTCGTTTCTATGCAACCGTGACTTACAGTTCCTTAGTGCGTTCGAAGAGATGGCGCGCAGGAGGGTCCTTGCGAAAGATGCGTGAAGGATAGCGGCCCGGTACTCGAGGAGAGCCCTCCAGCAAGCGGCGAAGTTGTTGTCACGGAAGAACACGTTCAAGCAGGCCTAGCGCTCGTGAGTGTAAATCAGAAAATAAAGATTCGGGACAGTATGGAGCTGTAAGTACATCGTTTGACTATTTCGACAAACGGTAGGCCGGTGAGAATTAATCACGGTGACATTGTTTTCCGCATAGTCTCCGCGAGATGGACTTTTACAGTACCTACTAGCTTTCCGCAGCGACATCATGAACCTGGAATGGGACGACTGGTTCCAGCATGGAGAGAAATTCTACCTCTCGAAGGACTGGTCCGGTCGCCTGTACTGGGTCCGTCGGTGGGCTACGACAAAGCTGGCGGCTCTCACGGCTGAAATTCGGCGCGAGATTAATTCCCATTTAGCCAACGGGAGAGCCATTGAAGCCCAACTACTCTCCTCCCGGTTATATCTGGATCACTACGAAGAACTCTCCGGTGACCGGTTCCTTAACGTCGGCATCGAATCCTGCAAGCAGACGATCGATACGGATTTAAAGCTAAATCTGGTGTTTTTAGCGATGTCGAAGCAAGAGCGGCTCGTCCAGAAGTTGGCTACTGAGAGCGAGAAAGGCCGATTATTCGACGGGTCGGATTGGCGCGCTGCCATCGAGAAACTGATGTTGTGTACAAAAAAATCGTAGATTTCATGCCCACTGCACTCGCCAGTGTGGATTTCCACCTCACTATTCAGAGTGGGATGGCACCACAGAGTGTGTGGGAGTCACGCTTCTTCAGTCCGCTCCACCGTGCCTGCGCCGCCCGTCATATGCGCGTCGTCGAACGCGTTCTAGAAGAATGGCCGGAGGCCATCAATTCCGAAAATCTATCCGAGGAGACACCCCTACACGTCGCCACCCGCTCCAATCACGACGAGGTAGCAAAGCTGCTGCTCGCCCGCGGTGCTTCCAAAACGGCACAGGACGGACGCGGTCGTCTTCCGTTCATGTGGGCCTACATGAACAAGAACCACATCTTAGCCCGGGAGCTAGTCCCGCAAGTATTGCACCCCGAGAGTTACTTTGGAACGTTCAGCATCGCGGACATGAACGGCACGCAGCGCTCCGTCAAGATGAACATTCTGCACATCCTCGCCTACATGAACCTCGTCAGCGAGCTGAACGCTGTACTCGGGGCAGGTATGGACGTGGATTCGACGTTGGCACATACAATTCCGGCTTCCGAAGAATCCGAAGGGCTCGTAAGCTTCACTTTAACAGCGATGGCTGTTGCAACGTGGCGCCGAAACGCCGATATTGTCAAATTGCTGTTGGATCACGGAGCGAACCCTGACCTGCAAATCGAGCGCAGCTTCTTCCTTCCCCACGCAGAATCGCTCGGCGACGTTCAAGGGAAGACCTGTTTGATCTATGCCGTAGAGAACGGTTGGCGGCCGGCATCGAGCTTCTCGTCAGCCGCGGCGCGAAGATCGGTCATGCCTTGGAGCTCATGTTAACCCCATCAGGCGACCGGGATGTCTTTATGTCTCTAGTAAAAAGTACTCACGGCCACATACCCTCGAAAGCTCTCCAATTGCGGTATCCTGCGGTTATCTAGAAGTCGTCGAGTATCTCCTGCAGCAAGGACGTCGTCCCGTGTCTGATCAATACGTGGGTGTTCCAGCACTACACCGGTCCATCCTGGCGCAAAATATCCCATTTTTGAGCTGCTACTGAAGCACCTTGGGAAAGACGAGGTTGATCTGAGGGATAGCGCGGGACGCACGGCCTTGCACTGCACATTTAGGGTTGGAGCGCTTGACGCTCAGGCTCATTTCATTAAAGGACTTATAACGCACGGGGCAGATCCGCACCTTAAGTTCCGGGACCGGTCCTTCTACAGCGTGATCGCTGAGACCACGTTTTGGAAACGCTGTACGGGGAGCTTTTCCCTTGGTTCATCCTTCCGCAGCAGCGGATTCCAGTTTGAGAGAAAAATGGAAACAGAGTTAGGATATGGGTTCTGACTATACTTCATCGTGTCATGAGTATGGTCCTAATCTAATCCATCAAAGGACACCAAAAAGGAATAGAACCCATACTATCATGCAAGCGCCATCATAATGAATATCATTGACCTACGTTTTACCATTTAGCATATATATACTCTATACCTCTAGAAAGGATGGGAATCTTTCAGTGGGAGCGTTGCTTGTATGAAACTGGCCCGTTGTTATTTTGGCTTCAATACAGTACGTCCTCGATTTTAACCATAGAAACACATCGATTTCTAAGTAGGCCGGTTATCGCAAGAAAAGTGAGTTTTAAAATGTAAGCTCAGTGCCTTCGGAAGGAAGCCTAGACAGGCTCGCTTCTCTAAGGATATAAGCTTATTTGAATCGATTTCTATGTTTCCGTTAAAGTTGTGAAGCTATTATATTAGAGGCGTGCTTATCGGTAGCTATGTGCTTATTCAGTGATAAAATTTCTCTTCGGAGGTTCCTACGACAAGTTCATCCTGTCTTAAGAAATCTTTTAATGACAATAGTAGGCCAGTTTGAGTGTATCCACCAACGTCCTCCCTTAACATCAATATGCTATATTTCCCCATCTTGTTTTCATCGTGTCTTTTCAACAATTCTCGTAGTATTATTCTTCACTGCGTCCACACCGTCACGCCCCCATCGTTCCCCAACACCAGCCCGCTCTCCAGGAAGAACCTCAAAGCGCTAACCCACTCGATCCTCTCCGCGGTGCGCCTCGCCTGTTCACTCTCCGGCGACTTCGAGGGAACCTCGTCCGTCACGCGCGAGCTGTGAGCCGTAGCGATGCACTCCCCGTGCCTACCCACCGGTAAATGCATCATAATATACATCAGCAAGCACGCTCTATCCACGCCGTTCTTCCTCAAAGCTTCCTCCCCGTGCTTGACGATATCGAGACGGCTCGGCGCGGAATACGAGTAGCAATTAGTGATGTTGGTCGTTTTCTCGGCGGCGTGGTTTTCGATCTCCGGGCGTGTGATCTTGTATCCCTTCGAGAGGGACATGCAGACGGCCTTGTTGGGCTCGTTGGGCTTGTACACGACGTCGACGAAGAGGAGGTATACTATTGTTGGCGGTCTTGTAGAAAGGTTTGTGAGCTGTTTATTTGCCACGCAAAATCGTCAGAAAAATGCGTACAATTATAGGGATAAATGGGTATCGTCACCTTTCCAGTGCTTCTTCTGACATTCCTTGCTCTGGAACGTAGAAGATATCGGGTTAGCGCTGAAGTGATACCCTTTTGCCATTGAATATCGTTAGCAGTGCAACTCACGCAGTACCAGACCATCAGGCAACCACCGCAGCGCATGGTGCCGCCTTTTTGGAGCAGACCATGCAAGGGCGAGGCGAACCAGTCATCGCGTGGACCTGGGGATTGGAAGCAAGAAAAGTGAGATTGGATACAAAGATTCTTGGAAGTAGGCGCTTGAAATACCGAACGGGTGCTGATATATAACGGGAGGTATAGTCACCAGATATTTATTCAATGTATTCAATTGATGAGCGGAGGAAGAAGAGGAAAATAAAAATAAAAATAAAAATAAAAATAAAAATAAAAATAAAATAAAAATAAAATTATAACTCAACCTTAACAATAACCAAAGGAAAGTCACATATTGAACGTTCCAACTTCTAACCACAACCTCATCAATGAAAACAAATCTATATACAACATGAACAGTAGTATTCTTTTTTTTTCCACCCAGTCCAATTCAAATCTTTGAAAGAACATAGGTATAATATCCTCCCTTCGAGCCGAAAGGATACATGATTCTGCTTACACGGTTGCATTCCCCTTCCCCTAAGAATTTACATTGAATTAGGGTAGAGAAGCAAGAAAGCTAAGTCAATAAGTATATACGGTAGGGAAGATATCGCACGAATCGACAGGAGGAAATGGATGCCTTCCTGCTCCGGTGACTGATGTATGTTCAGTCACTTGTACTGGCAAGTGAAAAAAAGCCCGAGCAAGACCATGCGTGACCCCGGACCAGTCAGCGTTACCCGGGTTGACAGCGCGAGTTTATCACCGGATACATGGATCTTCGAATTGAGAATGGCACGTAAAGGGCTAGTTTACAAAGCGGATGCTTCTGACAAAAAGGTGGAATTACCCTTTGCCGAGGGGCATCGGCCGGTTACGATGGTCCTCTGGGGCGACGTCCTCGAGATCTGGAAAAAGCGGAAACACTTTGCTTTGGGATAAGAAAAAACAAAAGAAAAAAGGAGCAAACAGTAGGAATGTAATATAACGGCATCACAATTTGGAAATACACGCGTCGTGTCAGTTTCAAGTTGAGATTGAAAGATGACAGAATTCGAGAATAACAATGGAGGATGTTTAAAGTACAAATGGGCATCAGCAGAGTTGAAAGAAATATTTTCTGTACGTAAGTCACATATGATATTTCTTGGAAGGTGAGCTGCCCGAGACTGAATAAATGTTCAATGTGTGACAATCTCAACATGGGATTTTGTATTCCATGTTTTTGACAATGTTGGAGAGAACATTAGGGGTATGATATTTTAGCGTTAGTGTAGGTGAGCTGAGCAAGGGAAACGCTTAGGGCTAAGAGCTTAGAGCTTATGGGTATGGGAAGAAACAGGGAGTAAGAAAAGGAGACAGAAGAAGGTAAGGGGTTAGCGATTGTGAAAGTGAAGAAAGCAAGAAGAGAGCATCGATAGAAACTCTTCTATATCGGACGGCCAAACTCCAAAAATACACAGGTCTAGGTAAGTTGCCAACTTGGCAGTAGAGCTTATGTACACGAGTACCGAGGACAAATATAATATCTATTATATTTATCGGGTCGGACTACCGAGCATACGGGCGCACGCTACCCTGGATGTCCGACGTTGCGGGATCCACGAGCTTGTGTTTTTTTACCCCGTGGGGGTAAGAAAACGTGTGCATGATCTGCAAAGCCCGCTTGAGAGCCAACCAGGGTGAGAAGGTTTCTTTTTCTGACGACCAGCTTATGAAGCGAAAAAGCAATGGCTTTGTCTCAATGAGCTGCATCGTCTCTGTACTGCGATTGAGACCTTAGTGTGGATGAGTTATTCGGGAGCTCCGATAGCCTGGGATTGCCTGGATCCTCAGAGCACATCTTGTCCTGTAGCTTTAGGAGCCTATATTGTAGGAATCACAACACGTGTGAAGATATATAGATCACTAACGCCTGTAAGGTCGGGCTAGTGAGAATATCGCCAACCAACAGACAATAAGATAGCATGAGCTGGCTCTTACATTGCACGATACATATAACAGCCCAGCAGCTAAGTATCAACCCTTCTATACATTGCTTTTCCCCAGCTAGGATTTATCGATAGACGCTCTGCGCACTATATTCTTCTTGTCATAGCACGAAGCAGAATTTTCATTACCGGCTCAACTTCGGAAAACATTAACTAGGTAAATAGGCGTCCGACACCAATACTAAACGTTTATAAGAAAACCTCCACCGATGACCCTGCGCCGCGCGCCAGGGAGTTTCCATGCAACTCCTGCTCCGACAGATGTTAGTATAGAATAAACACTTCCGAGAAGAAGGAACAACCAAGACGCTAAACGAGGAGCATGACAAAATAGCAAAAGCAATGGCTTCTAAACGTGGCAGCCACGCAATAAAAAAGAAGAAAAATCTTACATTTCCGAAACTGCAGGTCCCAAAAAAAAAAAAAAAAAAAAAAAAAAAACCGTTTTCCAGGTAAAATAAATTACCCAAAATAGCAATCGTCAATTTCGAAAAGCTCTTATTCCGAATAAACATTGTTGTATGAGTTTTTACTTATTGTCGGGCTAAAGTCGTATTTTGGTTCGTGGAGGGAGGTTTAGCGTCGATGAAAATGCGGAGATATATCTCATTGGCTCGTCCTCTTGAGCCGTCGGTTTTTGCCGTATTGAAAACGCCACGGGAAACTGCCCGACACTCCGAGTCATTCTCGTCGCCTTTTAACAAACATCGCCATTGGACGAAAAAATTTCAATATCAGATTTTTAACGATCGTCAACCATGCAGGTCAGAAGTCCACGTTTTTTTCGTTTCGCAAAAGGGGGCTTTTTGAGGGATTTTTCTGTTGAACATATCCATTGTTTCAAAAGCAAGGCGCCTCGTGTCGAGAGCTCTCTCGAAGGACTCGGATTGAAATTTGTCAACCTTCGTCCGTATCCATGTTCGTGATCCTCTCTTTGGTTTCGGTAGTTACCGTACCGTAAGAATACTCCCAAGACATGTTATTCACCAAGCTTTACCCCAGACTCTTAGTAGGGAGCTTGGTCTCTTAGCAAATTCTTGTGTCGTTGTGTCGGTCGAGAGTCGAGCAACGACATGAACCCAGTACCTAGTACCCAGCGCCAGCGGAAGCAGATCCAAATCCCCGTAAAACTGTCATTGATCATAATTCACGTTCATATTAATAGAGCCCGCCAGAGCGTAAAGCGGGAGTATGGTCCAATAACAAAGTACAATAAAGTCAGCTTTTTAGGGGTCATCCATGATGCCTATAGCAATCCTGCAGAAGATAGTCCCAAAGGGATTTGATTACCATTTCAAGACGATAAACCCAACAATGTGACAGAAACTTGGACGAGGTTGTCATACATTCTACCGGTAGGAAATTGGGAAGAAACCCCCGGAAAGACTCCTATCGGAAGGCGATACGAGTTCGCTCTTGCTTGGTTGGAGCTCTTGGCCCATCTCACCGCGCACAGGCAAGTTTTTTTTTACTTTTACAACATCGTGACGGTGGTATTCCCTGTCCTTCCCCCTCCACTGGAACGTTTTTCTCCACAAAAAAGCTTTTCGCTCTACATTCGCCTCCCCACATGGCCCATGAAAGACATACATGGTATTTTGGCGCTTGGCTAGCTTGGCGTTTATTAAAGGTATGTTTTTGTAAAAGGAACCCGAGGAGGAAACGGCAATCATTCGGTGGTCAATATGCAATACGTACTCTTTTGTTCACGGAAGAGACTTTCCTTGCACAGGATATTGTATTTCATCGCAATATGATCGACAGGCAATATCCCTATTATCAATATGCATACAACGATATCCAGCAATCATGGGGTATTGCGAGAATTTCTACCGGTAGTTAACGAAAGTAATCTCATGAAAAAACTGACCGGTCGCAACAACGCATATAAAGAAGGACAAATCCTCGCCTTCCTAAACCGATCCTCCCTTTCTTCTCTCCATCATCCCTCGATCATTCCTCACCTCATCCTCTTATAAAGCTTACTTTGCTATTTCTACCACGAGAGGGAACACACGTCTTAATAGATACACATTTTCAATCATGCCGAATATCTTCAAGACAAAACTGGCGGATACGCCGAAAGAAGCGCTAAACGCAAAGCTATGGCTCGCGGTGTTAACCTTCGGCCTTATGGGCGCCGCCGAGGTGTAGATGAAGGACTTATCAGCGGTACCATAGCCAGAAGAGCTTCCGCGCAGAATACGGCCTCGACGATCCGAACCTGAGCGACGCGCAGCAGGCTGCGAGAACTGGGAATATCTCGGCGATGGTACAGATCGGATCCGTTGCCGGTGCTTTGATGTAAATTATCCCTGCTTTTCATTTCTGTGTAATAATGAGACTCATAATTTTTTTTTTCTTTCTTTTGTACAGCGCATTCCTAATTTGCGACCGCATCGGCCGCGTCTGGGCCACCCGCCAGCTCTGTATAGTCTGGATCCTCGGCATCGTAATCTTCCTAACCTCCAACGGCCGTCTGGGACAAGTCTACGCCGGCCGCTTCATCGCGGGCGTGGGTATCGGCCAAACCACCGTCGTCGCACCAACATATCTCGCCGAAGTCGCGCCTCGCTCGATCCGTGGACTGTGCATCTGCGCATTCTCCGGTAGTGTGTACCTGGGCATCATGCTCGCTTATTTCGCCTCCTGGGGTTCCAGCATTCACATCGCCAATGGCACCGATAAGCAGTGGATCGTGCCGACCACGATGCACATCATGTTCGCAGCCGTGATCTTCCTGCTGAGCTTCACGATCAGGGAGTCGCCGCGGTACCTCGAGAAGATCGGGAAGCGGGAGAAGGCGGTTAGCAATATGGCGCACATTAGGAATTGCCGGAGGATCATCCGTACGTTCAGTCTGAGATTATCGATATCCGGGACCAGCTGGAGCGCGAAAGGAAGCGACGATGGGATCGGGATCGCTGGGTCCGCTTAAGGAACTCGTCATGCTGAAGAGTAACCGATACAGGCTCATTCTTTGCTTGTTGAGGTAAGTTATCATCGGAATCTCCCTTTTTTGATTAGTTCCCACCACTAACGTTATCTGTAGTCAACTCCTCGGCCAATGGTCCGGCGGCAACTCCATCACCATCTACGCTCCTCAGTTCTTCATGCTCGCCGGCGTCAAAGGCCAAAGCGAAAGCTCTTCGCCACCGCCATCCTCGGCGTCGTCAAGCTCATATCTGCTCTAACATGTGCCCTCTTCCTCGTCGACTTCATCGGTCGCAAGCGATCCCTGCAGATCGGCATCACATTACAATTCATCTCTATGTTGTACATCGCAATCTACTCGCCGTAATCCCCAACATCTCGCAAAAGAAGGAACACGTATCCTCCCCGTCCGCGAAGCACGCCGGAACCGGCGCCATCACGATGATCTACTCTCCGGCGTCGGGTGGGCACTCGGTTGGAATTCCATCCAGTACCTCATCAACGCCGAGATCTTCCCGCTCCGCGTTCGCTCGCTAGGTAGTTCCATCGTGATGTGCTTCCACTTTGTGAACCAGTACGCGAACTCGAAGGCCGTTCCGAGTATGTTGTTGCCTGAAGCGATGAAGCCCGCGGGAACTTTCTTCTTTTTCGCTGCGGTGACGATCATTGGACTTGTGTGGGCGTGGTTCATGCTGCCGGAGACGGCCGGGAAGAGTTTGGAGGCCATGGATGAGATGTTTAATCTTCCCTGGTATTTGATCGGCCGGAAGGGAGCGGAGTTGACGCTGGTAAGGGAGCGTCGCCGAAGCTCTTGAAGGCAGGATACTGAGAAGGCTGGAGCTGAGATGATCGAGAACGCCGAGAAGAGGATGTCGGAAGGCGGCGTTAGTGGGACTGGAGGACGTATCGCTGAAGCGGTTGGGAGCCTGAGATATATCCACGTAGTATCTCACGAATGGGAACGTAAATACGAAAAAAACTAATGTAATTACATAACGAGTTTTAGATGTCGAGCTTTGCAATAAAAAAACAATGATATCCACGAGTACGCAGCGCGCTGCCTACAATCCACGAAGACCGTCCCTAGTATATCTACAAAGCTATATATATACTGACATCATATTCATAACATTTCATAGCTCTCGGTATTACTGTTGCTGTTATCATCGCTGGTTTGCTTAAACCTCCTCAACGCGTTCGGAAATATCGCTCTTGTTGCAATGCTGCAGCTCGTTGTCCGAATCCCGTCTTTCCTCAGCGAGACTGCTTCCAAATGACGTTTCCATATGCGCTAACGCGACTTCTGCCGACGCTTTGTCGTAGCCTAGGAGCGCAGGGAAATTTTCAACACGATACCATTCATGAGCGGAAGATTTGAGACCAAGATAGCGATGTTAACCTCAACCCTACGCCATAGAATCATGATTAATCATCCCGACTCATTGTGAACAAAATACAGAGTGAGCAAATTCTTACATCGTCCATATTATCACCGGCGAGACATTATAGGTCTTATCTGGATGATTCATGAATGTGGCCGTCTTGACTAGCGATAACCGTCGCCACGCAGGAAAAGACTCCCAAAGTGTATATAAAGCCCACGACAATCTCTCGTGTTCGTTGTACTTCCGCCCCCCAATAACAGGTATTGACATTGCGCTATTGCACGTATCAGCACCGTGAAACCGGTAATGAATGGATTCCGGTACTTACAAAACAATCGCATCCGACCCCAAAGTCGTCAGTACCCTTACGGTAGTCAGTCCACCCCTAGCAAGCACTTTGTCTGCAGGAAATTATTCCAGTAATCCACCGGCGTGCACTGGAATGTAGCGACGAACACCGACTACCATCAGCGCGCTCAATACGGCTATACTCGCTAAGGCGAACTTTTTATAGACGCGCCGACCCGGCACGAGCGTGATAAAATACATCACTAGCGACGCCTTGATGCAAAATAAACCTGGCTGTACGACGTACGTGCTCGCAATCATAAGCTTAACGCTGCTCACGAGATCGTCGAAGGACACCCTCCACGCGTGTTTTCCGAGGCCGTAATGCGTGCACGCGTAGAGACAGAACCCGGTCATGATAACGGAGATGAAAAATGAGAAAAGCGCCATCCAATCGTGCGAACGGACGCGTTTTGCGATGAAAATTTTCGCGTAAAATCGTAAACATACGGAAACTAGGGAGAGGATGGTGAGCACGATGGCTGAGGCTGCGATGCGTGTTGTGAGACTGTCATTTGCGGCAAAGTCTTTGATGAAGAGCTCGAGTTTTACAAGGGTGGTGTAAGGATCCACTGTTGAACTCGCGTATCGTAAGGCGGGGGTGATGAGAGATGTGATTTCTGTGGGGGAGATGGTGGATTTGGGTGACAGTAAGTCTGCGACGGCATCGGCATCGGTAGCGATTTGTAGAAGCGGGGAGGACGGATTCGAGGAGTAAGCCGAAGCGCGTTATCGCGACGACTTGTGTATCGTTAAGTTTAATCAGGAGAGACTCCATCATTCCGGGGTTTACTGAATTTATGGGGAAAAAACTTCTGAGTGACTCTGTTTGAAAGCGATTCCCGCGCTGAGAACACGTCCGAGCAGAGTCCCACAAGTGCGATGGAACAGTTTGAGGCCCTAAGAACAAAGGCGCGGGGATTCCAAGCTTTTATATGCACCGGCAGGTCTTGGGTTTCTCCGCCCAGGGAGCGAGAACCCTTGCTAGCTTGTGGGGCACTACTAGGCGAATACTTTGAACACCAAACTTGAAGCCCAGCAATTCTCATCCTTCGTCGAAGCGAAGCGGCTGAAAGACCCTTCTTACAATTGCCTGTTCTTTCGCCCGTTCCAAGATCTAAAATTTGGGCATCCATTGGTGGATCGGTAATACGTTTCTAACTTCACTCCGCTACTCCGTAAACAGAAGTTTCTCCACTGGAGACTCGAGAGGGCGGAGGTGCTTACGGAGCACGAAACGGAAGTTTCGAGGACGGATTTGTTTCGAACGGTATTCTCCGCCTGTGGCCTCATTACTGCTCTTTCGTAGTCGCGTGTTTACAGATAGCAGCCATTCTAATGGAGCATGTTTCGTTTAGAACTTTTACTTTTCTGATCGTATTCGGCGTGAAAGCAATCGCAAAATCTCCATAACGTGATAACACCGCTGCAAAGTTTATCGGTTCAACATTGGTGGATGTTTCCTATTGATAATGATGCTCGTTGACCTCCTACGTGAAATGGGAGCAAAGGGACTTCAGGTTATTTGGTAATGTAAACGTCAGGATTCACTTACAACACTTGCGAAACCGGAAAATCGAGAACTCGTTGATCAACAGCCCTGCTGTGCTGCCCATTCCCTAATTAAGGGTATAAACCTCTTGTTTTCCCTCGTCATAACTCGTATTAGCAAATTTGAAGGCTGAATGCAGGCCCAATGGTCTTATTAGGGTTATCCTGAATATTACATATAAACGAACCATTAAACGGATTGAAGTAGTCAGCTCCCTGATCGTCGTCTTCAACCAGTATACTGATGGGAATGGGGGCACCGATTGGCAAGCGCGTCTAGTCCGACGGTACATACCAGTATTCGTATTCGCTAGGCAATGCCGCCACGGTCGCGAAGGACCCCCAACTTTATATTGTTGCACCATGGTGAGACCAAGATCCCGGCGATATTATAAATACAGGACCCGAATTTAAATCATAGAAGGTTTCTTCTCTTTCTCGTAGATGAGGAATACCCTAAGATCCTTGTAACCAGTACTTTAAAATAATAACCATGACGCGATACAATTACAGCGGCACCATCATCGATATTTTCAAGAACGGTTCTATCCGTGTGTCGGGCGGCCAAAGAGACAATGTCGGAGACGTACACTACAATTTCAGCGGGGTCGTAGTTACGCAATACTCTAACGGTTCCGCATATATAGAAGGGTCGAATGGCGGTTTCTACGACGACTTCTGGGACGGGAACACGACGTGGCATGGGTTACTTACAGTCCCGTCGAATGGGAGATATATAATGAACATATCGGGTTGCCCACTCTTGCTCGCGGCCTTAGAGCGCTCGCGGTCGTAGCTACGCTGCTGACCTTGATTGGGACATTTGTCGTGTCGGCGCGTTTATACATTCGGAAATTTCTCTTGAAGAGATTTTTCTTAGACGATTGTAAGCATTCCTCTTCTTTCGAGGTGGATCATCAGCTTGTATCACTCAACTACGACGCTAAAATCTGATGCGTTTTATAGGCTTATATTGAGTACATTAGTGCGTTCAAGTTGACTTATGCCGTCTTATCATGATGCTTTCTAACAACAGTTGAAGCTCGTCGGACTGGGCTCGAGTTCGAGCTTCCTAGTAGGCGCTATCATAAACATTCGCCTTGACTTCTGGCCAGAGAAACACCCACCGTTCTCCTGGAAGACCATATGAGCAATATTACCATAGTGATATATGGTGTAAGTTTCCACTTTATTACCGTGACATTTGGCAGCAGGCGAAATGCTGATGTTTGTATTAGAGAGTTATCGACTTTCATTACCTATTCGTCAATTTGCAATCAACTCTCGGGCGGCTCTCGATTTTATACACATTTTTTCGTCTTAGCATCTCGGACGAAGTCCGCAACGTGCGCAGGATCATCGGGGTGGCAGCCGCCGCAATGACCATCATGTCTGTTCCTCTAACTTGGATGACAACGGACCCGTGTTGGCCACCGGGAAGCTTATTCACGGACAATATCCCAAACATACAAGTTAGAGTCCTCTGTCAGCATCCTCAGCGGATCGCATTCAAGTTGCTAAGATAAGAACCTCGCAGTGTATTCCATACCTCATCGCCCTCGAAGGCCGCATACCTCTATGTTTCTTTGTGATAACGTCATCTCTAAACGCTATTTTCGACCTCTTTTCGTTCTCCTTGCCGTTTCTCGTCTTCAAGCTGGTGTATCTGTCCCCGAGGCGCCGGCACGAGCTATACGCCCTCTTCGGCTTCGGGTTCATCGTTTTCCTGATATCGGTCGCGCGGGTAATCCAAGCTGTTATGCTATTAAACTCAGCGAGCGTGGAGAATTACGA
Source organism: Pezizomycotina sp. ARF18 (assembly GCA_002224055.1). Lineage (NCBI taxonomy): Eukaryota > Fungi > Ascomycota > Pezizomycotina sp. ARF18. The sequence goes on from AZLU01000034.1 coordinate 25,437, forward strand.
CCTTGGGTTTTCGCGGTCGCAGGTGTTTGCAATAGGGGAAGCAAATGCGGTCATGGCAGGGGCTTGCTTTCGGTGTTGGCGAAACCGGTGCGACAGTGGTGCAAGAAATGGCGCAAGGTAAGACGAGGATCTACCTCTACGACGGCATACGATGAAGGGTTCTCAATGGTTATAGTGCCGGATGTGGAGATGCAAAAGAGAGAAAAAGTCGATCGATAGAAACTCCAGGTTGTTAGAGTTACAACACTTCATTCCATAAATCAATGAAACTCTAGCAGGCATTTGGTTCTGTGATTAGGGTATCAAATATTTGGTAGAGGGGTTTTTTACCTCGCGCTTCTTTCACATTATAAAAGCTCGAAACACAATGTAGCAGGACACTGCCACCTCCAGCGTATCATTATGGTGAAGTCGATGGTCATGGATACCCTGGACCAAGAACACAAAGTAGGCATCCCCAAACTCGTGGAAGGCGTTTTGTTCTCCCTATTCTGAATTAATTATATGGCCTCAGACATGTCCGGCTAGTGACGTTCTAAAAATGCACCACGCTTCAGGATATCACCCCTACCGATATGGTAGCAAAAATCCCTAATCAAGGGGCGTTTCCCTACGAGGCTTCAGCAAATGTATTTCACGCTGTCGCCTCATGCTTTATGAATTCATGACGGCCATTATAGCATTGCTGCTGCTTCGTGAGCCTCACCTCTAGGCGCATAGTACAAGAACTTCCCGAAACATAAAACTTGCCGGCGGCAGCAGAATTTTACCTAGAGTGGTCATGTATCCTAAGCAGAACCTACCGAAACTGAGAATTATGAAGGCTATCGAACAAAGGGCCTTTGGTTACAGTTAGACTCTACAATGCTATTATTTCACCTATGTCTCGAACCTCTACGACGTTTGAGGTTTGCGATGTCAGTAGTACTAGTAACTGCATCGCCCCAATGTTTTGCACACGCAAGTGGGAACAACAATTCTCCGGCTACTAGAAGGCAATTCCATGCATGTTGGTAGCAACTTTGACAATACGATGTTGTTGTTTCTAACAGCAAGGTAAAGACAGATTGAGGTGAGTTTGTAACGTAGCGGTTGGTAAGCAAAACCTAGAATAGCCCTAACCGGTTATCTAACGAAAAAACGGCCTCAAAACACCAGTTCTAGCGACGCCTTACCGGGACTTGACGTCTCCGATATCTAGCAGTTTCGTATAACCCGCTTGTAACATTTGACTCACATATTTCTACGCTGGCGACAAAGCGAACACATAACTCCGATAAACATCCTAGCGCTTAACCCATGCTATGATACCAAATTCGTCTTATTAGGCCTTATGAAGCGTACTCTATAGAAGCCAGGGACCAATAGATTCCTGGAGTAGCACGAATCTCGTTATTTACAGCCCCTATGATTGTATCACAATTATACTGTCGAAATACTAGTAGTCATGGACCTCCCTGGTAGCCTCGTATTCCCGAACAGTTTTACTCCAGATGCACCAGGAAAAACGGACCAGCACCACCTTGGCGTCATTCACCGAAGTTGAGCGAAAGTAACGCAGAAGGTTGATTTATTCAGTTGTCAACCCAAGCGGCTGACAATTATTATTGCAACAGTGCTGAAGTTTTTCTGGCTGCGAGATAGTCGATCACTATATAACCTCATACCCATTGCTATACTAAACCAGTGAACGCTCCTGTTTGTCTCCGAGTCGTCAAAGTTTGGGTATAGTGAATGTCGCGATGTTACGAACCGATGCGCCTATTCCTTCTCGTTGATTAAAAGGCTGCCTGCGTCATGTTAATATGATTATAGGCGTGATTCTCATCTTCTGGTAGGCAAATAAATCGCTAAATATTAAAGGAATAAACCCAGATCCGGGTACCCCGAATGCTTGGGGTCGGTTTGAAGGACAATCCACTAGCAATCGGAATGGTCGATTCAGAGATAAAAGTTCGGAATTCGAGCCCGTTGTCCAATGGAAGGAGGTCCCTGATCTTGCTCCGCAACGAGGGTCCTAGGAAAAGGCAACTGCAAGACCAAAAGCTTAATAATATACTGAATTATACAACTGGCTGAGGACCTAACTACCGATTGCCAATAACAGTGGTGTAAAGCTTGTACGAACATGCTAAAACCGATATACCCAGGCTTTAATAAGCACATTAGTAGTAGGAGACTGTAGAGCCAGCCTCGCTTATCGCAAGCTTCTAGCAATCGAATACTGCCTCAGAAAATCAGCCTCGCATAGTTTTAGTCGAGCTTCTGATAGGAAAAGTTTAACTTGCATTTTCTGATTAATATTGTTAGTACTGTTCAGTTGAGATACTTGAAAAATATCTAAGCAAAGATATGCGGTATCTAGGCGTTTTAGGAATCTTGATCGAACGTTCGATTGTCCAATAGTAAGACGATAGGAATGTTTCTACGAAAAATCGCGGGTACAACATGGAAGTTGAAACATTTCCTTCAACCGAGATGATATCCCGCTTCTCCGAAGCGAAGCACGAGGCTATACGCTCTTTGCAATGACTGACCCGAGTTAGATTGCCAGTTGAATTGTCATCTCATGGAGCACTGGCCATGGCACTATCGACATAATGCAGATCAGAATGCGTGAAGTTCTTGCAGTAATCTCATACCCAAAAGGTCCATTGCTTGAAAGAAAACAATCCAATTATATGTACAGAAGAAAATCCAAAGAACCCGAACGCCTGGGACTGAATAGGGATACTAACTTATGATATCTACCTATATCTTCTTTCTAAAATCATGGTCTATCTTACAATGGGCAACAGATCAATTCGCTAATAGGCTCCATCGCTCCTCTTCCAAGGTACATGTGTACCTAGTAGTGTGTTTTCCAAGCTTGGAAACTTGAAATATACAGCTTCACTTAAACATCCTGCATAACCGTCCTTCCTGTCCAGCCATGCTTCGTCTCTACCATATTGGCAGCTTTGGCGTCCTGGCTATCCCGGAAGTCACTTGGTGTTACGCTCCTCAGACTGGTCTCATCACCAGTCCGCTGCCTTGAACTCAATGTGCTGGAGAAGCCTGACGGCGTGAACTTCTCTATAACTTGCGTAAAGGTCTCGCGGCAGAGTACCGCTTTAAAGACAGGGCAGCATACAACAAGGATCGCAAACGTTTGATCGAGCGAGAAGTACAGCCACGACATCGCAAAGTTAAGGTCTTTAGATGTGCCGGTGTTCATCGACGAAGGAGCGGTACGTGAAATCTGGGCAGCTATACCGAGGGCGATTGAGATGAAACCGTAAAAGGAGATGAAAGCCGCGCAGAAAATGGTTTCGCGATAAGGTATTTTAAATTTTGCGACGAAGATAAGAGGTAGCAGGAAAACTACAATTAACAGTTAGACTTAGCTCATATATTCAATGAAGCCAATTGATATTAGTTAATTACTTACTGAAAATACTCGTTATTATGTTCCATATCCATCCGGCAACATTTGCTTCCAGGCCGTACGGCGCACACCAATGGGATGTGCCAACCGCCCAATTGTGTGAGATTGGCTCAATAAACAGTTTTAAAAGTATACTAATGACCCAGCCGCCTACAGTGAGACCCGTAATAATATTCATGGCGACACGTAGATACTTGAGCTCTTGGGAGAAGACGTTGACTAGCTCATAATAGAAGGTTAGGAGAGCGCATTTTGTCGCCAACATCGTGCCTAGCCCGGATAGCATTTTCAATTAGCATCGTGATAAATACAAAGCTATTGAACAAGGAATTGGCTGTCAACATACAGTAATACAGCGTGGTCTGCACAAACATAATCTTCATAGCCTTAATGGTGTCGGCCTTTGTCGCTAGACCGACCGACAGTCCCCATTTCGTAGCCTGGGCTCGGACTTTACCGTCGAACAGGCCGAGACGGAACAGTACTGTGTCTAAAGATGCTTCCACGGCAAAGAGTATCATGGCTATGATAACGAGATAGTCCGATATGATGAGCCGGCCGCGACGACCGTAGCGCAAATAGAAACGCAAAACCACGAGGATAATTGAGAGGAAGACAAATGTCCATTCGCTAGCCTAGACATGGATCGGTTTTGAGGTGAGGGGTAATTCCTAGATTTCAAATAATTGAAGGCGATTGAGGTAACTTACGACCAATTGAAGCCCATGCATGGCCATCTTGAGATATTCTTACGCTGTCTAAGTAAAATATGTAATAGATCAAACCACCGAACCGTAATCACGATCCGAGACAAGCGAAGAATGAGTAATAAAACGTGATAAGAAAAATACGTTCTGTGCGGCCCGGCTCCGAACGCTCGAGAAAAGAATGGAAAGAAACAAATCGAGACAAATATTTATACTTCTTTCTTTTGCAAAAAGAAAGAGATATTTCCCTCCAGGCTCCGGCTCCGTTCAGCGCCAGTAGAACATGAGTACAAGAAAAGAACGAAAATCTGTAAGATTTCAAATCAGTGTTAGTGAAAGAGAACTTAGAGAAAGGAGGGTTGCACCGCTTTTTAAACGAAATGGTGGGGCTTGAATAGATTGCACTTTGGATCGAAACCGGCATAGCGAATATCGCACGTGTTTTGCACCAACGTTTTACGCATTTTTTACTCATAAAAAATATAAATTGTGCATGGAGAAGGGACTTAGGGAAATGAGGAAGTGGAGTATGACGGATGCTCAGATAGTAGAGATTGATAACGTTCTCTAACATGCTGTGGTGGACGAGACTCAAGTCGTCTGAGACAGCGAGGATCGGTAGAGACAAGAGTTAAGGGGCTAAGGCAATCGTTTCTATTGGAGCGCAAGGGACAGTCGATTTGGTTGAGGGTTTTTAGGGTCCAACGGACGGAAAATCTGTATAGTAGCTAGGAGAATATTGTCGCAGGACTTAACAATGTTCCATTCCATAGCCCTTCCCTTCTCGGGGCATTTCGATGTTTCTGGTTCACACCGAATCGCCGAGTGAGCGGTTAGATACAGCATTGTACCAATGGCTACGGCCTGAGCCTTGTTTGAGAAGGTTTACTCGTCTTGCTTCGCCATGCCCTAACGTTGGGGGTTGGCTCCCGATTGTCTCCGCCGTGGGCAAGCACAACGATAGTGGAGAGCGTGTATTCAGGGTCTTTGTCGATACGATCTGGGTGTCAGAATAATTGAACCCTAGGGTTCGGACGTCAGTACCGCCCAATCCACGCGCCAGAGATACCTCGGTTACAAATAAGATGAGGCGGTTGGGGACAGTGTATTGGTGATCTCTAGCGCAGAAACAAATGCATGCGGCCCTTTCCCTGTTTAAACGCCAAATTGATCGTGTCTTCCCCTATCATCTGTTTCGTTTCTGTTTTCAATTTTGTTATTCTTCGAGTAATTCGTCATTCCCGACCATCGTAAAGAGCTTAGAACCTGTTCATTTCGGTGCTCCACTGAAGGGAGAGCGTTTCGGTTTGGGCCCACAGATCTTTGCCGCTTAGGGGTCCTCCGCCTTTATTTGTGAAACGACCATGGTAACACGTAGAGTACACAGGGATTCTATCTTCGCCTGCCCTTTGGTATCGCCAATAACATTTACCTCAAGAGAATAAGAGTAATTATAATCATTGAAAAACGAATGCCTCTAATGGCGTACTAGGTGCGAAAACACCTCTAGATACGATCTATGATAGAAACAAATCGTCTCGTCTTGCTTTCCTGTACCGATCGTGATGATAGTACTATTGAATCGGATGCTTGGGATGCAAGTAAACCGCCTTGGTTGTATTAGTACGTTTTTTCTCCTCTGAATGACGTATAGACCGTATTGTAATCGTGAATGTTCTGCAGCAATCTAAGGTTACTTGGAGATCTTTTTCAGGCGCTTTCATTCCCGACAACCACAAATCCTCCTTTGATGATAGCGGCATAACTTACAATATGATCTCTAGGTCCCTCGATAAGGTGCCCAAAGTCTCGCCGGCATTTCTAAGATCTGACGATGTTTGAGGAACAATAAGGTAAAACCCTTGGTAGTGCCGGAATTACCGATCGATAATTAACAGTGGAGACGAGAAAATAAAAAGGAAAGAGTGGATGCTCTATGTCCGAGACTGTCTTGGTTCAAATTAAAATTGACGATACATCGCTAAACGACCCGTATACGGACCATGTCATCGCGATGCGACCGGGAATCAAGTCAGCCGAATAATAAAACTCTACCACGAAATTAACGGTTAAGCTTTCTTTTACCCCCGCGATCCCATAAGAGTTTTTTGTCTGATCAATCTGATGAGATTATCTCTAAGCTAGACAAGTCCTGCCTCTAATCGGCCCACAGCTCACTTTTTATGTAACACAAATCATGGTACTTCGGGCGATATTTTTGTGCGGTGATGCCGCACAATTTACGTGATCCATGGGTCGTTTTCAAAGTCATCCTTGGGATACATGGTGTGTAACCCCTTTAGGATCATGCGCCGATGTCTAGACTTTAAAACCCCCACATTCTTGCAAGCATGCCTTGCTCCACAGATCAATAGCCTAGGTCGTTAGTCGTTAGTATTCTAACGGCTAAACGTCCGTTTGAGCAGGCCAATCGTCCTTGTTCCGAAGCGTATCGCTCAGCCATTTAGATCTTGCGACGTGGAGTTGGCGCCGACCGAAAAGTGTGTGTGAATAAGATACTCATTATATGGCCGCAATTTTCCAAAACTCCGCGACCATTCCAGGATGTCACTTGCCTAGATGAATCTAGTCATATTGACTGATGGAATATTTTCCCGCAAAGGGCTGCGAAAACAGAGAGCTCATGTAGTTTACCAGCGCCTACAAAGCGGTTCGATGAACTTTAACGGCGCCTCACTAGTTTTCAAGTTTAGCGCCGGGCCCCATCTCTAATAGGCTCATGACCAGCATATTGTGACCTATGCCTCCTACGACTAATGGGAGCCTCACTCTATATCGCTCTTGACGAAAGGCCCAGCGTGAAACACTCCCTTGACTCGTAAAACTAGGGTATCACTTCTTGTTGATACTTTGATGAAGAACTGAGTCCAGCCTAAGTCGTAAAACACCGGAGCCCCCCCCCCCCCCCGGCGGCAGCGCCAGCTACTACTAGGCCATTGGAGTAGTTTTCTAGTCTGTTTATCAAACTACATAGTAACTACCTGTTCTACCCGCGGCAAATAAACCTTACTCAAATCACGCTGTCTACCCAGAATAGCTTCCGGATTTTCAAAGGATCTACTTCGGAGCGAGTTTAGCTGATTTCCTTCCAGGTTGTTCTGACCCAGGGTCTCTTGGTGCTAGTGCTGGATGACTTTTTTTTTCATCCTTCGTTGCTTATACTTAAAAACTGCTATCGTATATACTGGGACCGTGCTGAGATAGATAGCAGTTTTGTTCTACATAATCAGATCTAAAGAACTTGAAGCTTTCGCTGCACTTTCATAGGGAAGGAACCAAGCTCATGAGATAACGTGGTTATCAGGAATTCCTTATGAGCGACACAGCCCGTCGGGCTTTTAAGATCGTAAGCGATAGCTTAGGTTAATAATGAGGTTTCTGTGATCTTAAATATGGGTATATCTTATCATTTAGGCAGTGAAGGAAGTAGTTCTGTCGTTGATTAATAAATATTCCGTCATCGAAAGACTAGTGAGTCCTCCATCGTCTAAATCAATACAAGCCTAGTCTCAGGTACGAAAGATACCACTAGTGTATATATGAATGAAATCTATTCTATCAGGATTCTATTCTATAGGGGTTTATATAACTACAACTTCAAGCTAACACTGCTTTCACAAGCCATCGAATCTAAACATGTCTAATTGACACGAACCTACTTCCTGCTAGCGGTCTGAGCGCCGTTGAAGGTCCTGTAGACCCAGACGTTATAACAGCCAGAGCGGCCGTTATCCCAAACACCGTTCTGAGCCCAGTTGAGCGCGAGGTTCTGCTGCGACCTGTTCTGAGAATAGGTCGGGCAGATGTAGAACTGGTTGGAGTTCCAGCCCTTAGAGAGCCTGCCGGACTGGTCGAACGACAGGTCGCCGCTGAAGGCCATGCGGGAGAAGCCGTCAGTGTAGCCGACGACGAAGGGCACGGCGCCGACCCGGCCAGAGTCCTGGGTGGGTACAATCTGGAAACCACCGTACTGGTTGCCGTACTGCAGGAATCCGGATCCGCGCTGGCTGTTGGAGCTGTACTCAAGGAGAAAGAGTCGGGGTACTGGTCGGTATTGAGGCGGAGCATGCTCACGCCGGCGTTGAAGTCGGGAGAGACTTGGAGGTAGGGGTACTGACCGCTATGGGAAGGGATAAGATGTCAGTGAATGTAACTTGAGAGGATCGATTACAATGGAATTTATCACTGCGGAGGCTTTTGTTACTTACTGCCATCCGCTACGGCGTCCAGCGTCGACCGGGACGACGTAGAGGGAAAAGGTCTGGCTGCCCCAAGGGCCACCGTTCGGGGGCGGCGGCGGAGGAGGGTTGCCGCTCTTCTTGTGCTCAGTTGCTTCTTTGGATGGAGCAGCACTGACAACAGCCAGGAGGGCAGTGAAAATGGCAGCGGAGAACTTCATATCGTTTAAACTAGGAATCAAGAGGATGCAGGAGCCTATAGATGAGAGGATATAGCAGTGGAAGCTTCAAGTTGAGGATATCTGGTTGCAGTGTTGGTTGGTTTGGACGATTGTGAATTCGGTCTTCGGGGCGAAACGGGTTTCTTTTTATAGGCATTTCTACGATGTTTTGAATCATTTCATGAAGCTGAATTCCTGTTCATGAGATAGAGGCCTCCGCTTCTCTGAAGATACAACCGCAAGGCAAGAAGGCCAAGTTTGATTACCTTAAAAGGCGTCAACTCAAGAAACACCAAGAAGTCTGTGAGCTTCCTGTATCGACAAAAATGTTTACAAAGGCCTTCTGTTTGTGATATGTTCTCCTTCAAACAAACTGAGGAAATATACCATCGAAGGATTTCTGGAAACTTGAAGAATCCTCAACGGACTGGACAATCACGCCAGTAAACCCATTTATCATCGGAGACTGCAGGTATGTAGCTGAAGAATCCCGGGATCAAGAGCCAGTATATACTCAAGTTGGGATGATAAACCGTGTCGCTTGCCCTCTTCGGCATAGCGCACCATGGAACCATGGTTGCTATCCGATTTGGTAGGTAATTATTGTCCGATGTCCGAAGAATACGATGATGGCGATCCGGATCGAAATCAAACGACCGGCGATCATTTTAGGCAAGTTAGGGCTAGCACTATTGGCATTGGGTTTTCCCGCATCAGGCTCAGTATTCACGTTCGTAATGGGCCGTGCATTCCAGGCTTTTCAACGGTTTTAGTTTGCCTAAAGACCGAGAATAACTAATCGGTTTCCGAAACTGTGAACGATGATCAGCTAAATTAGCGGCTTATAGACGATGGATACCAAATCCTAGCCATTCTCACTATTCTATGAACAACGAGTCAGGTTAGGGCTTTGAGACTGGATTGCCTACCCTTGGAATATTGAATGATCTTGTAAGTCCTTACCAGCAAGGTGTTATTAATTCCCATCAATCGAGGCTATGGATATTTTCTTCCAGTCAGAAAATAACGGGAAGACCGTTTCTTCCGAGGAACTGATCGACATCATCGATCATTGAATGTTCTGGAAGCTCATATGGAGATTTTTCAAAGGACCTATAACCAAAGACTAGATATAAAGGCAGAGATGCTCGTCGCGAAAGACCATCCAGAGTCTCCCTAAATGCTCTGTATATAAACAGATATTCCGAGTGCAGAAGTTACGGGGCATTCCGACTCGAAAACGCAACATTAGACTCTCCGTTCCTTTCTGTATTATTTTTAAACGATATACAGACTGGATTCGTTCAATCTACATTTTGAGGGTGCTAGTGCTCACTAGTTTTATTCTTGGCGAACTAGTGCAGTTATTATTACCAGTAACCCTTTCGCTACCAGTTACTCTTTCAAAACAGACAGAGTCGATGGCGCTAAATCGACGTTCAGATGTTTCCTTTTCCGTTTCCGGGTCTGCCCTTAGTAGCTCCCTTAATCCGTATCTCGTTCCGCACTCTTCGGTGCCTGGGACCTCGAACCATAGCAAATGCCTCGTTGAAATGGCCATCATCATGATCTTACCCTCCAAAGCTATGAACGGACGGAACAAGACTAAAGATACAAGTGCTCCTTACATATTTGCCCAGAGGCCAAGTTACGCTTCCATAGACTTACACACGCTCTTAGCGATGTTCACTTGCTTTGATATCTGTCTAGATTCAGTTACGATATTACGTTTATAACTATCCGAGTATAAACATCACGCATTACAAGTGCATTCTTGCATCCTTTCAAAGTTTGAGGTTACTCCTACCACTCGTTTGTGAAAACAAGGTCATCGATAGCATACTAAAGCCCTCCCATTGGGTTTGTAATGACAGGATTAATACGCCATTCTGATGATAATCTCGTAATTCCGGAGAAATATATACGGTTTCCGTATTACTAGCTCCAGTGTTATACGTTATCTTGGTATATACCAGGGCCACCGCTATCTGTGGCAAATCATCTCATTGTCCGCTTGCCATCCTCTGCCAGTTGTATCAATTAAGCCCGGCTATGGATCCCAACTTAAGCCTATTGGATATAGTCGTTTCCAGGAAGTAAAAGTCTGTGATTTGAACATTGCCTGGTTCTCTAAGGAGACAAACCAGCGATGTAAGGCGAGCTAGTAAAGCCTGGAGAAGAAGCCCATAGAATGCATAGTACTCGCCATGTATTAGGTGATTCTTTGAGGGCACACTAATCAAGAATATCCACAAAGGTGGATCCAATGACAGCGACCTCCGCTGATTTCAGATTGCGGCACATACAACATACTGGACGGTGGCCATTTCTCAGATAAGGAGCCAGCACGCCTAATATCGATGACTCCAGTAGGATTTCCCGGTGTCTCTACGTAGAGAAACTGTTTCCGTTGTACTCGCAACCTCCGAAACCAGAACTATAAGGCAGGACGGCGAGCAACGGAGGGCTCAGAATGACATACCGAGCCGAGAATTGGCCACTCTGATTTACTCAACCTACAGCTTTTAAAAGGCTTGATTATGTTACGTTTGCAAACAATTTACAATACATTATCGAAGCCCCTTCTTGTATTTACTCTTCATGAATGGGCTGCATGAAAGTCTCCTTCTTTTCCGAGCTTTTTGCCAATAGGGTTTCTCCGAAATGTACATGCTGTCAGAAATACAGATGATCGCCAGGCACTGTAGCCCTCTATATTAAGTATTCTCTCGCAAAATTGGATCGACAATGCACCAAATTCGCAAAAGAAAAACCGGGTTTACATTTAGTAGAAAACGCCTCTTGGGAGTTTTCTTTTAGCCCGAATTGTTTGAAACTGTCGTCTCCACAACCCACAATGGTACCTTCTTATTATTGCCTTAGGCAGCCAAGAGTTTCATTAGCAATATAACAATTGATTTCTCCTTCGGCGATGAGTTGGAAACAAAAGGCGATGTTGGATCGGTCGGGCTATTGCCTCGCGAGCGAACATGAATCGCGGAACTTATCGATGTTATATTTCGTATTAGTAAATGGGATCGCCCGAAAGTTTCATTTTCTCGCGGGGATAAAAAGTTACTCTGGGAAGTCTTGAGTACGGAAATCGCGGCCAATATTGTATCCAACCGCAATGGCTTCCTTTCCGAACTTCCCGGGCCGTGCTTTTAGGCGAGGAGCCCGGGTATGTAACACGTATTGCCTCTTTTCATGCTATAGTTCGTCCAAAGATATTCCCGGTCACGACGATTTCCAAGCTTATGCAGTCGTGATCTCGACGAGTAGATAGTCTGGAACGAATGTTAGAGTGTAACTGTAAAAATGGGATAGATACTGCTCTAGATCCTGTAATCTGGTCTCTCCGTTTTCCGTTACTAGATAGTATCGGCCCATTTCAATCCACCAACAACAAAGAAAATAGCATTTGCGATGTGCATCATTGATAAACAAAGGCCAACATAAACGAGACAAGACAAAGAAGGGAATATCACGATCAAAGAAGAGCAAGAAAGTGGAGCATCTAGACCTTTTGACACAATATTGTCTCTGTTGTGCATGCAAAAGAGAAAAAAAAAATCAAGGATGTCTTGCAGCGATGGCCAGTAAGCGGACTGGTTTTGTAAGAGCATGTTAGATTTCGGTTCCTTCGATCCACCCTAGTCCGTATCCGGGAAATCTCCTTGCTTAACGAGAGCCTTTACCGCCCCCCACTACCTCCACCTACACAAGAACACAGCTCACTGCAGCTCGCAGCTCTTCTTTCAAGAAAAATCAAGACTTGTGTATTGTGGTGTAATGGCTGCATCGGGCTCGGCGCCACCCTGTTTCGAAAAAAATGGAAGCGAGAGGGTGTGGAAGATAAAGGAATATGGGGGCCCAACAGGAGATTCAATGAATGAGGAGAATACTACATAATTCTAAAATACCCGGATTGACAAATCCCTTCGTTCTACAAGAAGCAGGTTCGATCGACAATATGGTTTGCTGCGACCGTTGAACTCATTCGATCTCCCGTTTTCTTGTGTTTTCTTTGCGAATGTCTGTGACGGCGACTGTTCCAACTGTCGTCGTGCCTACGAACCAGGCTGAAATCGACGCTCTCCTTTACTTCGGTCTCTTCGTCTCCTCGATCACATACCCGAGTCTACCAATGGCGGAAGCCTTGCGAAGGGTTGCTAGCAATGAATCCGACCTGAACATCACCGGCCGCGGCACGGACGCCGGCCACGTCTCTCTGTTAACGACGAATTTCAGCGAACGACTACATACTACCATACGCCTAATCGACCATCTACTCACGATATCATCCTATAAGCTTCTTACAGGGTTCGTTGTTGTCGGGGACGCATAGCCGTTCTTGCTGTTTGCCTAAGGTTGTACGCCAGAGCAAAAGTGCTGGGAAGGATCAGAGCGGATTACATATGGGCGCCGTATCAGCCGTACGTTTACACTTCCACTGTATAACGGATTATCAAAGATTTGAAGGAAATGAGTTCGAGTTTACACTATAGGTCTTCTGCTTCTCGATTATGTGCTATTACACCGTGGGTAAGTCGCTATCTCAATTTCTAATACCCCTTCATCCATATTTCCAATTTCCCTTAGTCCAAGCCATTGTGGATGAAATTTAGACTAACGATGAAATCTTGTTAGCATTCACCTGGGGTATGTTCCACAAAGTCCCTCGATTCCGCTCTTCCGACTTATTTTGCCGAAGATACTTTTCGCTTATAATGTGACTGTTCATGTTTTAGCAAGTCGGGCATCACATATACGATATCTCTTTAAGGAATACTCTCGCTTCCTGTACCTGCTACTCGCTGGGAAGCTATCTTCGCTCTTGGCCTGGCGCCCGTCAAATGACTTTCTTGGTCTTCTACTATTCTCTATCACCGGATAAAGGCTACCGAAGACAAGTCATCGCCGCCGGCGTGTGCTCTCTATCGTCTTGTCTATGACGGGGTTATTAGGGATGATACTTCAATGCGACCATACAACTACTGGGATTCATATATTCCAAATGAAATGCTCGACAAGTCAAGTTTTTCACTCTCTGGGGTTCCTTACCATCATTTCCGATTCTGGATATTGTATGTATTTCTTCGCGCTTCACATTTATGACTCGATTTGGATTAACCATTCATGTCACCTAATTTACCAGACTCTTCCAATCGCCAGGTTGCAAACTCGACATGAAGAAAAAGGAAAAATACTACGTATGGAATGTTCGCTGCTGGTGGCCTGTAAAGTCGACAGCTCGCTATCTCTTGATTGTCCGTTTATGCCTGAGACTAATCAAATGCCAGTATCTGTATCGCAGCATATTTCGGGTCATAGAGTTGAACAATGCGGCCAGTAAGAGATATATATAATGCTATAACACCCGCTGCTCTATTTGCCATGTAAGTACAGTAGTTGTACCATGTTAATTGAATCCCTAGACAGTCTATATACTAACCATAATTATAGCGTCGAACTTGGCCTTGGTTTGATGATTTCCTGCCTCCCGCCTCAAACCCTTATCGTCGGCCACGTACAACCTCACATTCAAGAACGCTGTCGGCTATCTACCCAGCATCGTTATCAAGAGTATAAGGTTCAGTAGCAAGAGAAATTCGCTAAGTAAAAGGGGCGTATCCATTAAGCCACTACCATCGATCCAACTCTCATGGATCCAACGCGGATGGAGACTAGATATACCACTGCCATGACGGTCGATATATCTAAACCGGAAGCCTGCTATACGGTGGGACCAGGCCCCACCAGTTCGAGGGACGAGTCTGGTGACATAACGTTTAACCTATTTTTGTCTTCCCTGCTTAGGTGTTTTAAAATCATAGGCGCTCAAGTGTGTTAATCCTTAATTATAATCCTTGTTTCTTTTCGTACTACAGTTGACATTCCTCCCGGTTTATATTTCTCTCAAGGCCATTTGTAAATAATACATTGCGTTTGTACATTATTGTAGCATCGTCATTAGGTTGTAAATTTCACTTTGCAGGCATATGTCAGTGTGGGTCATCAGAATATAATTTGTACATAGCAATATTGTAACATAGCATTAGACGGGTTTAGTCATCCTATTACCTATAAAAATCATTACTATGACTTCTAATATTCTTAATTAGATGTCGTAATTAAATGAAGCACAAAGACCTAGCTTCCGACAAGAGTTAATGCTTGACACCTCGTTTCCGACCATATCGATTTGGCCGACTGTTATTTCCCACATGCAGCTTCCGTGTATCCCTGATATCAATATGACCTCTTTCCCGACGTATAGAACCACTCGCTACTGACCTCGCTTTCGAGCCCGCTTCGCTGGGGGTATCAGCGTGTGCAGTGGCTCTTACGGCTTATCATACCTTGATCTTCGTACATGTCCATTGAATTGAATGTATGCATGTAAGCAATTAGTGAAGCACACGTCAGTGAGCAATCTATGTCTGTCCATGAGCATCTTATGGTCTAAAGAGCTTTAGCACACCTTCACGCTCGTGGAGGAAATATCTAGAGGACCCTCTCCTACAATCAGGAGAAGCCAATTTATCGTCAGCAGTAGATGAGATTTGATTAATCTCAAATGATAGCGTCCGAAGAGTTTACTCGGTCCACACAGCATGGATGTTGCTCCGTCATCACTTCAAGTCCATGAGCAGAAAACGTTAGCGTTTAAGCTTTTTGCTAGTCTTCTCAGAGAGGGGAATAAGATAATACCTTGAAAATGCAAAGAATCCAAGCTTGCGCCTCGCCGACGTCATTAACACCACGAACGTAGCCTTTTTCTTCCAGATCGATGTAGATATCCATTTTACCATTCTTTGCTTGGAAGATTGTCGGTTTCTTCGTGAGTGACGACGGCGCTTGCCTTCGAGATAAGCTTTCACCCTGCGCATTGAAGGTCATCTTCGAGGCGAACGAGCGTAGAGGGATGTAAAGGTTTCGCTCTTTGGCTTCGACTCCTGAGTGTTAATGACTTGAAGCGACAGTATTTCTTGCTGTCGAGTCTACTTGGAAATAACTGGTTTAATCACAGTATTAGTGAAAAGCTACCTAAAAAAGAAGATTGTTAGCGCGGCCTGAAGTTGTGGACTTTTCGGTGCTATGGTCTTAAAATGACATACTTCGTGAGAAACTGTAGATTAAGGAGCGTCGGATCTAGCTGTTGACTATATCTTCGGGTCGAGAATCAGCGTCTACGCGCTGCTGCGAAAGGATGGGCAGAGCAACCCCTTTTCAAGGACCGTAAGAAAAGCTTCCGTTGGAGTGTCGTCACTGCTTCAAATCCGTTAGAACCAAGCCCACACTGCACAGATTGATCCCAGCTCTTGAGCGTACCAAATGACGTACGGACGATCTGCTCGTCGTTCCCGTGTTATCCTCTCCAGACCCGCGGTGTCCTGGGTACTTTGAACTCTCGAATAGACAAATTTGGCTCGATTTATTCTGGTTCTCTGTATGCGGAATCGGCCTTAGCAATCTCTGCTTTCTGAAAAGGAAATTATGGGAGAACTTTCTGGAGAGATCTAACACTTCAGAATTTTCTCCTCCTCTACTACCGGTAGTTTATTCGTTTGCACAACGCTCGTAGAACCCAAGAGCATCTAGCGTTAGGCTTGTTAGCAAGCTGGCTCGAGACTACCTGATCATGAGGTTACGAATGCTACCCACCTTCTTTGCCAAGAACTAAGACATAGCGTGTAATCCTGGAATATCCTTCCGATTGTCTCTCCTCGCAGCCTTCATGATTCAAATGGACAAAGTCCATGACGTCCTGTATACCGGACTCATTGGAAATAAGGCCTGTTCGCTTGTAGTACGTCAATTGCTATTCGGTCAACGACAGCACAACATCTAATTATTGGTAAACCTGGTGTTGGCGCCGCAGATATTCCTGAGGTATATCTGTATTCCTTTACGTGGAAGGCGCTGATCATGGTAGGCGTCGTTGATGACGGTTTCTCCTCAAACTCGGCGCAGTGACGAAAATGAGAAGGCATTCAGGATCCGTAGGCCGCAGCGGAGCCGGGGTTCGATGTGGGTGGCGTATTGCCTGTTGGACACGAGACTCGAACTCGATACATGGGCTGTCCACGTCAATCTCGAAGGGAGGGATTCAGTGGAAGATTGATTGCTGGTTGATTCAGTCGTCGGCAGCGGTTAGCGATCTCGCTGTACGAGCTAAAGAAGAGGTGGTCACTAACAGCTTTGTGCGATTTGGTCACGTCGTTTCCACTTAAGAACAATCCGCCGGCGTTTGCTGCCCCAGAGTTTCCAGGATAGATTCGT
>AZLU01000034.1:45018-164304 GCA_002224055.1 Pezizomycotina sp. ARF18
TTTATGACGTGCGGCGAATTCGAGCTCGATGCCATACGCACCTCATGACTTCAGTTGCGTTGCGACGCCTGTTAAGAAAGTCGGAGATGTTACGGATGGTTCCTACCAACGGGACGTTGGTAAGCCGGAGGACGTCGGTTTTCTCAGGTCAGCATTACTTCTCCGAAGTGATATTGAACGCAAGAGGCTAGTCTCCACGCCAATCGCCGCCGATGACCGATTCGAAGCACGCCGGATTTTTTGTGCTTTTCCGTTCATAGTCCATCATCGATTCAGGAGACCTCTACCCGTTCTGCGACGCGCTGAGGTATTTTTCATTCAAGGTTAGCCATTTCCATAGTATTGATAAGTCCGAGGACAAATATTTACCTTGATGAGTAACGTCGTTCATTGCCAGTAATACCAGTAGCAATGCGAAAATGTAGACAGTTATTCTGCATTTCCAGTAGTTCTCCTTGCGACTCTAGTAGCCCGACTCGTCCATGGTTCTGCTCCCCGTTGTCGATTCTCCGCCGGGTATGTTACTAGAAATGCTCGCACTATTTTGCTCTTCTGCATTTCCCGTTTCTTCCTAGTACGATTCGCTATATTTCGAATCCAGACTTTGCAGAACAGCCGCGCAGCCGTCGATCAAGACGTCGAACTCGTCGCGTTGGCTCTCGTGAAGGCGCGCAAGGGTGGAATTTCGCATTCGATTCTTCGTCCAAGAGGAAACGGAATACGGATTGGGCGCTGCGGAGTTCATGACGAGAGATTTGATTACCGGCGGCGCTTCATTCACAACTATCAAGAATGCATGAGCAACTGCGCGATCGGAGAGATTATCTTTAGGATTGGCCAAAGGTTTACTTACCGAGATACACTTGCGATAAACTCGAAGCCCGTCTTGATACAAAGATAGAATCTCACCAACGTTAAACTCCATCGTAAGAAATTCGCAAGTCGTAGATCTTCCTCCGCTATTCTAGAATATCAACAAGATATCTAGGCTGGTGCGACATGGAAAGATTACACAAGAGCACAGAAGAAATGGCTACGAAATGGCCTTGTTGTTTCTGAGCATTAACCTTGCAGGTGTGTCCGTTTTTAGTCTTGTTCCGTATCCCGGATCTACCAGCAGTCTGCACGTTATAGCTCTGCAATCGGATAATAAACCTACCGACTGAAACAATCATGTTCTGTCGCGTCTTGATATGTAGGAAAGCGACAGCGCATGGATATGAACAGCTGTTCCCTCGCAAATTAAAGATTTAAATTGAATGCGGGGGAGTGCCTTGTTATCTCCACCTTCTCAGCCTCACTGAGGCGGATAGGTTACTTCCTGTCTGCTTTTGTTTTAACTCGCGGAGGATGGACCATTTTAGCAACTATCGATCAGGGGTCCGTCGGCGGAGCACTGCCTGTGCGCACACTAAATCCCTTCCAGATGATTAGATTTTGCTGGGCGTTCCATCGTTCATGCAAGCCATTGTTTCCCGTCCCAATCCAAACACAGACGCGGGGAGGTCCATCAAGAAAACAAGGCTGCCAGAGTTTAGATGAACGAACGCGTGAAGATGGGAGCTCCAACATAGCCGGCGGTATATATCATTGATTGGAAAACGAGGCTGCTCCTCTGCACAACTTACTCTCGCGCTCGGTAGGATTATTTCGGCGCGAAGGAAACCTAATTTCCACCCCCACATTTTCATCGGTAATCGGGCTTCCTCCGGCGGTATTGAGGGGTTGATTAAGCAATGTTTTTGGAATTCTTGCGACCCACATATATAAAACAGTTTACGGCGAATGATGAAGGGAATATACCCAGAGGCTGATAGTTGGCCCGCTCTCGTTTGTTATCTCGTATCTATATATCACTTGGTCTTGAGGTTGCCCCTTGGCTTAGATGAACCAAAAACGGACTTTATATCCATTTATATCGCTCTCTCTGGTTTTTATTTCTCGACTTCCAAGCCCATGACGCTATCCTTTTATCTTATACCTCAAGAAACGATTCTGATTGAGATCAATTTCCCCCACGATTGAGAAACGCTTGAAGCCAAGGATGGAGCACCAAAACGATATGACATTGGAGCGCGAAAGCGACAGCGGCGAAAAAAAAGTCGAGGTCAACGCTGAGCGGCCGACCGAGCCCTACTATGGAAAATAGATCTCCATATTATACCATGGGTGGCTTCATCGCATGTCTTGTAGAATCTCAACGATGCAACATTAAACGGCGTGCGCTAACGTGTGAGATTATTCAGTTGACTGCGCTATACTCTTTGCGTTTCTCGACGGTCGGCGATCGGGAATGCAAACTATACGGTAAACCGACGGTCCTCTCCATCAACCGGTCGCTAGTTTAACATATAACTCACTCAGATCTCGAGAAAGATTTGAAGTTAACGGATAATCAATACAATATCGCACTTCTGATATTCTTCGTACCATACGCGTAGTTCCGTATAGAGATTTGCATAACGATCTTTTATATTTGTGTAGTGAAGTTAACAATCATCACTCCAGGATCCTTGAGCCGTTCTCCAATGTCATCCTTAGGAAATTGCGACCGATCAGATGGATCCCAATTATTACCATCGCTGGGGCATGACTAGCTCTCTATGGCCTTTGTCAAGAACTATGCTGGTATATCTCGTAACAAGATTGTAAGAACGCCATTTTCCTTTCAGTTCATGGAGCTGTTTATGCTGACATTTAATTGCGCTTTGCAGTTTTCTGGGATTCTTTGAAGCGGTAAGAATTCGGTGAAATTTACCATCCAAATCTCACGTGGCTAATTATCCGCAATGAAGGGATTGTTTCCTGGTGTCACGGTATGTAATTCTATTCCATCGAGCTTTTATTCGATACACTTATCTAACGTACTTGATCCTTAGTATTATATCTCATGCTGGTACAAGCGCGAGGAAGTTGGCATTCGAATCGCCGGCTTCTTCAGTGCGGCCGCCCTCAGCGGAAGCTTCGGCGGGCTGCTCGCAGCAGGTCTAAACAACCTCCACAACAAAGGCAGCCTACGAGGATGGTCCTGGATCTTCGTAAGTTTTAGCTAACTCGATCTTTCCGAACGTAATTTTTAAATTAACCTTTTATTTCTGTCCGCAGTTATTCGAAGGTATCCTCACGATAATCTTCGGCTTTATATCCTTCTGGGTTGTTGAAGACTTTCCGATCGCGCTAGATTCCTCACCAGAAAGAGCGCAGGCAAGCGCGAGAGCGTATCCGAGAAGGACGCTTAAACAGACGCGTCACGAAGAATTCGATCGTCAGGTACTCGGACAAGTTTTCACTGATCCAAAGACGTACATAGCGTCATGCTGCAAGTATGCCTTGACGGCCCTCTATATGGGTTTTCGCTATTCATGCCATCGATTGTAAAAGAGCTAGGATACGCGAGCACGAAAGCGCAGTTGCTTACTGTCGTACGTGAGTTTCAGGCTATCTCCACGAATCCATTACCACAACCATGAAAAACTAATCAGCCGCTTGTTGAACAGTTACTTCGTCGCCTCATTCTGCGCCATTGCAGTCGGAAAGCTCACGACCGCTTCAAGCAGCGAGGGTACGCCGTCATGATCATGGCATCGATCGGCGTGGTCGGGTTTGCGATACTCCTTGCTACGGGGAAAAGAGCGCCAAAGTTGGCTATTTTGCGACTTTCCTCGTTGCGGCAGGGATTTACTCGAGTGTACCCACGGTAATCACCTGGGTCAGTAACAACACTGACAACTTTACAAGAGAGCTATCGTCATGGGTCTTGCTCTTGGAGGGCAACCTCAACGGCATGGTCGGCAGTAGTGTTTATTTGGATAAGATGCACCGGCTTATAAGAAAGGGTAGGTAATCCCAACATGCGGGGAAATTATCAATCTGTACTGACCTCCATAAGACATGGAGTTCTACTGGGATATCTAGCAGCACTCGTGGTCACCGCATTTATCTATAGAACCTATCTCTCCACGAGAATGGAAGAAGGCGAGGGCGATGTTAGAAAAGCCCGGAAGCCTTTTCGGAGCTCCAACGCCGCAGTCAAATGCGCCAGACGCCGAAAATCAGACGAGGCGAAAACAAGAGGATCTCGGAGATCGCAGGTATGTCTTAATCGTACCCTTAACCTCAAGTTTTTAAACTATTGATCTCCTCGCTAACGTGTCAGCCTTCTAACAGGATTGATTTCCCCTATATTTTGTGAATTCATCTATTGCAAAAAGTCCGGAAGAAAAAAACTCATGTTTTATTACTGTGATTCTTATTCGCTTTTATGTAGCTTTACCCTTTAAATATAGTAATTCTCATTGTTAATATGACATTACCGAAGGTCAATGCACCTTATGGCCCTTAGGACTGAGCCCCAGGAATACTAGGCGGTGCAATTGCCTCAGTGTCGCAGATTGTGGTCCAGAGGAACTCTGTTGATGATAGGCGATTCCATGACCTGCTCCAAGTTATGGATCAAGAGCGCATTTTTCTTAGAGAAAGGGACCTCCTCAGAACCCTTCCATGATTTCATCGAAACACCGCTGGATGGCTTGGGATAAGCTTGCTTCGCCTTTAGCATACTTCACAATCGCATCTACGAAGTTCGAAGCATGGCAGATGGTTTGGTCGACGCCCTGGCCGCGGTCTATATTCAGTTATTCTCGTTAGTTTTGGCTCCTGTGTTTAATAGTTAGAAGTATTGGTTCTAGGATTTAAATATTGATGGTGTTAGAAGGACGAGAGAGGGTTGTGCGAGAGGGAGTGGGTGCGCCGCATCGCTCGCCAGCACAACTCGGCCGTCATGGTGATCCCATGGTAGCGTTATCAATAGCTCAAGTTGCTCTCAAAGAACTCCGTGTCGTCGGAATCCACTTGATCGCAAATTCAAACGATTCTGCGAACAACTCGGCACGTTCTTGGGTTCCTCAAGCCACGGCTTGTCGTTTATAGCGGAAGCGGACTTCCTCTTTCTTCAGACTCCGTAAGACGGCTATTCATAAGCTGAAAGCTCCATGTTTCTGGCTTATTCAGATCAGGAATATTTTGAACTGTTCGTGTCTGTTAATAATCCCAAGTCCCTCAAAGTAACAACTATACAGGAGACACTCAACAAGAAATCCACGTGAAGTATCCCTGAGGATGCAACCATACGGTGAACTGGATGCGGCTGCCTTAGATACTTTGCCTTCTCTGCATTCCCGTAGCAGTACCGATCCTGTCCGCTTTTCCCTTCTCTTCGCCAAGAAGGCCGCGTCGCACTGTTGAATGCGGGCCATCGGCACCGACAAGACAGGTCCGGTAACATTTTCGCCGTCTTCAAAAATGGCGGTCACGGTACCGTCATCATTGTACGATACTTCCTTGAGGACTTTGCCGTACTTTTTCTTTTTTTGTTTTTTTTTTTTGGCAATCCTAGTTAGCTTGGTACATGGTTCATCCTGATTTAAAATCCAGGGACATATCACCTGAACATCGATCCCCTGAGCGCAAAACTTGTCCACTTTCGGCGGCACGAAGGAAGGGTTGTATCCCGGCTCAAGTCTCCGTTCCCAGTTCCTCCGGTAGCAACTTTCGCAGATATGGCAACGCCCAGTGCATCGACGGGCCCATTCTCGAGGTCGATAATGTTCTTCGGGCTCTTTGTCGTAGAGGGAAAAACTCGATGCCATTCTAGACAATCCGGGATAAGCATTAGATTGCTTCGTGTATTGACAATACCCTGTGCCGGAATGGTTGCGCAACGCTGTGGACGCGTTGATTACTTTTTAAGGCCTGTGCGGTTAAGACGCCGGCAATTCCTGCTTAAATTATAGTTAGCATACCTCATTATGTTCATGGAGAACGGTGACATGTATACCAGCGCCAATAATCAAAACATGAGGCTGTCTTTGTAAGCTATTCGCCATAATTTGTATCTATCTGGCCGGCAATTGATCCGAAAAGCCCTCAATAATTGAAAAGAATGGTCTTTACAAGTTCAGAGTTGCTCTAGCTACGGACGGAGTAAATGTGAAGGACCTTGACGAACTTTTATATCTTCGTCAATTTACTTTATATCTGTCTTCGTAAAAAGCGGGGATAGCTTGATTCTTCCCAGCGGCTTATCCGCGCCGAGTTTCAATGCCTCCGGAGGAACTGAAGACAATTATCGTCATTAGAGTTTGGAGACTGCGTCTGCGCTAATGGCAGATGGCCTGTTTTCTGCAGTCGCAATGCAGCTATGATGAATACGCCATGGCCCATGTACCTCCCGATATAATACTCTCCAAGGTTGTGATTTTTAAAAGTGGAGGTTGCAGCGAAACCCAGGCTCGTTCAGCGAGGATGATGCCGCCGGGTAACTCGGAAGATGGAACCCTAGAATGGAGGCGGTGAGCGAAATCATTCGCTGCATTGGGCTTTGGAGACACCCTGCGGATAATGCCCTAACCTGAACTCCGATGGCCCAAGGTTCACGGCAACCGTAACCGACTTCTTTGACCAACGAGTTGAAACAACAGTGCATGATAGGCGCCGAGAATCTCGAGTAATGAAGCTATCGCTCGCAAATGGGCTTGAATCCTCCCCGTCTCACGTTTCCTTTGTTTAAACTCCCGGGCATGCGCGAATTAGCAGTAATCTGCATTACATGGCTAATAATGGACGACAACATGCTACTATAAAATGAGCTGTTTTTTTCTCGCTCAAACATTTGGGAATTGTAAAAAATAACTTTACTGAGGCTCATTATAACTATCTATCCCGCTATTCCCGTTCTTACAGAACGGAAATTATGCTAACAGACGCACAAGGAGAAAGGCAGCGCTTATACGTCCTGGCTCCTCCTGTTCGATATTCAAGTTATATTTCTTCACAAGGTGTCAGAGTTGCCGTGGTAGGTGGGCAGAGAGTCGCCTAATCAATTACTCGAAGATCTCAAATCATTATTGAAATCTCCAGCAGAAATCATGGCGGAACGACCATCCATATCTCCCAAATCGTTGAGCAGCGATAAGAGGACTCGGAGCCCGCAAAGTCCGAATAGCCAAGTCGGAACCAGGGACACCACTACTACAGCAGCAGGACATTATTGAAGTTGATAGCGTGCGATCAAGTTCTTCACTCTCGAGTCAAATATCCCTGGTTCGACGTTACACATCTAGTACCATGCTGATCTTCCAATTGTTTGTCGATTCGGCGGTAGGCGAGAGTGATTCAGACTCCGCTTATTCCGGAGATGATGGGTTTGTTACCCGGCTCGATGCGAATACTATGATTTTCTGACGAATTCATGTACATAGGTCGAGCTTCGTTAGTGATCCGCCTAGCATGGTAACAAGGCATATTTATGAGAACGGCCGACAATATCACAGTTTTCAAGAAGGACGTGAGTATAAGTACAGGGTATGACCTCAAGTCTGGTGTGATGCGGATGTCACCCACCATCAATCCAAAGTATTTGCACGCCATGGAAACCCATGGCAACCTGTAGAATTATTAAAAACTAAAGGGCCCTTACTCTAGAGCTTAACATTAACACCAATATTATTAACTATTAATATCCCCCCTTGCCTTATAAATAGTAATAAAAAGATAAAACTTTAAGGTATTTAGAAGAAGCCTAACTAAGAGATACCGTGCGATTAACATCGAAATATCATCTGTCTACGTACTTATATAAACTATACATAGAAGTAGATAGCTAATGAGCTTAGGCTCGATAGCTATACCTATTTAAAAATATATAGCAGTGCGCGGAAAATTAGTATACCTAATAATAAAAAAGAGCTAGACGAATAAAATAGTTTAATAACAGATTAAAAAAATAGCTTATCGCGTACATTATATATAATAAAATAATATGTCATGAATCTTACGCTAAAATAATTAAAAGTATAAATCTATATACTGAAAACGGACGGTTTAGCGTATACTATATAGTTTAGGCTTTAAAAATATATTCCACTCTAGCTGTTAAACGTAAATAGTTTAGGGTGCTATATATGTTGGCGTTAAAACTAAGTTATATTTTATGCCTAGTAAGCTAAGGTCGACTTATATTACTATAGTAAATATATATATAAGTTATTATTAGTCCTATTTTATAATAAAATAATTAATAAACTTGGCTATGTAAAAGTAATTAAGGACGGCGCGCCTAGCTATTAAAACTATAACTATATTAAGAGTATATAGGAGTTTTTAGTATTAATATTAAGAGTAGACACCGCAGTCGCTAGATCTTAATATAATAAAAATATTTAGGGTAATATAGATATTAAGATATTAATACTATATAGTAGACTAAAGATACTTAATTATTTTTATTTAAATAGTATTCAGGTCCGGTCAAAGGTACATGTGCGGTTAAAAAAGACCTTCATTTTTAGTGAGGTTTGCTAAGCAAAAATTGATATTCCGTAACCATAAATGTACCATTACCCCTGAGGCTTATATGTATAGTTTGTAATAATTTCGCTCGCCTAGCAAAATATATATAAAAATAAATTATTAGAAATTTATTTTAATTAGGACTATGACTCGGTCTCGAACATTAATTTATAATTATATTATTTAGAGGTATGGCGAAACGTTAGTTTTAAGTATATAGATATACTAATTAGGTCGATACTACGTTGATTAGCTAGAATTATTTAAGGGGGGGCTTGGGATACCTTATTAATATAAATAATTAATAAGAACCTTAATAATTTAACCTATAAATATCTAAAACTAAGGATGACATATTACAATATTGCTAGACTTTTATTAATACCCTAATTAGGCATAGCGCATATTATTTATTAGGGATAGCAGGCGTACGTGCTGTTGCTATTGTTGGCAGTACTATACAAATGATGGAATGATAGCCCACATCACCAGACTTTTGTCCACCCCCTGTACATCCGTCACACAAAAGCCAGACTAATACGTTCTTTGGCTCTAGGCTACGCATTTCCCAACGACGCAGTAAATAGATTACTTCCTTTCCACCGCCAATTTTCTTCCCTGTTTAAGTTTCAATTAAAAAGTAAAATTAGCTAATGTTAATTAGGGCGAAAAAGAACGCGAGGAGGCGAAGCACGACGCAACGGTGATGATCGCTGGCGGCCGCTTACATCTTGCTCTGATCGGCGAAAGACACAGTCTATCATCGACATTGGCACCGGTTTTCGGCTACTGGGCCGTCGAAATGGCGAAGCCTATCCCTCCGCTAAAGTGATCGGCACGGATCTATCGCCAGTACAGCCAACCTGGGTCCCTCCCAACGTCCAGTTCGAGATTGACAACTCTGAAGACCCGAAGGGCTAGCCTTACAAGGAAAACGAGTTCGACTTCGTTCACATCCGCTACATGTTCGCCGCCATCCGGAATTACCCCAAGATGATTCAAAATGCATACAGAGCGTGTAAACCGGGCGGCTGGGTAGAGCTGTGCGAGTGTATCACGAAAGCGAGCGCGGACGACGATACGTACCGAAGACTCGAAGGTGTCGGAGTGGCTGGCCTATATAACAGAAGCTTTTGCGAAGGTGGGCTTGACACGTATATTGGACCGAAGCTGAAGGATATGGTGGCGGCCGGCGGGTTCGAGAATGTGAGGGAAGAAGTGTTCAAGATACCGTTGGTCCGTGGGCAAAAGACATAACCTGAAGCTGATCGGCCACATCCAGCGGAACAAATCAGAAATGGAGCATCCGGCCTCTCAATGGCAATTTTCACAAGATTCTTAGACTGGACGCCGCATGAGGTGGAGACATACCTGGTGGATGTGAGGAACGAGTTAATGAATCCAAAGATACATAGTATTGGCCAACGTAAGTCCTTTCGTCCTTGGTAATTGTTCTTTCTTCGATGACTTCTAAGCCAACCCTATGGCTCCTAAATTTTTCATCTATGCGCAAAAGCCCATGGTGTAATCACCCTGTGTCCCATCGTTTTCTTAAGATGGGTTGTTTAATTTACGGTAGCTTAAGAGAAATAAATACATATGATTTCATATTCATGAGAGAATGTATCGTTCAAAGAACAGATCAAATTTTGACCGCACCCGCTTTGGTAGTTTTAAACGACTGTTTTCGTGCTTATATGATGTTCCGTCCGAATATCGCAATACAGACAAATCCCGACACCGTGCTTCGGCGATTTGAGTTCAGGCGCCTAGTAAGATTAAAAAATAACATATACCAAACCCTAGTCCACGACGCAAAAGCCGGCATCAAGACAGAATATGTGGATATGAGTAGCTTTCATAGCTTGATACGCGTTGTCTGCATAGATTGCCAGATTGCCAGATTGCCTAGGGTTTTAGACTGCCCTATCGATTTCTCTCACTTCATTTGTCTTCGGTACTCTTCTGCCCAATTCCATGTCCTTGCTCTTTCTTTTCCTCGACCCACCGCAGAATACATTAAAACACGGGGAGCGCAAACAACCATCACAGCGTATGTTTGTTCAAGCACTATTAGCGCAAAGATCGTATATCCATTCGTCCTCTTCAGCAGGACGAGAGTGCTAGTTATCACCCCGACGAAGATGCACACAAATCCGAGCACGAAAGTCAATCCCAGCTTGACTTTTTCGCGGTCGTGATCGCAGATGAGCGTCGGAATGTGTTTCTTATCAAAGGCAATGGAAGTGCATAAACTGCTCGTTTTTTACCGTAAATTTAATATCAATGCAAATTTTGTTAGCTAAATTCTCTTACTGAAGGTTCTTCATACTCCTCCGTTCTTTTTCGTATGCGCCGCTTCTATCAAGATCGTATCGACGTGAAAACAATCATCGTTTGAACTCAAAGGAACGCTTACCGACGAGATCCAGTACCATGTGTGGAATTACGGCTACGTAGAACATAAGTGGACCCGAATGCGCAGGGCAAATGTCTTTCGGATTTTGTGTCCTTGTTAATTGAAGATTCTCTTAGCATCTGTCATAAAACAATAGTAACCCATGCACCACGGATTCAGTGTCCGCTGAGGATGTAGAGGAGAGACTCACCAGTTTCTCTCGATCGGTAGGCAACCAAAGAACGTCACAAACAACTGCACAAGGAATCCGACCGCAACAAGTGCTGTAGTAACCCAAAGGCATTGCCGGCTCCTCACCGCATCACGCGGAAGAAGTTGAAATAGGCACACAATACCGCCGCCTTCACAGCATAGACGCAATTGAAGTAAGTCACGCCCTGGATGAAACACAGCTTCTTGGCGCGGACGCTTGCCTTGGGTACAACGCTAGAGAATAAGTCCACCAACTGGGAACCTTCCGTCCATATCAGCGCTTGGGCGGCGACGTGCAAGACGAATGAAAGCCATGCAATAACAACGAAACATTCCATTGCGATCGTTCTTGGAAGCTTTTGCTGACGAATTGGTCGTGTACGAGCAGCCGTCGGCGGGCGAAAAGTCGGAGGAGTGTGAGGCATAACGTAAGGGCTACCATGAACCATGCGAATACCTACCGGAAAAACAATGATTGAAGTCGGTGGTTAGCGTGCACAAGAGTTTTCAATCTCTCTCCATCAGCAGAGCGATCCTCCATCTAGTAAAACTTACAAATACACCGTAGTCAGATACCATTGTTGATCTATATGCATATAGGAGGAATCCTTTTTATCAATTGTAGGAAGAACAATCCCTTCGCGAACGTAAGCCGCGCGATCGCAACATGGTTATTTATACGTAGCGACATCGTAACCCAAGCGAGAAACCTTTAGGCACCTACCGAGCCGAAAAATACCCCTTCCAAACGTCTCTAGATCGGGGTGTGCTACCAAGAAAGGTAAAAATCACGGGCATGAGAAATTGAAGTCCCGTCCGGTACATGACGTCGGCAAGTTCACGATGCATGCAATGCACTGTAATCATCTATGAATTTACGACGATACGTTGGACCTGACAAAGTAAGTAGGCGTCGGCTGGTTTTAAGAATTTATATCATTGCAACGATCTCGGAATACCAACATTCTGCGACAGGAAAGTTGCTGAACCCATGTTAGTTCGCGACGTTGAAAGTTTTGGCATATGGATCGACGATATAGGCCATTTTATGGAGAGCAACGAGCCTTTTTCTCCTCGATCGGCTTTCTATCGCCTTATTTAACCGGAGCATTACGTTTCAGATATTGAGGGTTTTTTTTTTTTTTTTTAAAAATATAGTTGAAGTGCCTTGGGATACCGGAATACACGGATAATTTATCGCTATAAACAAACTCCCCAGAGCCCGAAAAGACAAGTCCGGGCAGTAAATCAATATAGACGAGTAACGCTTGTCTTGAGGCTATTTTGGCGTTGCACAACGGACCCCCACTCGACACGGAGTGGGTTTTAAGTCCGATGTCACGAAAATCGAAAGTGTAAGCCTCCAAGCGAGGTGTAGCGGCATTCAAACCTGGGAAATCCTGGACTGATCTCTTCCATTTTACACAATTTTCAGACTCGAGTTGAGTAGAGGAGCGCTCGGATATAAGGCCAGTAGTAATTACGGAGTATAAGTTCCTTTATGCTCAATATTAATAATACAATACCTATGGGTTTAGATGCATACATTCCGTCAATAAACTTTTCGCTGGTAGCAGAATGATGCTTGATATTTCCTCCGTCGCACGACACCTCTCGAGCGCCGAGTAACTAGCGTCGTTAGGTTTAGCGATTCACGGCAAATGCACAATAGCTTCTCTGCGGTCCTTTTTTTTTCTCTTTTTCTCGTCGCGATTGTTGGTAGCGTTACCTGACCTAAGATAGCGTGTGACACCATCGGTTTCATGGCCAAAGCGTCTCACTTAACGCGAATCAATGGTTGAGGCTAGCTGCTTTCTGTGGCAGTAAACTCGCATAGCATTACCATCTCCACCAAAAAAAAAAAAAAAAAAAAAAAAAAAAGAGCTCGAGCGAATCATGGACAATTGTCGCTCTCGGAGCCCACTTCGCCGAACGAGGACACGGAACCGGCGGGCCGAAAAAACATCAGCACAGGGTGTCCAGTAAGCCTTATTCTGTTCCGGTAATAGCGAGCAGAATTCGCATATCCGAAACTGTTCGTTTTAGTGCTGCGAATACTGCATGCGGAAGAGATACCAGGCTCGCAACCTCGGGCTCATGTTGTTCCCCGCCTCGCCTCGCCTGACTCTGAAATATATCTTGACGTCGGACTCGTTCGTTCTATAGGAGGACAAGGACGGGAAATTCCGTCAGTAATCCTTTTTATCAAGAGGGGCGGCAATTTCGAGAAGCGGATTTGTTTCAATAGCTTGCGCAATTAATATCAATACTTTTTCGCGGATTGCTAACTATTGCGGTATTGAGCAAACACAATAAATATAGGCTATAGCCAACTGTTTGTTTGCTTCGGAAAACGGAAGCCTGGAAAACGCCTGAGAATATACTAAGCGGCTGGCTAGGAGCGGTACCATAATTCTCGTAGGAACTCACAGTCTTGCAGCGGAGAAGTTTTTGAGCAGTATAAACAACATGGCACGCGGCTGACAAAAAAAAAAAAAAAAAAAAAAAAAAATGAGACACTTTTTTCAATTACATGTTTTTGCCATGCAAAATACGTACATGTACAAAATATATGCCCTTCAAAAAGGTGTCTCATTTTTTTTGTCAGCCGCGTGGTATGGTTATGAAAACTCTCCAAAGATTCGTTGCCGTGC
Source organism: Pezizomycotina sp. ARF18 (assembly GCA_002224055.1). Taxonomy (NCBI): domain Eukaryota; kingdom Fungi; phylum Ascomycota; species Pezizomycotina sp. ARF18. Next base: position 58,633 of record AZLU01000034.1, read on the forward strand.
TGAAGATCCGGGTATTGAATCATTATATCGATACACAGAGACATGCATTGCATACGAGCGTACTCTCAATGGAAGCCTCTTATCCTTCAGTCTCGGACTCTCGGGCCATGCCGCCAGACATCTCCACGGTGCCCACTAAGTTTCCGAGGTGGCGATAGCCATGTGTTTCGCACAGCGATTTTTATACTCTGCTGCTTTGTCGATCCACCGTTTTTGCTTCAGGTCTTCAGCATCTAGAACGAAAAGCTCCCGAAGGCTACAGTTGTTCGAAATAAACAAAACGGTTCTCTGGGTGGCCAAACATGAAAGTAAACAACGCTAGGCTCGGCTAAGGAGCATGGTATTTGCTTGATTTTCTTGCGGGCTGTCATTCTCCTCTGGTGATAAAAATCATTTTGAGCAGGAGACTTTTCAGAGATTGATTGGACTTTAATATAGTGGGCGAGAATTCAAATCAGGCACGTAGATACTCAAAGAGTCTTAGTGTCGCATGTAGATACTCTTCGGGTCATGTCGCCCTCGAAAGCGCTATTTACGTGAAGATTAAGTAAATTACCTTTCACGAGCTTTTCATAGATTAAGAAAGGAAGGAAACTCGAGAAAACAGAACAGATAAAGGCTTAGGACGGCTTAGCTGGCATTGCCGCCCCCGGTGGTAAGTAAAACAATGGTTGCAGGACGATAAATACGACCTTTTTTAGTGCAATAATTCTCGTCTAGAGGAGTGGATATCATGGTATTGTGTCTTCCAAACAGGTTTATAATAAGCGAAGCAAAAGATAGAACGACATTCGACCCGTCCCAAAAAATATATTCCCGTATGTTCCGCACAGATGATTTTCTCATTAATCTGGGATGATTGGTGAGATAAAGCTGGGGTATACCTTGATATCCCTTGTTAATAAAAAGCCCAGCGCCATAGTTTTTTTTCTCGTGAGGACGGCGATATAGCCCCACCCCTGATTTCTTGCGTTTTTACTGGAAGAGAGAAGGTGGAAAGCGAAGGGCAAGTCGCAAAGGAGGATGAAATATTAGGAACAGGCAGTCAAAAACGTTGAAGAAGAAAAAAGCAAGGGAGTCAAACCTGCACGTGTTGTCTAAGAAATTCCTTATGGTCCCGACGTGCCGGTGAAGGCAAATGAGAAATAAAAAGGAAAACCAAGCAGGAAGCAAGTGCCATGTGTCTCTGGCGTGGTGCAGTGTCTATCTTTTTCAGGCGTCCCAAATATATACCTTGAAGGTCCCCATTATCTCGTACTAGTTTATTTATTTTTAAATTCTAATTTCTCTTCCTTGGATTCAGTTCTTCCGATTCTTTCTAGGATCGTTGATGGTAAACCATACGAATTCCATTATCTCAGGACGATACGATTCATGCTCTATAATCCGACGCTTCCTGTCTTCGAGTAGGCGGTAAACCTCACCAAAACCGTCACAAATCGACAACATGCGCAGCAGCAGCGACAACATCGACATGACCCAAGTCAACACCGACGGCGTGTGCCTCCTGGCCGACACTTTAGGCGCGGTGGTGGATGAATGGTACGACCTCCCGCTGACCGAATACGTTAAGACACCGCTGTTCGCAGAGCTCATGACGAAAAACGCGAGTACATACGGTGGAGATTACATATACGCCTTTGGAGATTTGACGGTCGACCAGGTCCCCGCTGCCGTTGCAAGACTAGATCATGGAACGATACATACAGAAGAGCGGGTAGCGTTGACAGCGCTGAGCGGATTGATGGTCGTTATGGTCGGTCTGAGACTATATTCGAGGGTGGTATATTTAACAGGCTCGTTGAGGTCCGACGACTATTTCATCATCGGGCTATGGTAAGAGAAGACAAGCGCCTACACAGCTGCTTAATTATAATTCGCAAATTCGAATCTTACGGATGATTTGCTAACGTAATTGTAATTGCTTTTAGATCCTGACGCTCGGAACGCAAGTCCTCAATTATCTGTGTAAGCTTGCCCAGACCCACTCCTTCATCCAAAAATTTCCCTTTCGTCCGTTATCCTTGATCCATCATCCGGGATACTTGCGAGACAATAATAGAACAAATATACCGCAATCTTCAACCTTCCATTTCCAATCAGCCGGAGCGAAATTTTCTAACCTTCCACGAACCTCGAAGTTATAACATACGGCGGCAATGGCAAACATATCTACGACGTAACGCAGCACGAGCAAGCGAACAACCTCAAGCTCGACTATGCCCTCGACGTCGAAATCAACCTCGCGTTCTTCCTCCTCAAAATCTCCTTCCTGCTATTCTACCGCACGCTGTCGCAATCGAAGCTGTTTCAACGCGCGTGTTTTGCTCTAGGTCTCTTCATGACCGCAACAAGCATCGCGCTCGAAATCGCATCTATATTCGAGTGTATCCCGTTCGACGTATGGAAGGATCCCTCCACGGTTTGGCAACACTGCTCCAATGTCATCGACAGGCAATACTTCCAAGCGGCGTTCAGCTGCCTTACGGACTTCGCCCTGCTATGCCTACCAATGAGCGTCGTGTTCAAAGTGAGGGTTAGGAAGGCGAGCGACCGGATCGGGATGTTGTTCATGTTCGGTATTGGTGGACTGTAAGTGGCCAAACAACAATTATAACCGCCCTGGCCTGATATTTGCTTTCTGTTGGAATTTGTTTACTAACTGTTGCCGGCGCTTGCAGTATCTGCGTCGTTGGAATACTCCGCTGCACTCTAACATTCCCGTATCTAAAAGACATCGATTGGACGCGAAACGGCCTATGTTCATGTTCTACTACGTCCTTGAACTTCAACTAGGCGTGATCATAAACTCTCTGCCGGCTTTGCGCGCTTTTTTCAGACACATGCCTCTTTCGAAATGTTTACCGTTTCACAACAGTCACCGCCCGACGTCCTCGCGGAAGAAGTCCGGTGCAACCTCAGAATCGAACCCCGATTCCACATACGTATCGGAAACCGAGAAGAAGCGGCGTGTCTCTTTCGCCAGGATGAATCTGAAGTGGCTGAAAGACGCGGGCCACGCTGGTCACGATATCGACACATTCACACAGACGGAACGGGAACAGGTAGGGGTTCGAGAAGGACGTGGAGGAGCTTGGGAAGTTTTAACACGCGAACGAACTACAACACGCAGCGCTCGTCGTTTACTACTACGACGCAGGACGAACGCGGCGGCGAGTTACAGTCGCCTACGCGGACGGAAAAGGCGTCTATTCTCGGAGACTTCACGACGAGGATGAGCCGCGAGGACATGGCAGCCGGCTTATCCCGCGTACATAGCTCCGAGAGCGATATATCCGTAGAGCTAGTGGTCCAGGACCACAACGGGAGGAGGATGAGCGCGATTTCTATGGGTAGTAGGAGCGGCGCAGCGACGCCTGTGGAGAGGTCGAACCCTACGTCGACGGTGAATTTGAGTGATATTATAAGCCGGAGTACAAGTCCGGTCGCTCGGGAGAACCAGCTGGAAAGCATCAACGAGAGCGAGATTGCGTTCTCTGGGTTGGCGCCGCGGCCGCCACCTCGGGCATTTCAAAGATAATTTCCTTTGAGGATTCATTTTGGTTTTTCGGTTTCATGTACGATTGTGTCCAGGATAGATATAGATCTCCTTGCCTTTATTCTTTCATTTGTTTGGGATTTCAAAGCACTCTTTACGTTTCTAGGTTGTATATATCACGACACCATTTTTCTTTTGTTTACTAGCATCTTTGGTCGGCGTGCGTATGGGCCTTCATTATTATCCTTTTGGTATACTGTTACCTTCGAATCAGCACTACGTTACGCATAGCAGAGCGGGGTATAATAAAATATCTTCATCTCTTGAGGTATAAAAGAGATATAGATATGGAATATTATTTCTTGTAGATAGAGCTGTAACACGCGGTTTCCATCGAATAAGCATCGGTGATCTCTTGCTTTCGCTTGATATCCAGGTTTACATTCAACTTTCCAGTTTCCATGGGATCCCAAGTTCGATAGTTGTTCCATTTGTCACGGTTGCATGCATGGAGAGATTGATACCGGAATAGCCACGCTCTCAACGACTCTTGGGAATGTTGCTTGTCTCCTTAACACCGTGGCCTCAGCTTGCTGCCTGCGCCGAAGGCTTTGCCTGCTTCGGAACACCTTTGATCACCACCAAGGCTTTGACTCCTGACTTATCAACCTTGAGACCGTCGAAGAACCAGTTGTACGTATTGCCGTCGGCCTCCGGCAGATGCTTCGGAATATCTTCGAGGAAGTCCTCAACGGCACTTTGTACCGGCCCCTCTATATCGATAAGTTGCCCGACAGACTTCCGATCAAGATGGTTCCCATCGATCGGAAAGATCTTGAACACTCGTGGCCAATATTCGAGAATAACCAGCCTGTAAATCACATTTGATGCCATTGTAAAGACCGGTGATTGGGCCGTGATTGTCGGATGAGCTGGTTTAGGTTGGTAAAGAGCCAGAGGTTCGAGATTTTTTTTTATACTTCTCAGAGGGAAGCCCAAGCAGCGCTGTTTAAGATTTCCGTGGCTGGCTTCAAGTTCCGAGTTGTTGTGGATAGCGAAAGAGTGATGCTAGGCTAGACGGCAGAACGTTTAGATTGCGGCTGCTGTATTGCCGGTTGTTCGCATCTGGTTTCTGTCGAAAGAAGTTGGGAGGAAGATGTGATACTTTATTTATACCTAAAAGCGTGGAAGCCCAGAGGATACTAGATATTTCTACTTGTATAAACTAATTCCGTGCAATTTTCATCTGCTTTATCACGTGCTTTCCAGCCGTAGGTTTGTAATCTTTTTTATTTTATTAATAAATTAAATCGGTCGTGAGAAACAAGTGAGGACCTGCAACATGAAGGTTCTGGAGCCAGCTCCAGGATATCCAGGTTGGAGGCCATGAAAACCACGACGTCCCCCTTCTCTCTTGTGTCGTCTGTTCATATGATTCAGCGTCAAGCTGCCTTTCCATATCTAAAGTACGGTCAAAGTCTAAACCTTTGGACCTTTCGTGGACGGTTTAGAATGTAGCCATCCACTAATATCCAGTGGTCTGTCAATCTACCCGCGGTGTCCGATTTCCTTTTGCTATTCTCGCCGCCAGTGGACTTTTTAGGAACCCCTTCAATTATAAAACCAATGTTCTTCTGAAACCGACAAAGAATCGGTCGTGGGCGTTCGTTTCTTGCACCAGGAGATACTTGGGGATATCTTCGAGGAATTCGAAAACGTAATCCCTTACGTTAAATGGCAAATCGAAAAGATCTCCGATCGCGATCGTTCTCTGATCAAGATGGTTGTTTTCGATTGGCGTCATATGCCGTGTGACCGGTTGGTGTAAAAAATTACGAGTCTGTAAAGCTTGTTTGATTTCGGCCAAGATTTTCGGGACGTTAGGTTTATAATGGCTTAACTAGAAAGATTCGAGAATCGTTAACAATAGTCGACGTTTGAACGTTTCTCAACGTGTAGTCAACTCGCAGCCTGACGTCTTCCCGCAAGTACTGGAGGGAAAATACGATAGGAGACAACCTGCAGTTTGTATTTTTCTGCTCCCCTGGTGAGCACGTTGACTTTCGAATACATACTGTAGATTACTGATTGAAAGACGTGGTCATAACGAATGATATCGATCAACTTGACGAGCCGTTATACTGACAAGTCTAGAACAAGTTTGATGGCAAGGTAACAAGGCTTTTAGCTTACTTTATATGCGGAAAAAAAAGGAGGGAAAAAAAGAAAAAAAAAAAAAAAAGGTCTGGAGGACGAGGACCGTGCTGACTATATTGGGCGGTTAGTCGCTCGTTCACAGTGTTTACGTTCGCAAGAGACCTTACCATAACTCGCAGCCTCATATGTAAGATCTGATTGGCTCAGATCGCGGTATACCAGCCAATGATAGTCGCTGCTAAGTATAGGTGATTTGTGAAGTTCATGCTCTCTATTACAATTACTGTTGCTTAGGAACGGTGTCTGTCTCTATGGGAAAAGGAAAAACGAAAAGCGGACAGAGTAGATAAAACAAATAGAACAGGTTCCAGACGCGTCATACAATGCTATGGAAATAAACTCCATCAAATGCAAGATTATTATAATAACTTCCCCTCCTCCCGGCATTTCTACCAAATCCTCCGAGCAACTCTTCTCGTCATTACTCCCTGAACTTGCTTAAGGGCACCCGTCGATGTGGGTACCAGCGTGGTCGAGCCAGTAGCACAGCATGTGGAAGTTAATCTTATCGATCCTGGTGCCGACGTTGATCTTGTTCTCGCCATCGCCGTAGTTACCGTTGTGCACAGCAACGATGTTCCTGTTGCTATTCGTAGTATTAAAGACATAAAGCCCAGCGCCGCTCGTACCCGCCGCAGTATCGAGATCGTACTTCAGAACGCGCTCAGTGACGTTCTTCAGAGCACCATGGGAGCTCCACATCGTATGCTCCTCTTTATCACTGGGAAAGCCGATCATGTTAACCTGATCATCCGAATCGAGCGCGTAATCGCCGCTTGAGATACTCATGTAGCCGCGCTTGGTGTCGTTCGTCTTGAGCGTGATGACGGCGAGATCGAAGTTCGGATCGCGGTGCTCAGTCCAGCCTTGTAGTGCCCATGCGGTCGAAGCCTCGAAGGTGATCACCTTGGGGTCTTCGTCGCAGTTGCTGCGGACGTATTGGTGGAACATGAGATCCTCGGCCTTCATCCATCCCGACGAACCAGTGCCGCCGGCGTGGACGCAGTGTGCGGCAGTAAGAACGGTGCGGGGACCGATGAGTGTACCCGTGCATGTGTCCTTCTGGCCCTTCACTCCGATACCACCGACGTGCGCGTACGGTGCAACGTTAGTGTTGCAAGCTTCCTTGCGTTCGTCCTTGTTGTAAACGTCGCGTCGCTCGACGGAACGCTTGTAACCGCCGCCCGGGGGAGGAGCGGAACTGCCTGGCGGGCTGCCACCGTACGGCGAACCAGGAGGCGAGCCGCCCGTTGGCGGCGGGCTCATTCCTCCCGGCGGGCCAGGTGGAGAGCCACCGTAAGGCGAACTAGGAGGCGAGCCACCCGTCGGCGGCGGGGAACCACCGCCCGGGGGCCGCGGGCACGTCGAGAACGGACACTTCGGGTTGGCAGAGTTCGGGTTGCATCCCGACGTATTGCCGTAAGGGTTCGAGCCCGGCGAGCAGAACATGCTGAAGATGGATTGAACACCGCTCAAGATTCCCGAGAGGTTGAGTGAGGAGCAGGTGCCCTGCGATGCGTTCATGCGCACGCCAACCATGCGCGATGCGAGGTCCTTGTGTGAGTATTTTGAAGCGCCGCCGTATTGTGAGTCTGATGCGGATTCGAGGCTGGAGAAGCCGGAGACGGCGTCGTCGTTGTGCGTGAGGGTGTAGGGTCGCCGAGCATGGAGAACTTGGCGAAGGGGTTGCGGTGCTTATCCATCGGGTTGGCGGAGGCGCCATGCGCTGCGATGAGGGCAGCCAGAAAAGCCTTCTCGACATTGGTAAGTTGCATGTTGTCGTGAAAAGACTTGCCGCTTTCAAGATTTGATCTAAAGGGGATTATTGTTGATTAAGAGTTGGTTTTTCGATACTTAGTGCTATGTTATGAAATCTTTTTTACTATAAGATGCTTTGCTGAAAGAATGCCTTTGTAATGAGGAGAGGATGGAGATTGGTGCTCTTGATGATGATGCTTCTGGAGCAAACCCGATGCGATATATATACCTGTTCGTGGGAGAACTTTAATAGAGACATGGGCATCTATGCCTACTTCAGGGTCAATACTCGGCATTCACAACGTCGGGTAGTGAGCAGACTCCAGTGCCGTGCTTCTCAGAGCCATCGAGTTGAACGCGATCTAGAAAGAGACATTTGTTGCTATTCTGAGTGGAATGTTTGTCACCAGCTATTCAGCCTCGCAAACCGCTGACTAGGCAGACCTTGCGTTCGTTCTTTATCGATAGTATGGGTGGTAGTACGGTTTGTACCATCGAAAGCGTTACTCGCGCTTCTCTACTAGGCAAAAATATATACGATCCTTTGGAAGAGACGGTGGTTTACGGCAAAGAAAGGCCATATTGGAACGAAAATACCGCGCCACGCTACGTGGTATGTCGTTGCACAAATCTTCCGAGGGCTGACAGGCCGATCTGGTCGCGATAACGTGGATGCGTACAAGGTGGTCCCTGACGTTGTAAAAATAGGTATGGGGTAACTTTGACGTGTTTCAGGGACCGGCTTGGGCTGAACGAGGTTCTGAAGCGCGTTCACATATCGGGTTCATGCGATCGGAACATTTAGTCGCCTTCCAGAACGCGTATCGTTTAGCAGATCTGGAACGCGTTTCGGAATCAGGACCACGATATTTTTATAATGCGCATGAATACACGCCTTTGCAAAGCCCAGCTCGCGATAAGTTTCCTGTTGACGATAGAGATAGCTAGGCTGATGTGGATACGAGATGGGATGAGAATTTTATTGCATCTAGAATCGCAATTATCTGATATATTATTTATCATGGCTGTATCTATGTGTAATTGATAAGGATGGTGTAAGTACAAAACAAACTAACGTTATATGAGTGTAAATGATTAAGATGCCCAAACTGCGGAAAAAATCGTCGAACAGAAATAATAACGTGATTTCAGGGGTCTTCAAAATGGGTTTTAGAAAAGAATATAAAATGGTGCAGAACATTGATTAAGAAACTAAGCACGATCATTTATCATCGCTGTTTTGTTCGCCGTCTGCTGCATTTCGGCCGTGCGTGTCCCCCAATATCCGTTCCTAGCGTCGTAAAACATATCGTAACCTCTAAGGATATGTCTGCCTGGATTAATAGACCTCGTCGTCCTCGCTCGCAGTGGCGTTTACCATGTGAGGCGAGTACTTCGATCCATGCCCCACTACCCTTGCCAATCCACATCAAGCATGCTTTGGCGGTTTTGTAATCGCAATAGGCCTCGTTATCCCGCTGTGATATGCTTATACTTCAGCCTAGTACGAATATGATCGCGTTGCGTTGGTCTTCAAGTAAGAATTAGATACAAGTTAGTGGAGACATGGGCGTGGTCCCGTTGACGTCGACTTCAGACCCGTCCTGACTAGCCGTCAACGAAGCTTCACCGCCGTAAATTGATATACAATGGAAACCTGGACGATGATCGAATCGTCTAAATATCCAAATGAATCAACTTAGACTCACCCATCGATTGTCTTGCACTACGAGGCCCAGGATCTAACTGTGCCATTCAAGTAGAGTCTTTTACGTACCATTTTCCAGAATATATCGCCATCGAATGGCGCATCTCTTCACCCCTATAAAAGAATCTCTATCACTTTTTTCCCCGTATTCGACAGTATTCTCCCCTCGTAAATCCTAACCCAAGCCATAAAACCCAACAAATGAATCTCCTCCCAAAACCCAAACCCCCCTCACCCGGGCAAATTTAAAAATGTTATACAAACTTTCGTCTTCCAACCCGGTACCAAAATCCCCTGCAAAACAATCCCGCTCGAAAGAATCACCTCAAAGAAAGTAGCGTCGGCGACATCATCAAGCTCGGCCCAAACTTTGCTCCAAACGTCCAGTCGTTCCTGAGTAACATATCAAAGCACATCCGGGGCGACGAAGCGAAGACTCACGAGTGGTTCTTTAGTGGGTGTAAAGTAGCCGAGCAGCAGGCGGTTGTTGTAGTTAAGGGAGTTCCGAAGAAGACTAAATGTCCCGTGGATACGACTAGACCAGCTTCGTTTCCTTCGTTTCCTTCGTTTCCTTCGCAGGGTGCGCGTGCGCCGCCGTCGGTGGGTGGTAAGGAGAAGAAGATTAGGAAGGATAGGGAGAAGAAGGAGAGGGAGAAGGCAGCAAAGGAGCAGAAAGAAAACGAGAAGAGGGATAAGGAGAGGAAAGCAAGAGAGCAGAAGGAGAGAGAGAAGAGCGAGAAAGAGAGAAAGCCCAGAGAGAAGAAGGAGAAGGAAAGGAGAGCAAAGGAAGAGAAGAAGAGGAAGAAGGCTCCCGTTCCTGCTCCTCCTGCGCCAGCTCCTGGTCCGGCTACCAACGGCGCGCCAAGTACGGCTCCAACTCAACGCGAGCCTCCTGCTTATGAGGCTACGAAAGCTGCGCAGGCTTGAATAAACGGAGAAATATCCAGTCTTGAACTTACTGGATTTGCCCTTACGTGAGTTTCAGAAAATAACATGGCTCGAAAAGATTGAAGCGCTCAAATCCGCGTATGGGCGTAAGATGTCAAGAGTAGTAGTCTAATCAGATTAGCTGAACTAGTACCTCAGCGCCATTGGGAAAGTTTAAAGTGCCAAACCGGCGAATTGTATATAGACATAGTGTGTTTCAGATGCCACTCTTAGTCAGATCATGATAAGCAATATAGAGATTGTATATTCCTAAATTCCTAGCAAATTCCCCTGCACGAGTACCTCGGATTAAACGCTTCCATATGGGTCCTCACCAAAGGGGGAGAAATTTGAGGTTGAAAGAAATGCTCTTTTTATGTTTACTCGTAGTTCGACTCGACCTCCCAATCAGACGCAGTTTCTTCGGGAACTCTCTTCCCCTGCGAGCCCCCCCTGTCCTCCGACTCCTTAATCTTCATCTTTCCCAAGATCATCTCAACAGCCTCCTCCGAAAGCTTCAAGTCCCTAAAATTAGGTTTAACGGTCCCTTTCTCGGCAGGGTACCTATAAGCTTTAAACGTCCCCTTAACAACAACCTTCACCAACTCCATGCAAATAACTTCCATACCCTCGAACGTCCAGTCATACTTCTGCGCCTCCTCCTTATTTTCCAAGTTACCGGGAATGTCGCTGAGGAAACCGAAGACTTGAGCCCCTTGTTGCTGTACAGCTTTAGTCCGTTGCGGACGGCGTAGTTACCCGACTGGATAACGGAGTTGCTGTTGCTGAAGGGGTTCTTCTCGATCGGATCTGGAAGATCTTGTTGAACTTCCCGTCGCGGTGTTCGGTGTTCATGAACACGATGAGTTTGTAGATGATGGGCATGATGAGTGGATTTGGCCTTAGGAGGATTTTGTTTGTTTGGGGATTTAACCGAATGGTTACGTCGGGAGATATAGGAAGGTGGAGAGCTGAGAAACATGAGACCGCCAGAACAAGGGGAGAAAGGGGAGCAGTATTTATACTTTCTAAAAGATGTAAGCCTCGTCGAACTCAATACCGCCGCGTTAGCCGCGGGGTTTTATGCGGGTCGCCGTAGAACGCTAACGAACCCCAAAGAACGTTCAGCCTTATTAAGTTAAGAGAAGCGGCGGGAAAACTTCTGCCATGTATTGGGTTGAACCCCAAGTAGGCGCCAGCAGAATCAGAGTTTTAGTCTCAATCATTAAAACAACCCCCTCTCTCAAATAAAAAACACTCCAAACCTCCCCCCCACCCTTCTTTCACCAACGAACAAACAATGTCCATCTACAGAGTCATAGCCTTCAAACCCGCCACCTCCAACAGCTCCTTCTTCTTCGACTCCGCCTCCAAACCCACATTCTCCGTAATCCCTGTCGAACGCAAGCACCTCTACTAAAAACTCTGTGGGCGATCTCATATGCGTTACGTATCCGACCACCTCGCCGACGCCGTGCACAGCTTCCTCGGGAACATTGCAAAATACATGCCGAGAAATGAAGCGGCGAAGTATCAATAGGTTCTTCGACGGGTGTAAGTACTCTTCTAACGGGAGGGCGATGGTGGTCGTGAAGGGTGTGCCGGTTGCTCGTAGTAGTGTCCAGGGAGAGCCAATGGGGAGGCCCCGCGAAGAGGCGCGTTAGAGTAATATATTCGCCTTCGGAAGCCTCCGGTTCTGATTGTGGTTCGTCCATTACCCTATGTTAGAGGATTTTGGGTATATGGGGTTAAGACATTTTCTTCGATTGACTAGTCTTTTACCTTCGCCTGTTCTGTTCTTTTGTAGACAGAATAGACCGAATGAACTTCGAACGAGGAAGCGGTTCTGGCTATTTCCCTCCTCAGTATAACAAGGGTACTTACTGGTCCTCTGTAGAAATTTTTTTTTTTTACTTGTTATGTGATACTTGTATCTATTTTTCTGGAATATACTGCAGCGTTTTGCTTCCACGATGTACATATATAAATCATCAGCTTCTATTCCCCCCCCCCCAAAAAAAAAAAAATGTTAAACCTTGGTTACTTCTGCTCTACAACTACTCTCATCGAACCACCACCACTCCCGACGTAGACCCACAAAGTCCACGATCACAATTACCTCAAGCTACATCCCCCCCTCAAATCCGACGTTCTCACCAATCCTTTTGTTAACGGTCGACGTATTTCTCATCTCTCCTTCCACTGCCGGAATGCCGTACAAACTAGCCCTCTTCCCGCACCACAAGTACTACGAAAAGCTCCCAACACCATCCCGACCCCGAAGATCGTCCCGGTCGAAACAATCCGTTCGGCGGTAACGAAACCATCGCAAACGTCATGAATTTGACCGGCCGCCGCGCGTGGGTCGTCCAGAATTTCCTCCAGAACATTTCGGCTTACATCGAGGAGAGCGAGAGGTCGATGTACGAATGGGTGTTTGATGGCATGAAGATCGAGAACGAGCAGGCTATCGTCGTTATCAAGGGATTGCCGAACGGCGTTGGCGGTGAGAATGAGGTTAAGGTTAAGAAGGAGAAGGGGCTATGAAGCCAGTTGAGATTGGGAACGCGCAGGGATGGCAAAACAACGCTTGAGGATTTTAAGATCGTTGAGATCAATACGGAATTTTGAATAATGGGGGGGGGGGGGGATGTTAATCAATCGATACACGGAATCACGCGGGAGGAGAAACACCATATCTCTGAATGTCCGTTACAAGGCCCGAAGAAAGAAAAAAAATTGGATTTCCCGTATTAATAATCGAATTCATTTGTATTACCAATATTTACGTCTCCCTTTTCATGTCTTCTTCAAATCTATAGCATGCTGCAGGCCCAGACCGTAGCCATCGAATAAGCCAGGGTTGAGTCACTTCTCGAAAGACCTTCTATCCATAGCCTCTCCGATCTCTAAAATAGGGGATATCTTTTCTAATAATTCGTTCCCTCATATATAACGATTCAGGTCTCCCTACGAGATCAAAAGTACAACAGTACACCCTTACGCACTCCTTTCAGCTCAAGACCGCTATAAACCATGTCACCACCACCACCAATCTACAGACTAATCTACTTCCCCGACTCCCCCTTCTACACCTACTGCCCCATCTCCTCCCGTTACCCAGAACCCCCACCACCCCCACCAACCATAATCCCGTCTCCTTAAACCCTCTCGGAACATCCTCCACAAAATACATGTTGGATCTACAACAAACTCACCGGCCGCCGTGGTACTATCGTGCTCGACTTCCTCAAAAACATCTCTAAGAATATGGAAGAGCACGATAAAGACGCAAGAAACTACGAGTGGACGTTCGACGGTATAGATTTTTGCGATGGGAGTGTAGGGGCAGGGAGATGGTGGCGTATGTTGTTGTAAAGGGGTGTGAGGGTGTTGTTTTGGGTGATGGGGAGGATGGGAGGCCGGGGGGTGTTTATAGGCCTGAATCGGACCGGCGGCCTGATATAAAACATCGGAGGGGAAGGCGCGGAACTCAAACCGATAAAAGGGCAGCAATCTTTGCACTAGATACCAAATGGTAAAAAAGTCCGCAGTTCGGCGAGCCATAGTATCGCTTCTAGGCTTCATATCACTTCTAAGCTGTAGCGCTGTGAAGCTAGTTAGACATTCAAGAAGATATAATGATATACTCCCCTCCCCTCTCTTTTGATTTCTTTGATGTCCCATTCTCTACGTAACGACCTAACTACCATCACCCTCGTTCTCATATCCTATCCTCCCACTGTAATCCAAAACAACCCCAACCCTTCCCCCTCCTCAACCCTAACACCCGCCCTGCCAACATCCCTCCAACCTCCGGTATCTTAGAATGGTAATACAACCAGCTCAACACAGGCCTACCAACATCCACCACCGCCACCGCAACTCCCCTTCCCCATATCCTAGCGCTGCCTCTAGCGATATCCATTTAATAGCCTCCCCGCCTTTTCTCCAGCAATACGTCGAACGAACATCCCGTAACCGCAGGCGAAGTACCGTTCTCGGCGTATATAAATCGCGGTAGCGTTTTTAGTAGTACGGTTAGGAGGTTGAGGCGTAATGCTCCGCCGCAGTCTTCGTTGGGGGGGGGGGGATGTATGAGAGGAGGCGTATGAGGGGAGGTGTACGGGTGTAGTGCTTCGGGAGTGGTGGAGGAGTGTAATTCTGTCGCGGTAGAGTCAGGGTATTTAGCGTGGGTGGTCTTGGCCAGAAAGTTTCCGCAGATACCGAGGTAAAAATGACACACCAACCTCCTATTTTTTTTATTTTTTTATTAATATCAACTACTTAATTTTTTTTATATAAGCGAGCGCATTTCCCACCCACTAACTTATATATATATATATATATCAAAAGATACATATATATATAGCGTTAATATATATGTATATATATATATACCCTTTAAAATTCATAGTTTCGACTTAAAAAAAAAAAAAAAACTTATATATATGTATACAAATCTTACTATTTTTTACAATTTTTTATATAAAAAAGTTGAAATCTTACTGTTTTTTACAATTTTTTATATAAAAAGTTGAAATCTTACTGTTTTTTACAATTTTTTGTATAAAAAATTGAAATCTTACTGTTTTTTGCAATTTTTTTGTATAAAAAAGTTGAAATCTTACTGTTTTTTGCAATTTTTTTATATAAAAGTTGAAATCTTACTGTTTTTTGCAATTTTTTGTATAAAAAAGTTGAAATCTTATTTAATTTTTAATTTTTATTTAATTTTTTATTTTTTATTTAATATATTTAATTTTTATTTATTTATTTAATTATTTATTTAATTAATTAATTAATTATTATTTAATTATTTAATTATTTATTTATTTATTATTTTAATTTTAAAATAAAAATATATTAAAATATTAAAAATTATTAAAAATAAAAAATATATTAAAATATATTAAAAAATGACTGAAGAAATTATAAAAAGCGAAAATATAATAAATCTATTGATTTATCTTATTATTATACTAATAATTATTTAAATTTGAATTAATAATATTAGTAATTCTACAAATATAAAGTTTATTGTTTAAATTGTCAATATACTACATTTATTAATGATTTAAATATAACTGATAATTTGCGTTCTCATTTTAAAAATAAACATAAAGATATTAAATTAAATAAAATTAATATTAATAATAATAATATTGAAGATAAAATAATATTTTTAAATTATTAAATAATAATTTAACACGTTAAATGAAAATTTAACTAGTTTAAATAAAATTATTCAAAATAATAATTTAAATTTAAATAATTTAAATAATTTAAAAAATAATTTAAATATTAATTTAAATAATTTTTAAATAATATTAATACTAATTTACATTTTTAAATTCAGAATTATTTAATAATTTTAATAATATTAATGATTTAAATTTAAATTATTTAAATAATTTAAATACTAATATTAATATTAATAATTTAAATAATATTAATAATAGTTTAAATTATTTAAATAATAATAATATATATTAATATTAAAGAATTTAATAAAGAATATTTAAAAAATTAATTATAAATTTTTTATTAGATAATAATTTAAGTTTTAATTCTATTACCAGTAATAGTTTTAAATTATTATTAAATTATTAAATACTAATGTACCGGCTATTTATTATAATAATATTAAAATATTATTAAATAAATATTTTAAAAATTATCAATTAAATTTAAAAATAAATTAAATTATTTAAATATTAATAATATTACTAAATTTAATTTTACATTTGATAGTTGGTTAAGTATTAATAATATAAGTTATTTAGCTATAACTATTCATTATATTAATAATAATTACGAATTAATTTCTGAATTATTAAATATAATTAAATTAAAAAAAAAACATACGTCAGAATTTATTATTAATAATATTATTAATACGTTTAAATTTTATAATATTTATAATTTAATTAATACTATTACTTATGATAAAGCGAGTAATAATATTAAAGCTTTATTATTATTAAATAATAATTATAATATTAAATTAATACATATTTAAGTTATTATTATTATTTTGCACATACACTTAATAATATTATTAATTCAATTTAAACAATTAAAAAAAATAAAAAATTAATAATATATTTAATAAAATTCGAAATACTATTAAATTTTTAAAAAATTCAAAAAATAATAATAGAATTTTATTAAAATATAATATTAATAATTTAAAATTATTATTAGATAACGCTACTAGATAGAATTCTACTTATTTAAATTGTAAACGTTTTTTTTTATATATAATATTATATACAAGCTTAAATGAATAAATAATAATATTATAAATAAAAATAAAAATAAAAATAATAATAAATTATTTAAAGATTTTTATCTAATAATAAATTTATTATTATTAAAATAATTAATAATTATATATATTGTTAAACCTACTAAAGTATTACAAGGTCAAAAATATTCAACTATTTCATTAATATATAATTATATTTTAATTATTAGAAATATTTAATTAATATTAAAAATAATAATAATATTAATGATAATATTAATATTATAATTAAAAATAAATTATTAAATTTAAAATAATATTATTAATAAAAATATTTTTTAAAATACTACTATAATAATTTAAATTATTATTTAAATAATTATAATATACAATTATATATTATTAAAAAATAATATAAATAATATTAAATATTTATAATAATTATTATTAAATTATATTTAAATCTAATATTAAAACTAATATTAATTATTATAAAATAATTATATTAATATTCTAATATTTAATTAATAATAATATTAATAATAATATTGTTATTTATTAATTAGAAAAAAACTAATAACATTTAAAAATATTAATAATAATTATTTAAATCAATTTTTAAATAATTATAATATTAATTATAATATTAATTATAAATAATTATAAATTATTATTATTTTATTATTTAAAAAATAATTTTATTATAAATACTAATGAATATTTAGATAATATTTTAAATATTAATAATAATATTAATAATAATAATATTATTATTAAAAATAGCTGTATTAAAGGTATTAATAAATTAAATAAATGGTTTAATCCATTTATTAATAATAAAACTTTAAATAATACTTATATTAATATATTTATAGCTATTTTATTAAATCCCGGTTAAAAAATAAAAAATTTAATAATTATAATTTAAATATTATCAACAACAGCTAATTTATATTAAATTTATTAATATTTATAATAATTATAAAATAATTATATAAATATAAATAATTAATATAATTTTTAAAAATAAATTATTAAATTTAAAAATAATATTATTAATAAAAAATTTTTATAATACTAATACTAATAATTTAAATTATTATTTAAATAATTTTAATTATAATAAAATTATTAATAATAATAATAATATAATAAATTATTATAATAATATAACTATAATTATTTTAATTATTTATATTAAATAATTAAATAACAATAATATTATTATTTAAATAATTTAGTATTATTAATAATAATAATTCAAATGAAATAGAATTATATTTTAATGAAAAATTAAATAATAATATAAATTATTAGATTATTGGAAAAATAATAAAAAATATATAATATTAAATATAATGGCTCGTAATTATTTATCTATACCTGCAACGAGCGCGGCCGTCGAGTCGCAATTCTCAATTGCAAGTAATATTTATACAAAACAAAGAAATTTATTGAAAAGCGAGACGTTCTGTCAGTTAATGTTATTAAAAATTGGGGGTGGATCTCGAGTTATGAGCCTCAAAAACCACGCTAAATACCCTGGGTAGAGTAGCGTATCTAGCGATCTACCATCCGCAAAAAAGACTCGGAAAACGGCGACAGAACGGCGGGAGAGGGAGACGCGGAGGTCTAAGGAGCTGCACCTTGCGAAAATTTTGTAGGAGAAGTTTCGCGCGGCAGTGTGTCGAGCGATATGGTTGAAAAGTAAGACGTGTTGGGTGAAACTTAACGCAGGTACCTAGGTAATGACACAAAGAGTAAGGGGAAAAAAATTTAAAAAAAATAAAAAATTTTAAAAAAATTGAAGAAGTAGACCCGTAATGAAAGAAAAGCCAGGCTACTCAGTGCTGGCGAGCTTCCCTATCAATTTACACTTGTTAAAGAGGGGGGTACGGGGCTCTGCTCTGCGTTGTTTGTCTCCGAGCTTGCCCTAGTACATGTACTAGTCAGCCTTCAGCCTTCTCCTGTGGGTATTTACGGTCCAGCCTTGTTCAAACGCTGGCAGTGATGTTATCAACAAGGCTACTCCCTTTTCTTTTCAATTTCTCCACTTCCACGGGCCCCTAAAGCGCCATCTTGTCAGTAGTTTCACTATAAGGAACTGACGACGCTCCTTCCTGGTCAACATCGCCTTTTCGTTCGGAAATATCTGCGGCGCCTGTAAAGTATTCAAGTATAGCCCCTCTTTCGTTAAATGAACACCCCTCTACTACGAAGATCGTAAAGAAGCTTCCTGATATCCCCTCTCCTCTTTTCCATTTCAACTGTTTTTTTAATTCCGCTTCTCCCGGCAAGCCCCCACTGAAATAATGTCCATAAACGCGCTCCCCACCGAACTCCTCCTACACATCTTCGCAAGCTGCGACTACATCGACCTCCGCGTAACCCTCCAGCCGTCAACCGCCGCTTCCGCGCTCTCACGTCAGATAAGTCTCTAGACGCCCTCCTCTTCCGCGACTCACCCGCTCCACAAACCCCTCCCTGTCTTCATCCCGACCGAAGGAGCCACCAGCCGCCGCCGCGTCGCATACGTCGGAAACACTCCGCAATACACCCCGCATCCATTCCTAGGCTTCCTCTCGTACCAGCCCGAAACAAAGCCGTTCACCTATAAACCACCCTTACACTTAAATTCTCCCAGCTCGGTAAGCTCTGCTGATATCGAATACTCCTCTCTCCCGTAGCGGTAGAAAACGTCGTCTCGCCGGCGGTTAAGGTGGTGAAATTGGAGGTGCGGTGGGAGGGGACGGAAATGATCAGAGGGCGATACTGTTAGAGGTACCGGTGCCGCGACGGTACATAATGATCTCAGTAGGAGGTAAGTCGAGTGGTTGTGCTATTTGCTGTACATCCGAGAGCTGGCTGCGATATCGGGAGGGCGGATGTGAGCGTCGACGTCGCGAGACGCGGGGCGATGTTAGGGTCGTGATGGATTATAGGAGGAAATAATATATTTATCGACACCTCCTTCTGGTTAACGCGTTGTCGTCGCGCATTGCAGGTAGAAAAAAAAAAAAAAAAAACTTAGTATACATCGTGAATACATGATATAAACACATGTATTAGACCCCCCCCCTAATTATAGATCATTCTACCCCCCTCGCTTCCCGTACTGGACTGCCGTAGAACACGTAATGAATCGTCTTCTGATCCGATGGACCCGATTTTTTTTTTTTTTTTTTTCTTTTTTCTTTTTTCTTTTTTTTGCTTGGCTTTTTCAGCTTGTTTACTTGAGAAGATGAGGGTTACCTCCATGGTCATCATGGAGAAAGGCCAGCATTGAGGTTTCTCCGTCAACATAACAATATTTTTCAGAGGAGGCAAACGGACCGATGCACTGCGTACATAGCCGTCTCTATTGCTTTTTTCTTTGTTTCTTTTTTTTTTCTTTTTGATAGACGCGACATGGAAATAAAAGGAAAACTCAAAAACTGAATATTAACGCCGCTGAAAAAAGTGTTGTACCGTATGTATATCGAAAAAAAACAAGAAACAGTTTCTGTACAATGATATTCGTGATGCCATCGTCCCTTTCATCTTTTTTTTTTTTTTTCTTTTCTGATGATCCTTCCCTCCTGTACCCGTGTATATACCGATCCTCCATAATCTCGTATGTAATAAGTGTAATCCACAAGTAACACTACTCCTCCCCTCTCTACTCCTCGTCAAACTCCTCCTCGACCCCCACCATCTCCTCCACCTCCCCTTCCCCTCCCCGCCACTAAACCCCTCCTACTCCCTTCAAAATAACAACGACGCTCCCTTCCCCTCCTTCTCATCTACCCCGCCGGCGTAAATTGAACCCGTCAAAGCACCACTCGTACTCCCTCGCGTCTTATCCACCGTAGCACGTTCTCCGCAATATTCTTGAGGAATTCGTAGATTACTTCGACGCGGAGGTTGTGCGCTTCGAGCTGGACGATGTCGACGACGGACGCGTTGGATCCGAAGGGTTCCTGTCGATCGGTATTATTTGCGTCTTGGGCTTCGAGGTTGTGCGGCGGTAGAAGTAGAGGCGTCGGGAAGAGGACTAGCTTGTAGGGCATCGCGGGCGGTTGTGACGGTAGGATGAGGTGGGTCTGGAGGGGAGGTGTTAGTTACGGCGTGGTAGGAGGAGGGAGGGTGAAGAGAGGTGGAGGGGGACGTACGGGTGTCGTGTGGTGGGTATTTTGTAAAAGACGGTCAGTGGGAGCCGACCGTTGTTAAAAAAAAAGCCTGAAGGGGGGCGAGTGTTACCGCTTCGGGAACCCTTATGGCGCTAGACTGATGAGAGAATGAGTTAGGAGGAGGGGGAGCTTACGGGGTCGTGTGTGAAGGATTGGTAGGTTATCCGCCAAAGAACAGGACGTATCGAAGCTTGGAGGGGTGGTGTAACTTCGAGCCTCTCGTATTCAGATAGGAAGGACAAACGTAAGGAGGCACGCAATGCGAGAGCGGATTTACTTTTTAATTGTCGTGATAGTGTAAATGTCTTGATAGTAGGAAGGATGTTGAATCGCCCTCTTGGCTTGACGTTTCGTTGGTGTTGTTGAAAGAGAGGTGGGATGTCGCCTGGTTGCATGCGAATCTTAAAAGAGGTTTGTTATTATTTTTTTATTTTTTAAACCTTTTTAATAATGTCATATGTGGCGCCATTCAAACCGCCGTGAAACTGCCAAGGACACGTTTTGAAGCCTCCAAAACCCTAAATTACCGAGGAAGGCACTCAGTAACGCCGAGCGAGTATGCCTCACCAGGAGCCTCACCAAGTTCCAACACCAACGGGGGTATCGCCAGCTCCAGCTCCGGTATATTATTATTGCCCCCGTCCCGTTAAATTCCTCACAAAAGACGACACAAACAAACCCCGCAACTTCACAATATAAAAACGCGCCGCATTGATTGATACATACCCCACACACGTCCCTCTTCCCTACCTCGTCCCATCCTTTCTTCAAATCATGGACACCCCTCCCCACAGAAATCCGCCTCCACGTCTTCGCCCGCTGCGATTATTTCTCCGTCTGTTTCGAAACACCCTCCCGAACATCTGCCGCCGCTTCCGCACCCTAGCCGCAGATAAATCGCTATATACGTACCTCTTCCACGACACACTATCTCAAACAAAAAAAAAGTACCCACTGATCGACCAGACCCTCGAATAATGGCCTCCGCTAGAATATATCTATGTATAACCGCCCCTCGTATACCCCGCACCCCCCCCCCCATTTCCTAAACCACCCCCTAGTACGCGGGTCCCATGATCGGCGATTTTCTTATACCGGCAACCGATCCTCGTAAACCTACCCGGCAATAATAAAATAATGGTACTGTCCGATACGCCGGTATATAAAGGAAACGCGGGTCTCGCCGGGGCGTCAAACACGTTTAATTGATTGAAAGTATTTATGGGTGAGGAGCTTATAAGTTCCAGCCATACTCTTAGTGGTGAAGCGCGTGGTACCGCGACGTATGAACTACGGTGTGGTTATCCGGAAGGTGGTACGGTTAGTACTACTGCGGACGAGGTGAAGCTTGAGAAAGGCGGAGGGGAGGGGAGGCATGTTTAAGAATCGTTGATGCACTTTTCGGGGGGAAGGGCGGATTTTTCTCGGTTACTCGCATTAGCTCTTAGTAAACTCACGTAGGCTCATTAGTAGAATAAACTATATAAGAGAATATATAGTATTATTATTATTATTTTGAAAAAGAAGAAAAAAAGGGGGGTGTTCAACTGTGAATACTGTATTTTATAAGATTCTACCAATTGGCACACTCCTAGGATCCTGTTCCACGTAATTTCACCATGTAGTTAGAGATCTACGATGAGGAAACAAAACCTCAACCTTACGAAGCGCGACGAGTTCTCCCAAAAGAGATGCGCAGATTCATTAAAAAAAAAAAAAAAAAAAAAAGAGAGACGAGGAAAAGCGCATAGGTACTATGTATACATGTATCTACTGCAAAACGAAAGACCTTAATCAATATTTCAACCTATAAAACTTCCATCTCACGTTCATAACCCTCCCCCCCTTTCTCTTCTTCGGCGTCCCCCTCGACGCCTTCCCGCCTCATACCTTCCCTAGGCCACCAATAATTCGTGAAAACCCCGTCCCCTCCCTTCCCCTCCTCCAACTTCCTCAACCCACACCTTCGGCCCTCCAACTTCCCCGCATATCATCCGGGAAACGGTATAGCATCCTCTCGCATACATCTTACCGACGTCCGCAAGCGTAACTCCGTTCTCCCGGACGATGATACTGCGGAGGACGAGGAGCAGGACGGGGAGGAGTGGTCGTGGACGATGTGGGAGAGGAATTGGATGCAGAGTGTACTGTCGTTTTGTCATGCGTTGTCGTTAGGGGGTTTGTCGCGGAGGAGGAGGGCGTCGAGGACCTTATCTCCGACGGGAGAGCGGAAGCGACGACATACAGCTGGAAGAGAAAAAAACGGAGGGTCGCGATAAGTACAGCATCGAAATACGTCGAGCAGTAATTCCGTCGGGAGGACGTCCATGATCACCAAAGCCTTATTTTTTCTTCCCGCTTTTACCGATGGAAAATTTGAGGCTCCGCTTTATCCGTCTCGTAATCGATCAGCACCATAACCCCCTTCCCCCCCCTCTACTACTCTAACCTCCGCCGTACCGATCGGGTACCGATACAGTAATATATCAGAAGAACCGAAGGAAACCTATTTGAAGGTACCATCAAAACGCACCCTTTCTTCCTGACTCCTCAACCAAGCATCCCTCTTCGAAGTCCGTCGATCATCAACCGCGAATTTTCTCCAGAAAAGATAAATCATCCGAAAACAAAACCTCGAACAATGGCCTACCGCCTCATCGTCTTCCATCTCCCTGCTCATGCATTACCTCGCGAGCTGCGACCATTTTGGTCCGCAGACCCAAGTCATCCCGATAACCCGCAACATCCTCGGCGACAGCGATGGCTCGGACATCTTGGCGGGCTTCGAGCAGCTTCACTGCAACAGGACGGGGGCGAATAAGGTCTACACCACCCTGACTAACCTCACAATTACCTCGCGCCCACGGCGATGGCGATTGCAAACGCTACGAGTGGGTTATCGACGGATTAAGGTGAAGGGTGCCGCGCGTGGCGGGGCAGAAGTCATCGTTGTCGCGAAGGGTGTTCTGAAGGAGGTGGGTATATAATCACGACGCCATAACACTCATGGACCGGATGTTTCGCCTTTTTTTTTTTTTTTTTTTTTTTTGAATTCTATACGGAAAGGAAGGACCGGTTACCACATGAAAATACTGTACTCTCTTACATTCCTTAACGGCATCGAGGGAAGCGGATCATGGGCCGTTGATTCTCTCTGGGGAAAGTACCTAAAATTTGTCTAAACAAACGTCCATAACGTTCTACCCTCGAGGAAAACCCTGTTAACCAGTAATGATCAGAAGCATATTTTTTCTTTTATTTTTTTATTTTTCAAATTAATTTATCCAGAGCCATCAGGCCCGAAACCTATCCTCCCATGCCATATCATCATCCTCCAGCGGGTCAATGAACAGCTATGTAGTAGAAAATCTCCATCGATGAAACATAGCGCCAACCTGTAAGCGCCTCGAATTCCCAGATCACCCCCTGCTACTCCCATATCGAGTCGAACCACCCTCTCCCAGAACCGAGGGCGGACGTTTAGTGTTATCCGAGATGACAGCGCGGAAGCGGCGGTAGGTGGAGGGGAGATAGCTAGACAAGCGCAGGTCTGCGTAGCTGACAACAATGGAATATGTGGAGGAGGAGTTCGTCAGGGGGAGGGGGTAGTCCATGATACAATTAGCAAAGATATAGTGAAAAGCGTATTTTTTTTTTATTAAAGGAAATTCGGCTTGTTTCCATTTAGCTCTTGGGAAGCCTGTAAGTGTTGACTTTGGCGAGTAAATAAAGAGACCAATCTTTTTCTTTCTTTCATTCTTTTTTTTTTTAATTTAAAGAAAAATCGCACGCAAAAATTCAACTCTCCCCTTACAATACAACCACATCGCTTCAACTACTCAACCAACCAAACAAAGGAGCATATTCGGCAGACAAAAATTGTCTCCTAGTAAGTAGCTAATCCAAGCCAAATTAAGGCGTAAATACCACAGACCTCGCCAACCAATCCCTCCAAGCCTATTGCGATTGATGCTGAGAAAGACGGTGTATACGATATCGAAGTGTAGACCGACCTTCTCCTCGTCCCCCCGTGAGGAAACATCCTATCCATCACTAAAGAAAAGAACGCAAACCGTTTAAACAAAGAAGCGAACAAAAAACAATGGCCTACCGCCTCATCATCTTCCCGGCTCCATCTTCAGAGTACGCCCGCTCATGCAGCCCAGCCTCAACCACTTCTGCCGCCCAGTTTACAGTCAATACGCCGAACCTCCCGAGAAAATCATCCCTATGGTGCGCAACTTTATCTGCAATAGCGGCGACAACGGTACCGATGTCATGGCCAGCCTCGAGCAGCTACACAAGATCGGTAAGACAGCGGAAAAGTCCACGGTGTATTGACCGACCTTACCAAGTATCTTACAACAACGGTGACCAAGAATGTAAAAGCTACCACTGGTACTTCGATGGGATTAAGACGAAGGTTCAGCAGTATAATACTAGTGTCATTGAGGTTATCGTTGTCGCGAGGGGAATTCCATATGAATGGCAGTAGAAGGATAATGTCTAGGCTTTTTTTTACTTACTTATCATAAGAATTGGCGAAGAACAGTTTACCATCACAAACGGCTTTTCGAATATTCTAATATGACAAAAGAGTATCTGGTATTACGGGGGCGTTACGTTCTAAAATACGAAAAATGTCGTCCGTAACGTTCTAGCTCGAGAAACTTTAATAATGCAATCATAGAAAAAACTTATTATCCCAAATACAGTATAATAAACCTATCTCGACCCGGACCTAAACCTTTAAACGTGCCCTGCCGAACTTATCGTCACCTCCAAGCTCAATAGCGACCGGTTTGCGCCACACTTAACTAACCATGACACCAATCTACAAACTCCTCATCTCCGCCGAAGACGCCTACTACGCTGGCGGCTCCAAGCAGCCGCTCCCGAAGCCACGTATCGTCCCTATCCCCCACAACTTCCGTCGAGAAGCACGGCCGCACTGCTAACGACCTCACGCTCCTCACGGGTAAACGAAGAACGCGCGTTTTCGACTTTCTGGAGTATATCCCAGCGCACCTCACGCAGCTCGACCGCACAGATCTGTCCAACCAAAGGGTACGAATGGGATCTCGAGAGTTTGTACTTGCAGCGTAATACAGTGCTTGTGGTTATTAGAGGAACGACAGGTACCGGAAGAGAAGGCTTCGACGCATAGTAGCGTCAGGGCGCTTGTTGGAGACGCCAAAGACCGAGAAGGAACCGTCCGGTCCGAAGAGCTCGAGCTCCGAGCAGTCTGGTGGACTTGAAACCCGGAGGAGGTTTTGCGAACTGCGAGCGTTGCGGGTACGTGTCTTGCGGATAAAAAGTCTTATAGATCGAGTGAACGAACGGGGAAAGGAGAGTATATCAAGAAGGTTTCGTAAGTAGAGCCCGCAAGGGGGTTTGTCAGATTGTTTAAGCGGTGAGGAACAGACGCGAGGCGTGAGGGATCTTTGGCGATGTTTTTGTATTGTGGTGTAAGATCTAGCTCACGTTTTCAAGTTGAGCTCACTCGTCCACTCGTTCTCTACCTCATACCACCCGCGATGTTTGAACAAATAGCAATGGTATCGACAAAATCTTAAAATAAAGTCAGAATAGTGACATATTGCTTGAGAATGCATATCACCTTGGATGAAAAAATAAAATAAAATAAAATAAAATAAAGTAAAAAAAAATTGAAAAAAAAAAAAAAAACCCCCGGAAAGAATTTGAATTGAAAATATACCAGTGCAGTGATTAGTTCCACTATCCAACTTGATTGAATCAACTCTCCTCCATAAACCATCACGACCAACCACAAACAAGGGCGTTCAAACACAGCGTTTGCTCAACTTCGAAAAGGTACTTCACGCCCTTACATCATCCCTATCAGCAGCAACCCCCTCTATGACAACGGAAAGAGCATTAAGAACACGGAGGATCTCCCCGTCGACAAGCAAAGGAGGGAAAACCACCTTGGGGTATTTGGAAGATCTTCAGAGAAACATCGAAAGGCTCGCCGTGAATGGAGAGAGCAGGTTGTATAATTGGGGATTGGAGGGGATGTGGGTCTGTGATATGGAGGTATACATTTATTATAAAGAGACAATTGAAACTGGTTTGGAATTTAGACTGAGGGACGGGGACTAGAGGAGGAAATAAACAAGTAGAACGTATCGACAGGAATTCAACCTAGAGCAACACGGGATCCACTATCATTTGTGTCCAGTTCACCTTAAATTCCTCATATTCCTCATAAACTTGAGCCGGTCAAGAATTAAAGTCTACGCGTCCTACATTCGCAAGTCGGCCGAGTGATATCTTGCTTTTCAATTGACATCATAATCATATTTAGCGCCATACTCAAAGCATTGAAGGCTTTCAAGCTTACGCGTCGTTCATACAATAACGTGGGAGCAACACATGGGAGCAACACAAGAGGAAGATGCTTAAATACACGATCTACTTCAGTGCTCTTGGCCACTAAGAAGCAAAACCCAAACTTGAACTTTGAAGTCGCACAAAAGCAAGTCAAGCAAGCAGTGGCGAGACTATAAAGGCAGGAAGTCCTTTCCTTTTATTGTGAAGAAGCGGCTCATGAGAATATACATTGTTCGCCTCCTTGAGGAGCTCGAATTTGAGTATGCTTGTCTGGTAAAGAACAATACTTGTTGCGATAGCTTTTCTAAAAAAGACCTTAAAATTTCGTACTCGGAATACCGGGGCTTACCTACTGCGACCAACCGTCAAACACAGAAAGAATGCCTTGAACGCGTAACCTTTTACTCTTTGACGACCGCGCTTGACCTCGTATTACCAACGTTAACGTTGGAGAGCTCTATGATACACAACTTCGCATAAATCGCCGCCCTCTATCTTTTTCGATTTATACGAGGGACTAGAAGTCCTATCAACGATGGAGTAACACTTTATCCTGTACCGAAAGTATGCGAGGAAGGATTCCGACTGGCTATGTCTCTTTTTGAGTTCGTGAGGTGAAAACAACATGCATATGAACAGGTGACGAGGTCATAACGCCGTTAGATGATCCCCAAAATGAATTTGGCAGCCCTATGATGCCTTCTTTGGCCTTGGAGAGCTCTGCGCGTTGCCGAGAGTTTCGACGAAGGGATATATCGATGGGTACGAGGATATCTTTCGCGGACCAGCGTTAAAATTAGTATTTGAAAACATTTGTCTTATTGCGATCTGTTGGCCGGTGAGTAGAAGTGGTTGAAAAAAAAATGACTCTTCGGGAAGAAGGGCATGTTTTATCCTTTTGTTAGACCGTGTTGCCAGGCGGGGAAGGAAGAGCCCAATGACGATTCGTAGCGCGATTCAGAAAGCGAAAGTAGAGAGTAAAGGCGTAAGTGGTCCAGTGAAAGATACGCCCATATCTACGTTTTTTTATGCCGCAGGCAACAAGTACGAGGATAGCACAACAGACGCGTCTTGGTTTCCCACCAAACGAACCAAGAAATACAAGTCTTTCGAAAGAACCTGCTAGTATCGATCCAGTCTCACCGGTAGCCGGATACTAATAGGAAGTAATAGATGTACCGGCTAAAGCTATGATACAAACTATTATCATTAGCTCAGGGCTTACCAGTCGTAACGGCGTCTGGGGACGGGGACTTTTCGAGTTTTGGCTGGCAGAATCTTGGCGTTCTCGCTATTACCCGGCCGTCTCCCCGCAGTTATGGACCAGTCTTCAAGGCGCGGCGTGCATGGCAGGAAACGGGTGGCGCTGATATGAATGAGTACTGTACTTCAGAGGTCCGTCTACTCAGAACTGTCGAGTATATGGATATGGATAAAAGTACCTGGATTGAAAGTCTCGATCGACGTCGAGGTCGATTGATATCGGGCAAACACGAGGGCCATTCTCGATCCTGAAGGGCCTTCAACCGTACTGAATGAAAATTTATCCCCGCACTCGAAATCGTACTTACATTGTCTAGGGTGCTAGGGAAACATGACCCGGAACGCCTGTTGGACATATGTTTTTCTATATTTCTTTTTGTTTTATTTTTATCATACGTGCATACTCATGTTTTTTTCTTTTCATGGAAACACTGCTACTACCTACCAGTTTTCTAATATTTCTTGCCTCCAAACGAGACAGCGGTATTGGTCTACAAACATAGAATATCCCGCAGCGGTCTAGAGCCTTTGAGCCTCTGGAAATCCTCCAACTAGAACTTCTCTCTCTGCTATGCGTTAATGATATACATAAGCATTTTCTCACTGCGGTGCATCTGCAGCCAAGTTTACAATTCTCGGATACATATTCCTGTGCCCATACAACCCTGCGTTGAGGATCCAATCGTTACTATTTTCGCATTCTTCTAGTAAGCTCATTCGATCCTCGATGATCTATCTCGATGGATTGCAGCTTGGCGTTTGCTAGCGTCCCCTAAGAGGCTAAAATACCATCCATCCATTAAAGAAATCGAGACTGAATTACTGA
The DNA here is from genome assembly GCA_002224055.1 of Pezizomycotina sp. ARF18. Lineage (NCBI taxonomy): Eukaryota > Fungi > Ascomycota > Pezizomycotina sp. ARF18. The sequence goes on from AZLU01000034.1 coordinate 87,604, forward strand.
AAGGTAGTCCAAATAAACCCGCCCTCGTTGTCCCGGGTACCTCTTTTTTTTTTTTTTCATCTTTTACGGGACTTTTTAGCAGGTAGTTCATGCTGCCTATTCGCGTGGGACGGAGAATTCCGGGACTGTGCTCCTTGTATTCTTGCTTCAACATTGACCTATGATCCTTAAACCCTCGCTTCTTAATAAAAGCTTTGCATGAACTTTGAATCTCTATAGACATCTCAGGGGATAAAAAAAGAGCCACGGCGTCTGGAAATATCCGGTTTGCTTGCTCTATCATTGTTTGTTGTTTGTGTGGAACCTTGTGGTTGGCTGGATACAGTCACTTACATGATGATGACGCGTCCACCTCTACCTCTTCACCTCCTCATCCTTATCCTCACAGAAATAAAAAGTGCGAACAACGATGCGGGAGGGCGCTAAGCTTTTAAAGTCGACAGGGATGAATGCTTGATACTTGATAGGCTTTTTTTCCCTAGATGTTGGAAAAAGGAGCCGATAAATATCATGAGGTTATTACTGATCCAACAAAACCTCGGAGAGTAGTTTAAAATATCCTCGGAAACATCTTAGGTCCTCAACGAGAGGATAAATAATACCTCGTGTCATTATTGATCCCAGCAAGAAGTTTGCTTCCTAGTAAACTAATCTTAGAATGAGATGTGAAAACAACATTGCATGAAAGCTATAGCAGCCCCGTATATTCGAACCGGTAGATGGTATACGAGAAGTCTCGGAGCAGGAGCAATCAACATCGCGAACTATCGCGACACTTACAGTTGAAGCAGTCCTTAATCGTTTTTTTACGATCTGAATTCGTAAAGGGGTCAAGAAGGCTGAGGGTTTTTACTGGAAGCGCCCCCGCCTTTGCGGCGTGCGAAAATTGAAACTCGTGAATATTAATATCTCGCAGCTCGGCCATTGAACGCCTGTTTGACTTAGCAGGTACAAGCATCACCTCCCTTGTGGCGTTTTTCCTTTGTCACGCATGCTTTGTGCGTCATAGATCATGAACCAGCCTATCTTAGAACTTGAAGCCTCAAAAGCCAGGCCCCATCGAATGTATCCTTTCTTGTAATCGTTCGAGCTTCTGAACAGATGGCAGTCGCATTTCATGATACCGGTACATCAATCAAATGTCAACTACAATTTTGCATCTTCCGATAGCAAAAAAGGAGTAAGCCTTCCTAGAAGTACTTCTGATATTTTCCGGCGGTGGCCATGAATTTTTTTCAACTGGTCACTGCATTTGTTCCTGTTCCGATGTAGTTCCACGTCGATCCAACCAATTGGGACAGTCCTCAGACCCCACTGATATAATCCGAGCCGGATCAGCCGAACATTGTCTTGGCCAATCAAGCTTTTACTAAAAGGGGGGGTGTTTATATATTTTCTAGGCATTTTAGCGAGCCTTGGGGAAAAAAGTAGAGGCAGCAATCTCCCTTCCGCCGCCGCGCCCAACCACGCCATTAGACACAGCCTTCCCGGCGTATTTTGGAAACAATTCTCTCGATAATACAGACAAAGAGAGTAAGAGCTAAGAAAAAGGTAAGAGTATACGGATATTTGCCGCATTTCATTCCTTCGTTCCTTATGGCATGTATTGCACGAGCGAACAGTGGGAGATATGAAACAATCGCAATTGAGAAAGGAAGTTCATTGTGGAATTGATGACAGAGCTTTAGCCAAAATACCATACATATTACTGTATTCGAGTATCGCGGTTTTGTACGAATGTATATTTTTTATCATGCGATATAAGCCAATGGATCAATGACACGCGAGCATGAAATCGCTTGAAGTCCGGGGACATGTACAGCGCACGGCCGGGGAACTCGAACCCGGATAGTGAAACACCTGGCTCTTTGACTCTTTTCACGATTCGATCCCGAACTTCCAGCGACGAGAAATTCGCTCGCTTGTTCGCATAACTTCCGAGAGGCATTTAAGACCCTTGCAAAGTATGTGTGTACAGATAAACATGGACTCGGAGAGGGCAAGTCTAGCCCAGAGCAAGCAAGCAACTCCACGGATGGCATGGATGTGTCCATGTCGAACCTTGTTGAGGGGATCCATCCAGCTGGGAGCCCATCCACGTCTCAGGTTTCCTGATTGGAAGATATAATATTACAGATTATAGCCGTCTACTTCTAAAAAAAAGGAAAAAGCTGCTGTACATGTACAAATATCCCCAAAAAAAAAGGATTCAATGGTGATTTGTAGTTCCGGGCTCCGATTTGCTTAATGTACCACGATTTAACACCTGATTTGCTCACAAGTTTAGTGCTGACCGGATTAGTCTGAACTACGTCTGGCAAGTCTATAGGTTGCTCTTCCGTCGGACTCCCGCATTCATAGGCTTTTCGATCGTATTCGCCCAACCTCCAATCCTTCCAGTAAACGTGTTATACTGACCAACTTTTGTTTCCAGCTCTGCAGGTTTTTGTGCAGTGCTATTCTGCGAATAGGAAGGCGCAGCCATGAAATTGATAGGCTTGCGGTGCTGCGGTGGACAAAATTGCACAGGAGATGCAGTCACAGAACCCAGCGTATAGGATTGCCACTGCTTTTGATCAACCCTCGGTGACAAACTCGCGCTGTCACCGCTGTCACCGCTCTGTCACAGTCGCGTTAATATGCGCTAGAACTATAGAGCGAAGTATAGCAATACAACAGACTCCTTTTGTGAGCAGGAGTTTGTCTATAAATGAACCCCGTCTCCCTTCTCCTCGAAAAACTTTCTTCTTATCATCAAGCAGCAGAGCACTCCACTCCTCCACATAAACAGCCTTCTTCAATACAATCGTTCGATCCACTTAACATTTCAACATCCTCTCGCTCCAACCTTTGCTCAACTCAAACACCTTTCGTTCCTAAACAAACCCTTTCGCTACTACACAATGCAGTTCACCACCCTCCTCTCCGTCCTCTCCATCGTCACCGGCCTCGCCGCCGCCGCCCCCGGCGGAGGTGACAACGGCCACCAGAACCCTCCTCCCCCGCACCACAACAACCACTGCTACTACGCCAACAACGGCCGCGATGGTCACAAGCAGTGGTGCTGCAATAAGGACAACAACAGAGAGTGGGACTCGCACCACGGCTGCTGCAGGAACGAAGTCAAGTGCTACCACTGGCACAACGGCAGGAACTGGCAGTGGGAGTGCTGCCCGGAGAACCAGTGGGATTGGACCCGCCAGTGCCCATCCAGCTTCGCGGGCGAGTGGGACAAACAACACCACCACCACTAAGCTTTTAATTTCTTATACGAACGCACTCTATAGGTCTACTTTACTAAAGATGCGCATAATACGAACTTTTTAACGTTGATTCATTATAATTTGGGTGGAAAGATCTTACGATGAGGGAGTTGACTCTACTCGACGATATTACGTTTTTAGGGTTGGTAGGATTGTTTTCTTAACGGTGTTTAATGTTGGCCACGTTTCAATGTAATATTAGCATTTTATATTCTTAATCTCCGGAGAATCAAAAAGAATTCGCTATTCTTTGATTAAACAAACCCATTTGACAAACGTCCTGAATGTGAAGAACCGCGTGATCTTGAGACTTCCGTAACTCGTCTAAAACATTATAAGGGTGGCTAGCAGGGACTGCAAACAGTAACTAGACTGTACAGGTCTAGATCTGATTCGTAGCTACAGCGTCCCTGAGCATCCACTCAACTCCTCGTTATGACTTTCTCGCTTGATTTAGCCTTTAAAAATAGCCCAATGGGGTCGTTTCACAAGCAAAGCGGCATCATCGTGCATTGCTTTCTCTTTCACCATTTTAGTTCCGTAAGGTCAAGTGTAGTCCAAGGTTGATAATTCCCTTTTGCTGCTATTAAACGTCGTTTCACTAGCACAAAAAACGTCCTGGACGATATCGTGTCCATGGTAATCTTCATGGTAAGTCTTTACGTTACACTACAATCATATTGTTGTACGAAGACGCGTAAGCCCCATATTCCGGAGCGTGCCGAGTCTTCGAGTTAAGTCGTGATACAGGGGGTACGGGATATCTCAGCTTACAAGCTTACATCTGCCCCAGCTCCGGCGGCGCCAGGCTCCAATACCCTGTGAGAGCCCCTGTTGTCTATTCGCCTCCGCACATATCAGGCGTTTTTTTTATCTTCTTTTACTGCTTTCTTTTTTCCCTTTATCGATCTTCTCCTTCCCTGTTGGCTTTTTTGATCCTATGGTTTAGGATCGTCTCAGCTTCCATCGCTATCACAATCTAGACTCTGGGTGGCCCTTTCACAACAATATAACCTCTCTCTCGTTGAACTACATTCCTTCAAATCCCCATTTATACCTCCCGCAGGCGTTCTCGTCGCGATCCTCAATGTGCCGTTGCAAGCTTTCCAAGTACTCCAAAATGGCCTTCCTCTTGCTGCTGCCGAGCTCCGTCAGATCTCCTACATTCTTAATACTCTGGCCGTTCTCGTGGAGCGGATCGCTGGCGACAGGGATAAGTATGGGCGGGGCCCATCTTGGCGTTCACTCCTAAGATTGTAGCATGCGGGTTCGTTGTTGAAGATGAGGAGTTTGTACGGCATCTTGATCCAGTGGTTGATTCAATATCGGGGCTGAGCCTTCAGACGGTTAAGGAATTGCGTACAGAGCTTCGTAAGAATACAACGTCGCGATGAATATTTGAAATTTGTAACCTTATGTCTATCTGAATACTTCTCGACACGTTTTTAGTAATTTGGAAAAATGTAGTGACCAACGCAAATAAGTGCATCTCTAACATGTTGAAACTTTAAAGGGCCAGAATGTCTTTCGGGTCTGATTGAGTATACGGATTGAATAAGGTTTAACTTTTCAATGCGCAAGGTTGTAGCTTCCCATAATATATGTATTTTGTCTCTTTAATATTGGAAGTCAGGAAATCATGGGAAAGATGAATAATGGACCCTGTTGAGAACAGGGAATGAGATAGGGGTGCCATTCGTGAATATCTCGTTTACAATTTCGGCCATCTTTGAGAACTATCTTACACTACTATACAAACATTTTTCTTTAATACAAATATCCCCTCTACCTCGTATTTCATCGCTACCATCTAGTTCCCTCCATTAAGCGCAGCCTGCAACGTCTGCTGCGAAACCCCAATCCTCGCCGCACCGTCCGCAAGCGTATCGCAGCTCGCGCCGCTCGTTCCAGGCTTCAACAGCAACGGCAGACTCATACATGTCAATCCGCCGGAGCACGCGCTGCCGACAATGAATGAGCCATTAACGCACTGCGCCAGCTTACCGCCAATACACGCGACTGCTTCAGTCGCTGGATCGCAGGAATCGCTAGCATTGAGCGTGCCGAACTTTTGATTCTCTGCTAACGCCTGCTTCTTGTTCGAGAGCGTGAACGGCTTATCGTCGGGTTGAGCCTGCGGCGTCGATCCGGCGGCTCCGCTGTTGTTTTGGTTGTTATTTTGGCCGTTGTTCTGGTTATTGTTCTTATTGTTATTCTGCCCGTTCCGCTGCTCGTGGTAGAAGTCTGGCTGTTGCTGACATTCCCGTTCCCTTATTCTGATTGTTATTAACGTTTTGGTTGTTATTGTTATTAACAGCCTTAGCGTTCCCGTTTCCTCCATTTCCGGAAAGCGCAGCCTGGAGTTGTGCAACGCTGATACCCATCCGGGCCGCTCCGTCCTGTACGGTATCGCAGGAGGACTTGGACGTGCCGGCTTTGTTAACGAGCGGCAGGCTCATGCACGTGAGGCCCGCGGGACAAGATCCGAGGGCTACGACCTTGCCGTTCACGCAAGCGGCGGGCCCGCCGTTGACGCAGATGTTTGGTTGTTGGGGTCGCATGATCCGCCGGGAGTAAGCGACGAGAAGGATTGGGTTTCGGATAGAGCTTGGGCTTGGTTTTGCGCCGTGAACGGCTTGTTCTGTCGGGGGAGGACGGCGGCGGAGGAGAGGGAAGCGAGGGTGAGGAGGACGGAGGAAGAGAAGTACATTTTGGATATTGGGTATCAGGGAAATAAAAATTAAGACAAAAATTATATATTTACTAGAAACGAAGAAAGAAGCTGTGGAAAACAAATATTAATCGAAGAAGTGAAAGATTGAAAAGGGGTTCAGAGCACAGCTCTTCGAAAAAGAATGGAATGTTTGTATAGTAAGTGTATAGAAAGATCTAGGAGCGCCAGCTGCTGATAGAAAAAGTCTTAGATCGTGGGTTATGTGTCCGTTTTATAAAAGAATCGTGATATGGGACCACTCTGCAAAAAATTAAAAACTTTAACCATGTTGGCCGCCTAAACTTCTATCGCGATTCTAAGGCAGGCTCGAAACTAGAAAGAGGAGCCTGTATCGTGGAGACAGGGACTCGGTAGTTGTGCAACGCGTCGTTGAACCCCTGAGATCTGTCGGTTGTGACTGGATGCGATGCATATGCAAAACACGGGCCCATTTCGACATCGCGAATCCAGGGTATGCGAGATTATAGCATGCTACCGTAGCGTTTGTGGAAACAATTTCCTCTGGAAGGAGTAAACGACAAATAGTGGGACATGGGCACTAACAACTGAGCATCCAGTCTCTGCGGAGAAAAATAAATGAGACATCTCCCGTGTCTTAATCTGAGAAGCAATTCCCACGGATAGATTGACCATAGGCGTCTCCTGAAGTCCTTTCTTATCGTATTTTGTTCCTTAATGAACATGAGACGTCGAGAATCCGCTGACAAAGTCTTTCATGCTGAGAAAACGGAAACATCTTTACTCTTACCCTTAATAGGCGGAGGACAACCTCCTTCGGGGACAAAACCATAGGCATTTGCCTTTAGTCTCGGCTATCGAGACAGGTCTCATGAAACAAAACGGCAGGTGTTAAAACCACGCTCTCTCTGTCAGGCTATGCTTGCGCTTTTCGGCGAAAAGATTTGTTCCAAGGGGGAATAAACCAGGAAAATCAACTTGGGAGAGCCCTGCCGATACGTGATGCGGATGGATCCGGAGGAGAGGCTCAGTCGTCCCGCATTAACATTTTTACGACCTTAAAGGTTTGGAGGGCGTTGACTGAGGGAGCGCCTGCCAAAACCCTCATAATATGCTTTCGAGGCCGAAGGATTCTCTCAACCGCACTGCTCCCAGGTTTGTAGATTTCGTGGAGTCATCGTCAAATTTGCGAGTAAAGCCTGTTTTCTATCTGTGACGAATGATGATTTCGTAGAGCAGCTGAGCCTCGTTTCAAATTATTATAACGATCGTCCGAGAAAATTATAATTCTCGCGAAAGCGTGAATATTAGCGTTAATGTAATCGTGGTAGTGAGAAGCTACTTCTACATTACCTATGATGGCGTAGCTATTGTACGGGTTATATAAAATTACGAGGTGTGATCAACTAAGCGTGTCCCTAGCTATGACATACTAAATACTGCTTGATATATAGCGAAAGAGCTTTAATTTTAAATTCAGCAGATAAACCGCAAACCTTGATCGCAGAGATGGATTCACAAGGTTCCGTATCTTCTATATCGTTCAAAATTCGGTATGGAGCAATATTCATCAGAGTCTAACTCGAGAATCGACTCGGAGATGAGATACATCTCCGTCCACCCATACGCAAACCAATAGAAAACTCGGAATCGTATCGTTCGCAAAACTAGCGGAAAGTAAAATTTTCATAAGTTAGTAGCTCCAGAGGATTTGAGGCTCGAAGTATGAGACTCCATCGCAGTATGGAATTTACAAAACTGAAATGCTGTCTGCTTCTGCATTCCTACCTAGAAACACTATCTTTCACCGATTTCGCTGTCTAGAATATCGGTCGCTGGTTTGAAAAAGAACATTCAGCCATGTCCTTTAACTTGTTCCCCAACGAATTGCTCCCAAGTATCTTCGAATTCTCAGAATTTTGGGATCTCAAGCACCGCTTGCCGCTCGTATGTCGCAGATATCGCGACATTCTTCTCAAGAACACCGCGGCTCTCAACAATGCGCTCTTCCGCGACTCCTTGAAAACCAATCACTCATTTCGAGTTGACGCTGACCTCTGGCAGGCATTCCTATCGGCTCCAAGTAACTAATAAGAACTTCTATCGCTTCTTCGAACGCTCCCCTGCCGTCTGGAAACTAGCTTTGCACCCGTGCGAAGGCGCATTCTCGAAGACAATAGTGTCCTCCGAGAGTATTACAGTAGAGGAAGTTGTGCGGAGTACATAAAGGGGTTTTATAATCGCGCTAAGCGTCCCCGGCCGGCGCTCGAGCACCGCAATCAAGTTTATAAGGCTCTCAACTCCGCAGATTACTGTTAGTAGCAATGGTATCGTTCATTTATACATACAAGTGAGGGACGTGAGGGCGACGTGTAGCAAATTCAGGGAACTGTGTCGGTATTACGCTTCAGTTTCGATCTAGATTGAGATAGAACGGAATTCCGGGGATGCGTGGCCAAGAGCAAGGACACCAACGCCTTTCAATCAGGGTTGTAATTTGTTGAACAAGTTTGTTATTGTTTTTATTTTTCCTCTCAAGAACCCGCTATCGATTCCTTCACTCCATAGCTCTTGCATTCATAATAGTATCCACAAGGACTCGGATCAAAGTGCCAACCATGGACAGTGGCATCAGATATTTGTCATCGTGAGATGTCCAGGAGCCCCGCCCGTAGATCCTGCTCCTCCGCCGAAGGAAGAAGAGCCTCAGGCCGAAGATGCAGCTCCACCTATAGACGCGCGGGAAGAGCGAGAAGCTCAGCAACGCGACACGCCATCCGACACGGTTCGTGATACCGCGCCAGAGAAAATCCCGGCCGTCAGGATGATGTTATCACAGGGAACGAGGGCAATCAGGAACCGCAAATCGCGGGCGAGTCCAAACCCGATCCTCCGACTTCTGCCACCAACGTGATCACCCACCCTTCGAATACGTTCCTATAGCCTGCATCGAGCACCCTGGATGTACGGCCTCTCTGCCGTCCGGCGCTTATACAACATCCTCACCGCGCTATCGTCCCCCGAAACCGTCCTGCCATAATCGCCGAAATCAACCACTGCCGGAACTGGGTGTTGATGGTGTCCTCAACCTCACGACGACACCATGCCCGTATATTTCCTCTCTCATATTCTGTAACGCGTGCTTCGAACCTTCTATCGGCGCCGCGTCGGGAATACGCGCGGAGAAGCACACGATCGTCTTAACGAGATATGGAATGATAACGGGATTACGGTTATAGATATGACAGATGTAGGCCGAGAGGGTTTCGGGATCAGGTATGCGTACGTTGATATTAAACCGGACGGGATGGAGTGTCTCATAGGAAGGTTGCCTTATCTGACGCCAATGAGCGCGGGACGGTATCTCTCTGCGCACAGGCAGAAGACGCAGCGCCAAATAGACACGGCGAACATGCTGATTGATAGGCTGGAACAGTGGGAAGTTTTGGACGTGTATACGCTTGAGAGTGCTTTTCCAGGCTGGTTCGTGAGAGATTTTACCCCGCGGTCTAATGACGACTCGGACGACGAGATTTTCAGAGATCCATACGATCCGGTGAAGGATAGACGGGAGATGGCACGCTTCTTGAGCCTGGAGGGCGAGAAAAAAGACGACACGAGCTTCCCGACATTGCATTTATTAGCCGTGAAGCGGATGCTCGCGGCTGCTTGCGATGACAATCATGATCTGGGATGGTTGGTGAACGCTGTGCGCGTAGCACCTACAACATTACCGATCGTAGCCCGACTTGTATTCGGAGAAGGAAAACATTCCAAGATTTATACAACAAGAAGGGCTTCGGAAGAGTACTAGCGACATTGATTTCAGGGTTAGGCGGTGATCGACAAGATCGTTATCTCGCTTTGACGCGGTATACGAGGCTCACAGAACAGAATCTCACGGAGCTACTTACGTCTATAAATGGAATCCGATATGATGCTGTCAATCTGAGCAACCAGGAACACCTGACGGACGAGCACATATCACTGATTCCCGCGGCCTTCCAAACGTCAAGACGTTTTATCTGATTTCAACCCCGAAAATAACAGTCTCGGCGCTCGCATCACTGCTCTCCTCCTACGGCGACGCGACACCGCCGCGGCTAGTCTCGTCTACGTTAGCAACGCCGTTCTTCCTCCATCCAGACTCGCAGTTCGGCGCCTTCAGAAATCGCTCCGATATTCCCGACCCGAACCTTATACTCGACAGGAAGAAAAAACGGCGGCATTGCCGGCTGGAATAATTACACTACGCAAATAATCTGGAAAGTAACCAGAGACCAATCCGCAGACGTCTGCCACGCGGCGCTCCTGCACCCGTTCGACACCCTCGTCGGCCTGTACAACTTCATCGCCGCCTACGCGAACCGCGAGAGCAGTTTCGAGCACCAGTCTCAGAGCGCCGGGGCCATTACCGGCGCGTTCGGTATACGCGCGCGCGACGGCGTGACGGATTACTCGGCTTTCAAAGGGCAGGAAGAAGGTGAATACGACTGGTTAGAAGACACGGGACCCACGGCATATGTGAGGCAGCGTGAGGATCACCGCAGTACAACATAGATAACATGGACGACGCGCTGGGGAACGGCGAGTGGCGATTATACATACGCACGCAGACCTACGAGGACGATCCGCTGCCTAAACCACCAAAGACGGATAATCCGTGGCGCTTCGGCGAGCACAGGCTCCTCGGGAGGAGTATTTCGGTCGCATTCTTCCGGATATCTCCGGATGATGATACACCGGTCGCGGAATTCGACAGGGAGGAGGAAGCGAGGAGATTAGGAATAGAACTGAGTCCTTCTGATGGGAAACCGTTTCTTCGGAGGACGCAGGAGAACTTTGCGGCCATGCAGGGGATGAGCATGAAAGAACAGATAATTTATGACATCAAACAGCTCGAAGAGCTCACAGCAAAGCTCGAGGCGCGGAACAAAGAGCTGAATAAGAGCATCGCCGATACGAAAAAGGCGCTGAAGGAAAAGGAAAAGGAGTGGAGGATGAAGAATCTAGACATACGGGCGCTCCGGCGGAAAAAGAAGCACGAAGGTAGAGGAAGGACGAGGCAGGTGGAGTATCATAATCTGAGAAGTTTTATCGATATTACGATGGGCAAAGATAGCAAGCTGGGAAATAGAATTTACGATGCGATTGCGAATTACAAGGTTAAGGAATTTCGCGAGGAAGAATTCGAGGAGGCGCTGATCGAATATATTGGGGGTTTTAGGTGGGAGGAGATGGAGATGTATAAGGGTATCGGTGACGAGGAGAGTGAGAGCGAAGAAGAGACGGATGCTGGGTCGGAGGTTGAAGCGTTGGATAAGTGGCTAGAGAAATTCGATAAGTAATACTCAAGTTACTCTTAAGAACATAGGAAGTCGTAAGAGGAGGATAGAACACTATTATTACTCGAACTAAAAGTATGAATCTATGAATTTCAAAAGACAGGTTGAGTCTAGAAGATGCTTGCTTTCATACGTACAACGTGGACTCTTGTCTGTTCGAATATCGTACCGTGTTCCTGCGCGGGATTCGATTCCGCTAACATGTAATCACATGGGGAGCCGCGCCAACCTCGCTGATTATTCTACGAAAAGATCATCACAAGTATCTATATAAGAAGGAGGGCTTATACGATTCGTCAATTGTAAACTCGTCGTCAGGCATCGTGGAGCCAGCAGGGACATTGAAACACCATTAACGCTATAGTGCTATTTAGAACAGCTACAGAATAGGCACTAAGCTTTTTCGACTATGCCGCAGACAGATACGATCGCCATCTCGATAAATTCGCCAGTTCCAACCGACATAAAGATTTGTGGAAGATATAAACGTGTTCTGCGAAGGAGGACGATCAATGCAGGGGATATGGGGCTACCGTTCGTACTCGTTTATTATAGTTATACCATTGGCTCTTACACGACAAAGCTATTATTTTTATAAGCGGAAACCTGTATTATAGAGTTGACAGATAGTGCAGAAACTCCACTTTGTGAGTTAACTTTTGTGGGGAACATATATCCTTCAAGGTTGTATGGAGCTATATAAACAAGTAAGCAGGCAGGCCTTTCGGGTTCTCGTAGTTGACATTTCAATTACTTACGCCGCTCAAATGAGAAATAGGATCAATCTAACACTTTGAAGGGCAATTGAAACGGAGTCTCACAATGTCACTTCCCACGGAACTGATGTTACCTGCCCCGGGCACGGTGAGCGAGTACTGGGCAGCCATGCCCACCTTCTCGCTCGGCGCCGTCGGGATATTCGGAAATTCGACACTGACAGGTTTCTCAACAACGCCAACATTCTCCATGATCATTTCCGCTGCAACAGCTCCGACACTCCCTTCAGCAACAACCGAACGGACCGAACAATTACAACAGCTTAGCTTCATTTGCATGTCCGCTTTCGGCAACGTTACCGCAAGCGAAGCTTCGGATCTGATACAGAACCGCCTACCGCATGAGGATAAAACGCGGACCGTATTGTCTGTGTATGTCCCACTGATATCCTTCTCGTTCCTCGTGGTGGTGCTGAAGATCTGGGCGAGGTTGCATGTGTTAGCCGGGAAATTAAGGTTGGATGATTGACCACTCCTCGCGGGGAAAGTGGTCGATTTAGGCCCGTCGATAGTATATATCTACTATACGTGAAACGTGAAACGCCTTGGCGCTCAACGGCAGTCCCTCTCAATAGATATTTGACTTATTGCTAAGACCAGTTAGACAACGCCACCGACGGCGGTTTCCGACACGGCTGGGACGGCCCCTACGCCCACACAATCAAATCCATGAAAGGCGGTCTACTGGGCACTATATTCCAAACATCCGCCGTCTACTTCGTCAAAATGTCATTCCTGGCGTTTTACGTCACCCTCTCGCCGTCGAGGAGCGTCTGGATCGCGTGCTGGTGTACGGCTGTAACAATCACCGTCGGTTCTGTAATTCTGTTTTTCATGGCGTTGTTCGAGTGTACCCCCATGGAGGCGTATTGGTAAAACATTGTACGTCACGTGCCATATCAACAGGCAGACGATATCGTTGGCTATGAGTTTGTTTTATATAGCGAGTGATTTCGTTGTGCTGTAGGTGCAACACGCCAGATATTGGAAACTTCGAGATGAGCTGACTAGCTGAATTTTACTAGGCTTATTCCCATACACGTAGTTTCAAGATTAAAGCTCCCATTGACCAAGAAAATTTCCGTCTTTGCGATGTTTTTCTTAGGTTTGGCGTATGTTTCCCCTACGATTCCACTCCGAACCCTTCCTTGTCGCAATGCTGATAAAAGGATCTAGTTTTAGGACTTACGCGTTCTCCGCCATGCAGGCGTACAAAGCCATTCACATGTATAACACCACTGATATGACCTGGCTAAACTACGAGTTCACTATATGGTCGCGTTGGAAGTAGATACAGGTGTGTTTGTAGCATGCTTACCCGTTCTCCGCGCTGCTTGTATAAACATGATCGCAACGAGGGAAGGGAAGGGGACGCGGTACCTTAAAGAAGTGTTCAACACGTTGAGCTTTTCGTCCAGGGACCGAACGCTGAGGACCGTTACGACCGGGACGGTGAACGATGATAGAACCGCTGAAGACTGCTGGAAAGATCCGGAGGTAATAGTCGAAGCGAAGCGGAAGGAAGGTGGAAGTGGCCATGGAGATAATGGGTCCGCGGCTTAGTTACGCAAGGGAGATATTCCTAGCCATATATGTAGATATCCTATGCGATGTTGAATCAAACTTAACACTTTTAAGCGGCTATAGTAGGCAGGATGTGAAAGTCGCATAACTAGGCTACAGCTATTATAGACGTCGCAGCCGTAGAGAATATTTCAGCTCTTGGATACCTGATCGGCGAAGGGCACCATAATGTTATGGTACCATTCTAGCTACTCGCATGCTCAGATTGCCGACTATCGCTAGATTCTGAATTGAAATTTTTGAAATGATTCGCTTCAGATAATAAACGTCTACAAATAAGACAAATCTATAGAAATCCTCTCAAAAAGACCGTAATTTGGCTCAGTGTTTATGGTTGCACAGATGAAACTTCCGAAACGGATTTTCAGCAATGTTTTTGAAAATCTCCGATGGCAGTGCATGTATCCTACTAGCGAGAGCTCAATTTCGATAAGAAACGAAAGGCAAAAAATGGCAGCTGGTTCAAACTTCTTGGTTTTCTTGATAACTTCCGCGATAGCTTGCCGTAAGGAACTCGACGTCACTGTTTAGCATTGGCGATAGGCAGCATTTGTCATACTGGATGTTGAAGTTTCACCTAAGCCTAGCTGTAATTCCTCAGCATTTGAAATAAGTGCGTAGTTGGCCGACGACCGCAACGTTAACATTCCTAATCGTCTGATGTTTTAAGCGCTATTGTGAATTATTCACAGCTTCTACCTGCTCTATGTCGCCTGGATATGCGCAATTAGGCATATCAGCAAATCCGACAGGGCCGTTACCAAGATCCGAGACAGCGTACAACCATGAAAAATACGAGATTTCTGGACCGTTATTTGGGCTTTAATCGAATTTTTCCGGGGCTGCTATTGGGCGGCTGATGTTTAAGAAAAAAAGGGGGACTAGAACCCTTCTTTATACTACTTAGTACAGCTGGGACACCCTTGGACGGTACCCTTCCTGTCCTATAGTCCCATCTGATCTCGTTATTGACACCCTTCTTATCTCACTATCGCCGGAAAGATTCCTTTACCAACTTTGTGGTTCCGCATGGGTCATGCCGGTAACAAAATGTCAGAGATATATTGGACGGGTGTTCAGCCCCCGCAAATACGCAAGGCACAGGCAGGCACAGGCACAGTAATTCTCCTCAGACTTAACTATCTACCTCATTGGTTCTTTCCACGTGGGCGTAGTGGCAAGTTTCAGCGGCCATTATTCGCAATCCTGAAGTATCCACATATCCATCTTAAATTCCCATACTATGCTGTCCTATCCTACCCTATGTTCCGCCGGTAGATCCCATGGGCTCCAATGATTTCTCACCAATGCAACGTCAAGAAAAATTCGCGCGCCGAGAAGAATGCCCAGATAGACGCGACGAATGGTAATTTTTAAACGTAACCCACCTACCGCAATGCGGCTGACGTGCCGACGGGAATCCCCTTCGCTGTTGTTGAGTGGATTCGGCATCCTTCTGGAAGGACCATGGAACCAGAGCTATAAGACATTGGCGGCGGCTGAGGTTGCTATGTGATATGTCAGATTCTTCAAACAGCCCTAAGTCAAACGAGCCCGCGCCAATGTCCAGCGGGAAGGAAAAAAGGACTCGGATCGTCGGATCGCGAATTGAATGAGGCAGTTTGCTTCACCGAATAGATCAGACGAGGATGGTTGTGGTAACCAGGTGCGGAATCTGTCGCTGAGGGTTCCTGCGGCTCTCATCCGTTAATTCGTGAGTGCTATAGACTATAAAGACTGCGTATTCTCGCCTGTTCATTTAGATCATCAGGTCATCAGTCAATCGCTCCATCAACAGTTCCTTTCTATTCTTTCCCTTCTTTTTTATTCTTTTTTTCTTTTTCCTTTTTTCCTTTTCTTCGTACGTCGATCGTCACTCTTTTCCTTCGACTTTGCAGAGCAAAGGTTGTCATTCCTTCAGTTTCACTTTTACTTCTTGCTTTCAAATTTTTTCTTTTTTTCTATTTCATATACTCATTAGCTAGACGCTTCAAGTTATTGTTTCCTTTGCTATATACGTTTCTTTGTGATACCATTCTTCTTATACTTTTAGTTCCTTCAAGTTTCTTCAGTTACTTTCATTTCAGATCTTCTATTAGCAGATTTCTTCAACATGCATTTTATTCCATCTGTTGCCCTAGCGGCAGCTTTCCTGTCACAGCTTTCGTCGGCCCTGCCACGCGACACCCTCCACCCCCTCCTCCCCAGTATAACCCTCTAAAGGTCGTCCTCGCTCAGGGAGAAGGGTCAGCCATCGTCAAGGCTACTCTCGAGAACGTCGGCCATGAAGACCTCCACCTTTACAAAGAAACCAACATGCTCACCGACAGCCCCACCGACAAAGTCGATGTCACCGACAAGTCTGGCAAGGATATGCCGTTCATCGGTCTCAACGTGCACAGGTACATGCACGACCTCCACGCGTCTGACTTCCTGACCCTTGCCCCCGGAAAGTCCATCAGCAAGGAAGTCGACGTAGCGAAGCTGTATGACATCACTGAGGCTGGACAGTACTACGTTATCGCCACTGGTAATATTGCCGTCGCCTCGGACAAAGATATGGCTAGCAACAGTACCACTATCTCCCGGCTAGGCGCATCGACTACACCAGCAACAAGCTCGAGATCCACATCGACGCCACCGGTGTCAAAAACTCGAAGAGACACACCGCGAACGCACTTAAGAAGCGCTCGGCCATGCAGTCTGACTGCAGTGGTCAGCGCGGTAGCATCGTCGCTGCGGCTATGCAGAACTGCGCGAACCTCGCTAACATGGCATCTTCCGCGGCCCAATCCGGCGACCAAACCTTCCAGGCCTTCTTCAAGACCACCAATGGTCGCGTCCGCCAGCAAGTCTCCGGCCGTCTCTCCGCCATCGCTCAAGAATGCTCCGCCGGCCCCAGGGTGGAAAGACCCGCATGCACTGCACCGAATACTCCTCACCCTTCCAGGGCCAGTGCTCCGGCAACGTAATCGCCTACACCACCGGTAAAGGCTCCACCCGTTCCCCGATGTCTACCTGTGCGATTACTTCTTCAACCAGATCCCGGCCACCCCGTCCCAGTGCGCCAGCAACGACCAGGGTATGACCATCCTCCACGAGCTCGCCCACAACGACGTCGTCTACGAGCCCGGGTGCGCCGACCGCGGTTACGGTATCATGGGCGTTCTCGGTATGGATACCGCACTGCTCTCGATAACTCCGACTCCTTCGGTTTCTACTCCACCTGGGTTGCCCTCGGCTGCAGGAACAACGGCTACGGCGGTGAAGCGACAAGGAGATACGGTAGCGGCAGCGGTAACACCAGGCAGCCGACGAACCCGGTGGCAACAGGCAACCTCCCAAGACTGGTGGAAACACCAGGCAACCACGAATGGTGGCAAGCGCATCTGCTACGATTACGTGAACGGACGCTGGGTTCAGCAGCGCCAGGGTAACCGCGCTTCGTATTCGATCTGCTACGTCAACGTCGGCGGGCAGTGGAGGTCGACCGGTGTTCAGACTGCCGGTGGCGCCAAGCGCAAAACTTACTACTACTACTACAACTAAGCAATAACAGATTCACACAAGAGGAGTGGGCTGGCGGTGGATGGAGTACATAGAGAAATGATTACAAGTATATATATTTCCTGTAAATACCTTGGGGGAGTTTTAGATTCATAGAAGGGGACGTTGATTTTGCGATTGATGTTTTTTACTAGATAAATACCTCTGCATCTTTGATAGATGCAAGCCATAGTCGCGTATATGAATAGAGAAAGTATCATCTTTTCATACATGTGCAAATCAGTACATCTCTAGAGAAGTTGTGACTACAAAGGCATTTAACTTATAATTAGAGCTGAATGTGATTGTACTGGTATGTACTGGTGTATAGTATGAAGTTCACCAAGAAGGAGAGTTAGTGAAGAGGATGGGCGGCAGTGGTAATGATTTATAATAGGATAATACCTGACATATACGAATGCTAACCATGAAAACCCAGAATGCATGGAGATAAATACAATAAACACCAAACGCAAAGCATCTACAAGAAAAGGAAGCATGCCCGCTGCCGTTAAGCAAAACTAAATTTCAGAAATCGAAAGTCTAGGTCATTACAGTTTCTTCCCAACCACCCTATAGAACGGCCAGTTGAAATACACCGGCCTCTCTTTGAATACAGTTTTGAGATCGTCAAGCATTTGCGCTGCTTCCTCTCTGGACTCAACGCCTACGGACTTTAATAATTCGTCGCTTGGGGAAGCCTCCGCGGCTTTGACGAAGCTTGTAGCGAATAGGAGCCCATTGACGTTCATCCACACTCTCGTAGAAACAGAAGTAGAGCTGTCGATTGGGTATTGGTATGGTTGCCTCAACAGCTTGAGGCCAGAAGCCTCGTATTGTGATGGCATGGAATCAATCGGACTATGAGAAATTGTTAGAAAAGATGGAGAATGAAAAAGTAGAATGGATAGTAAACTCACTTCAAGCACTTTCCGACGGTATGCAGAAAGTTCTTTATAAATCTCTCACTTTTTCGAAAGCCGGAACGCCGCTCGGTTCGCCATCAAGCTCTGACATATTCAGGTCTTCCCAGTCTAGAAAGCCGCCGGGACGTAACATGTCCGCGCAGTTTTTAACCGCAGGTGCCCAGTCGGGCTTCGTGAGTCCTGAAATGAGCAGGCGGACGTGGACGTAGTCGAACATATTCCTGAATTCGGCAGGCGGCGGATCTACTACGTTGTGAACGTGGAGTTTTAACGTCGGAGGCGCATCGGGAGGAAACTGGGTGTCGGATATGTCGAACCCGTGGAGTTCGACGGGTATGGAGAGCGACTCAAGCTTGCGCATGACATGGGAAGGCCATACACTGAGTACATGCCGAATCAGGTCAAAATTCAATAATTGAAACTGATACTATTGCATTTCGGAGAATGACTTACGCTGTGCCTGTCCCAATATCCGCGATTAATAGTGGCCGCTTCTCCTTCTCGTATGTCGCCTTTAACTCCGCAAAAGCGTCCATGTCTAGCAGCTCGCCATTGCTCAACTTGTAGAGCTTGTAGTGTTGTCGGTTGAGCCTAATTATCGGCGGCGGAAGTCAATAACCGGGATATTGAGAGGGGTAAACGAGAAAGCTAACTGGACCATACCTTCAGATTCCGACTCTCCTCGCTCAAGCATGTACTCCAGGCCGTGTTCGGTACTGGCGTGGCAGCCACTACTATCTCTGCGAAACTCCGTGCTGTCCATCTGGCTCGATGTTGTCCCTATTGTCGCTGCCGACGTTGACATACTTTTCATTCTTTCCCTTAAAGGATTGAGATATATATAATTAAGAAGAACGACTATAACACGACCGAAGATATCGATCTACTCTCGCGGAAGTTCTATAGAACAAAAGTAGTTGTATACGAAACAAATCTACTGTCATAAGCTTAGTGAGGCTGGGTGATGATGACGGTCGTCAATCGCACCTCGATATAGGAAACAAATAAAACCGCTTGCTGAGCAAATGAGAGATGATATGCTTCTTGACGATCTTAGTACATTTTTTTTACTTGATTTTCCCACAGCCATGGTTCGGCGTCTCCTTTTATAGAAGCGTTCATTATACGACGTCTGAACTGTTAAGCTTATGCTATGATCAACAAGCAGGTTATCCTATTCTTTCCTTAGCGCTAAGGGGATGATTGGCGGATTGGCAGGTTCATTCCCGAACACAACAAATTTAAGACGACCGACCGACGATCACCAACTTACTCGTCGAATCTGCTATCGACAGACTTATAAAATCGCCTGATTTTTTTTTCTCCCAGTTTTTCTTCGTTAAAGTTATGGGCAATTATTCCGACGGTAGCCTTACCTGATGTCATCTTGCTCGCGCTACGGTTCAAGTGGAGTAACTTAAACTGCGACCTTCTGGCGATCGTCAGTTCCTTATCAAACCTCCGACCTCTCTAGGCTCTAGCTCCTCTCGCCACCAAAAAACCCGCAACATTGGCATGCTTCTTTCTTTTTTTTGCTCCGTAACTTGTAAATCCTTCATTTTCCTTGTTTACGGTGTTCGTTTGCATGCGCCCTGCTGCTATACACGTGTTTCACGCTCTAATGTATATGCACGGTTTTGTAGTCGGCGAAGAAAGGACAAATATAAAGGATTTAACGATTACTACTCCTTGGTGAACAGGAATTTCCAAGGCAATTCCTGTATTTCGCTTCTCTAGCTGCATGAGGCATGCGCAAGGGCTCTAGTCCCTGGGTACTTGAGTATTTGGTACTGCTTACCCCACATGGCTGGCCAAGGTTCAAGAGCGTAAAGGGACGGGCTGAGCGCCTCTTCCTGGTTTAATCCGCGAAATTGATATCCGAGGAGGCAGCTATAGCTCCGAAATAGCTCGTATTATTACAGATAATTATAAACCAATCTAAGGAGAGAAACCCTCAAAGTCTTCAGGAAGCACTACGCAGAAAAACCAGCACATTCGAGTCAACTCATATCGTAAAATAATGATCGCTAATTGCGACTAATGATAATAAGACCTTTTCATTTCACTTTCATTTTCAAATGTTGGAGTAGTGAGCCGTTTTTCTTATTTCGTTCGAAATTAAAGCTTGAGAATTATCGTAGCTGCCTGGATGCCTAATTATTTAATAAGACCTCCCCCTAATTTTCGTATAGCGAATCTCCGCCAACGGCTCAACGCCAAAATTTCAAGAAACCCAGTAAACGCCTCATGAAAGATTAATCATATTCAACACTCGAAACATACAAGAGCAAGACACCGTGAGGCTGTTTAAGAAAGGCGTTTAACCAGTTCTTGTCTCGCGGTCAGATCTTGCTTTTTTTAGCCTGGGAGCGCAGGCGCTTTCGCACCTTTGGGATATACATAGTCCAGGCCCTCATAAGGTCTCCAACTAGGTACTAGGCATAGAAGTCGGGAAGAAGAGCTCTGCTTTGCCTTCTTATTTGCCCTATTCATATCTATTCCTGTATCTATAAATAGTCTTTCCCAGTTTCTTTTTCGCCGCTCACTGAATCTGAACTACAGTAGGAATCGCTTTCTCTTCAGTAATTATATATGCATGGTATAAGTGCCCACTGATTCCGTTTACCATATTAAAAAAAAAAAAAAAAACTCCGAATGACCTATTTGAAAAATTCTCTAATACAACAACAAGCCGTATACCTACAGTGTAACTTAAGTTTAGTTACCAAGTACTTAAAAAAAAAAAAAAAAAACACCTTCAAACGGGAAAAAATGAAATGATAAAGAACCAGAACAGAATCAAGACTGTTGGACATATAATCAGGTAGATGCCTGACCCGTCTCATCGAGCCTATAGTTAGCACTGCTCGAAGAAAAGCAACCGTGCTGTTTCCACAATGGTTGAGGATACTTACGATGCGGGAGTGGGTATAGATCAAGCCAGTCAGCGCACCTCACCTCCAAAGATAGTGCTGATGGGGATGGCAAGGAAAGCCAGGCTGCTCTATTTCACCTCCCGAGAGTGGCCTTGCAATGACGGAGAGGAGGTAGGTGTGCCACTGCCAGATGAGTAGCACGCCCACGATTGTCCTGAGGGCGCCACGGAAAGTGCCATCTCAGGCGTTATTAATAGATTATTCTAAGCCAGCAAATAATAGCGCTGGCCGAGTTAACGAAGCAGAGAACAAATAACGCATACGGACCGATAACACCAAGCCAAATGCTAGATAATATTAAAAAAAAAAGACAATTAATTTTTCAAAGCATCAATAGCTAGTATAGAAAGATGGGTGTAAAGCGCTGTAGGTGGATTACCGAGACGTCATAATAGTCCTTTTGGCGGTAACTTGGCGCTGCTGAGACGCCGTCGGCTGTTCTTCGTCTGACCTCTGGGGCTCCACAATCATGGCACATCCTCTAGGTTGCGTTAGATACCTAAACCAAGACAAGGACGAAAAGATCCATTAGTGCTCGTCTAAGAACTTTGGCGTAGTGTATGAGTTGGTAGCGGCAATAGTAGGCGGACGGTAAAACGAACGTTCATGCGCGAGCACGGTAGGCGCTGTGGCTTCAGATCCATGGTCTTCGATATATGAAGAGCTTGAGGGAATATGATCTCCGAAGGCTCGGTGGTGGGAGGAGAGTGTTGCGGCCGGAACTTTCATGGATATGTTCTCGAAATGAGAGCTTCTACAGTAGTCTATGATACTATACGGCAAAACCGTTAAATCTTGAATGCAACAAATACAAATATTTACAAAAGAAAAGACAATGTAGACTTCCTTTCTTGCCATTTCCGGCTGGTATTCTTTGTCTTCTCCTAAACGCAACCATACCGATGTGCGGTTGTAAATTTTTATAATAAGTTATTTTTTTTTGAAATAATCATAATGATTATATTATATGTAAAAAAAGTGCTTCAACTTATATGTCACGAAAATAGCTTAAGCACCTTCTCATCTTGCGGGTGGAAGGAGATTTAAAACGCAGCACCTCTAAGCGCGTTATCGTGGCCTCTTTATTTGCTTTGACGAGTGTAATATTATTAACCTGGAGATTTTGTTTAATTTTTTTTTTTTCAGGTTGCCGCGATCCAAGCTATCCCAGCATTATTGCTTAAAGTTACATTTCCAAGCTTTTAAAAGAACAATCCATACCATCCGATCGAATGCCATTACTAATCATTATCTTCAAGCTATCTCCACTCTTCACATCGAATTCGCTAAACGCGGACAACACCTGCGGGAACGTCCGGGATACCACCCTTGCTGAAACTAACATTGGTCGTGTTACCCCACCCGGCATCAGGGCCAGTTGTATTCAGCGGTACTATTTTCGGGGAGACGTAATCGCCAATGATGCTCCTGGTAGTGGAGGGCCAGGCTATCCAGGATACATTTGCATCATATAAAGCGGTGTCAGCCCACGTGTCAAGATTAACGGTGAAACCCTGCGGGCGGATATTCGTCGGATACGTGTGGATGCGCCAGCTGCTCGATACAGCAAAGTCGAAGCTCTCGATCCATAATACTACGTATGGAACGACAGAGTACGGGCGGGAGAAATAGATATCCTTGGAGTTTTGCTTATGTAAGGTATCCTCCGTGACCGCACTTCGAGTATGCCGAATCGACCTGTTTGGTAATCGGTTCCGCCTTTTGGAATCGCGGACGGCACCGCCATCCATTGGACGTCGACTTCGTCAACCGTGGTGTCTCGGGTGGATTCAACATGGATGGTGAAGCCTCGACTCGAGATGTTGCTCGCCGCGTGTTAACGCCGATGCTCGACGAACCCCTGGTTAAGTCAAGCTTTTGCAGCCCTAGTGCAATGGATGGGGCTTCTACAAATGGTTCCTCGAAGCGCATCCACTGTAAGAAACTGGACTGCGAGCGAGATTTTCGTACCGTCGATGAGTTGAATCCACCCGTAGCATTATCGTACTTATTTTCTATGTTTGGATTTGGTTCCTCTCTAGAGGTATAGATTCAGCTAAACCAACGCTACTTATTATAAAAGATTTCGAATTAGAGAGCTTACACTTGGCTTGTTGACGGGGCTCTGGATTTTTGGACCAAATACGATGTAACTCCTCCGGCAACAGATCCAATCACGATGACCACAGCACTGCCAAAAGAATACGAAGAAGGTTTTCCTTCTTCTTGTTACGAATCCTCTGTTGAGGCCCTGGAGGATTGTTTGTAGATGATGACATGACCGATCCTCCTTGCTGGATGCTGTCGTCCTAGTGTCTATTATCGATATACTTAGTGCTCTACGCTTTTGTTTAAAAAAAAAAAGAAATCTCTGAATTAACCAAGTCTTCAATAATGCCGATAAATGCGAGATAGATTAGAAGCCGAAATACGAATATTAAGGTATGCTACACTTTACGAACATACAAAGTCTAAGAAAATCATAAAAAATAAATTGAGCCTTTTATAAAAGATTGGAGGATATATATATATATATATATATATAAAGACACGGGTCCAAGACTGGTAAATACACATATAAATCATACCACTTTAGTTATTTATTAATCTGCTTCTCGCTTTGTATAATTTATTTTTATATAAACGCGAATTTCCATGGTGTTTTTTTTTTTTTTTTTTATGTGTATATTTTCTGAAAGAACGTTATCAAATAAAATAAAATAAAATTACTGGGCAAGCGATTCGCAAAAAAGTAGCACACACAAAAAAAAAATAAAAAATAAAAAAATAAAAATATTGTTTGATATTTTTCTTTGCGCTTGGCCTCAGCCTTGCTGCAATTTTGTCCTTCGTTCTGTGAAGACGTATTGTCAGCTGAGGAAGTCTAGATTGTTTGGAGATGCAAGCCACACGCATTGATCAGGCCAGTCGGATTATGGAACTTGCCGGGTAATCAAAACAAATGGGATGACGCTCAATAGCCTCTTCTACAAGCGGCTGTTGTACGACGCGCAACAGGTGATGTGAAAGGAATGCATTGAGGGCTCCGTAGATTGTCCATCAACACACGAGCAAACGGGATCGATGGAGAAAAATTTTCACAGGTTGATATATATATGTATATAATGAACTACCAAATCCAGATAGGCCTTCTATGCTCAACTTTGGACGATCTGCCCGTGTCCACAATATCTTCACAACGATCACAACGATCACAACGAGCTTAGTTTGAAATGCCTTCCAATACCTTCGAAACCTTCTTAGATGCATTGTCAATTATTACTGCGTTCGTGGTTGCTGCGCTTATTGTCCTATTTAATGTGAAATCTTTCTATCTCATAAAGTGGGGACCGATCACGATGCAGTTCGACAACTGTACATTACGGGAACCGCAATTTGTGCGACGCTCCTGACGAGCTTCATTACGTCCCGAACCCAAGGCCTTCTCTTGCGCCGGTTTGATTACCGTCTACTCAATGAAACGCCCTAGATAACACGAAGCATATAGTCCGGAATGGCGCGCATTCTGGAGTAAGCGACCTCAAAGACAAACTCTCGCAGAAGCGCATCTATTCCTGGTATTCTTCATCGGCCTCATCACATCTTTTATCGTTTCGAGTTTCACCCCAACGGCTTCAAACAGGGAGATTTCGTACGAGCAGAAAATTTACGACGGGGCCAGCAGGCACTACGAAGGGAATCCTGGAATTTGCACAACAGTTATTGATCTGAGCATTGCCCAGAGCGTCATCGATTCTGATATTATTGGATCTTGGTAACGGTAGCGCTTACTACATTCCGCCAACGAAGGGCATGTCCAACAAGGCTCGCGCAATTGCTAATTGGTTTGATCAATACCTTCGACGCCGATGCTTTCGCATACACAGACGATGGGTAGCAGTCCATAGCAGCGCGATCGGAGCCCGATCCTTGTATGCGGCAAAATCTGGACTTGCGCCGGAATTTAATAAGATGCTTTCCAAATACGGATCGAATGCACTGCAGACCAAGCAATGTGCCCCGGTCATGAAAAGGAACCCTATCAGATGCCGGACTGGCGGAACCGTCAGGCTTAGTGATACCTGGTTCAACCTAACTTCAGACGATGGACTTTGCCAGTTCAACCGTCAATTCGTGACCAGAAACCCGCGAACGGCAAACCATGGTAAAGCACATGTGCACCCACGGCGACGTCGGCCAAGGAACCATGGTGATTGCCGCCTCCGGGGCTACGCGCACTGGCTCGCCGGTGGGATCGGCGATTCTGAACACGCGCCTTCCACGGATATCCCCGTTTCCCAGCGACCTACATCATAACCTGCACAGTCGACGCGAGGGCCATCTTTGACACCGGGTCGTTTCCCTCAATCTGCGAGCGCTTGGCTCGAATACCAGATACAGCCGTTTTCTCACCGGCACGGGCGAGAGGTGCACTGGCCCGGAGCTTGACAGGGCACGTATCGCAACGGCGGCCGCGGCGAACTGGCAAATATTGTTTCAAACGATGGCAGTGACGGCTGGATGGATCTTCTCTTTGAGACAACGGGGGGCCATGGGGAAGGTCACCCCCTTGGGCATTTCCAGACTCGACCAACCCCTGGAGGACGTCTTAGGGCTTATCAGCGCGCTGGTCACCGCGCGGTTCAACGGCACAGAAACCTACCAAGTCACTACTACCGCCTCTATCGCCGCTACCCGCGTCGGAAGCCCTAACAGGCTTGGATTGCTTTACAGCGTACCTCTGATTTCCGCAGCGGGATTGCTTATTATTCTAGTTTGAAATCCTATCCGAGAAAGTACATGAAGGTCGCTCCCAAGAATGAAGCCTTTAGAAGTACTGAACTTGAACATTTAAAAATCTTTTTCCAGAATGGTGGGTCTGAGAGAGTGGATAACCCGTTTGCGAAAAACAGAGAAAGTGTGTAAATATCATAAACTATAAATTTCGAGATTTGATCGCCCGAACCATTTGAATCTAATGCCGATGGCGGGGTCGTGGAGCTACCTTACGGACTCAATGAAAATCGGTTTCGTATATAGATTTACGTTAGAATTACTAATAACCTGGTCTAGTAGTTTCAACTGCGCTATGGTCGAATATACATAATAAAAGGAAATAAATTAAGAAAAAATTTAATATAAAAATCAATTACATAAAGACAATTACTTTAGGGGCTCTCTTTTCATGATATCAGTGGTTTTCACATTCGATCGCCCGGATTGCCTTTATTTAGAATGGGTTTAGCACAAACATGAGCTATATGCGAACCGGACGCTAGGTAATATACAAACTAACTTTGACCGAGGTTCGCCATTCCTAACCAAGCAAAAGGGGAATATCCTATTCATACATCTGTATTGAACGGAGAACTGGAAAGACCAGCCCACTAAAGGTAATATAAATGCATAATTCGGCATATATAAGTTTTCGTAAGATGGATGCATAGCCGCGAGTCAAATTATAGCATTCAATAATCCTTATAATTTAAGGAAACATGGCATTAGGGACGTATGATTTGTTCTAATATATATAAAACCGACAGGTGCTTGTCTGGAAAGGGGATTGAAGTCCTGGCCTTGAGGTTTGTATATGGAGGCGGGATAATTTACTATTCTCTGTAATAAGACTTGCAATCAACCATTACTAGTATATTCAGTTTGGTTTGATAAGATACCGAAATTAAACTGACTCGACCAGCGCGGGTTGATCGAACAACAAAATCGAATCAACTCAATGCAAACTACTGTAATCATCATTTAAGGAAGCATCTTACTGAAAGGCGTACATGCTTAAGATGGATAAGAAACGGGAACAAATCGCCGACTGCCGACAAACTTGAGCCATATCCCTTCTACAAACTAGTACTAGCGAAAGGATCAATCATTTCTAAGCGGAAGCGTAAACAAGTAATACGTTCACTATACTGCGCTGTAGCACATGCAAACTATCGGGCGGCCGGGGGCAAAAGCCGACTCAAGCGATGATGTGACCGGTCAGGTCATAATGGGTGGAACAGCGATTTAATTACACGAAGCTTTGTAGCTATGAATAGCAGATATGAATCAGGTAAGGTATGACCTTAAGTAACCAGCAGAGAGAAGTTCTTGCCACTTCCTTTTCACGCACAGATAATCGATGCAAGGCAAGCTAGTTCACTTTTTCCGCTCACATACAAGCTCTCGGCCTTTCGAACTCCTTCGATGACAATCCCTGCCGCGTTGAAAGCAATAAGCACCATACGGAAAATATTTCCTACCACTTGAAATGTGCTCGTTAGTGCTGACGGAGAATGCCGGTTTTCAATATTGACCAAGCTTATCGTATTGACAATTCGCCGTCATATATTAACAGCTTTTTTGATTGAGGGGGCAGAGTTGATTCTGCCCTCGTTCAACCAATAACATTAAGCTTGCTACTTTTAATCGGACGACCAATGCAGGTATGTACTTTATCAGCTTTTAATATTATACTTATCACTGAACACCACTTACGAAAAAAAAAAAGCGTCGCACGAGAAGCGTCGCTAATAACCCTGTATTTGGATTAGTGATACACAAGTGTGGGGTAAACCAATTTATTGGGTCCGCAACCCTGGTTACAATCGCAAAAAGTACTTTCGAAATCTTGGCTTGTTTTGATCTAGGTGGGTCACACCCGGGGATGGCAATTGTCTATAAGCATAAAGAAATTGATGGTTATACCGGTATTATTTTTTGACCACTTTTACGAGAGCTTATCATACGAGAGGTACATGGCGTTCGCGCATCAGTGGCTCATGTGTTGCTTGCATCTCCGAGGAGCGCTGGACCGTACCGGCACGGCAAGGCTGTTGAGCCCCGTTTAAGGGAACAGTTGATAATGATGCCATCGTAACTTGATGTTTGGCGCGACTAGGTGTATGGCTTGATATCATCGCGATACCGTTTTCGTGATAGATAAGAAATAATAAGAAAAGAGATATACTGGCAGATATCATGAAAATTATGGAAACATATGAAAAGCTCGCCTTGTTGGTTTCGCCAGAGACTTGAATACCTCTTCAATCCTCGTGGAGCCATAGATGCATGCCATGGCAGAAATCAGCTTATGAATACGGATTGTGTCTTCGATTAAAAGGAAGACTCAGATACCATACAACTCTGGATGTAGTCGAGAAATCGTCATGAAGTGAACTATTTAACGCCCGATGATCTCCTACCAATGGAATATTTGCTCACTCAGCAGGGAACCCCCCAGTTAATTACGTTTCTACATTACTTCAGACCACCTAAAAATCGTTGCAAGACTTTTTCTAACATGAAGCTTCATCAGTCGCTTCTCTACACTTTTCTTGGTACCGTACTTTTCAGAGGCTGTTATGCGTTGCCAAAGAAGCCAGCCCCCAATCCTGTTCTCGAATATGGATACTACTCTGACTTTCCAGTCTCCCAAATGAGAACATATTCAGAAGAGAGACGAAACAGCCTTCTAACTCAGCTACCACGATCGCCGTGCGGTATGATTTCGAGCACGATTCCACTAGCTATTTTAACGTGGATAAATCTGCGTTCAAGCAGATCCACGATACCGGAGCCGCTAGTGGATCCACTAAGAGCAGCGGTCTGGAAAAGAGACTCATCTTCGGCGCCGACGATCGAGTAGAAGTTTGCGACACCACAGCTTTCCTTCGTCCGTGATTGGTTTTATCGTGTGCGATGACAAAAATGATCCGAATCTCAAGCATACTTGCACGGGTAAGTCTCGTACATGGTTATATTTACTGAGTGATGAGGGTATTCAACTGATATCACGGGATTAGGAACGCTTATCGGGCCGCGGACCATCCTTACCTCTGGACATTGTATACACGTGGGTTCTGGCGGAAAGAATGGGTTCTATAAGAACTGTATATTCCAGCAGTTCATTCATTCCACCTGCACCTCCGAGGTTACTACCTCGACCTGGAATATGAAATACGGTAAGGAGTCAATAATTCAAACAATTCAAAATCTCCCGTAAGATTTTAGTGTCGTCTCAGTTTTAAAAGAGTCTGACATGGATTTTAATTACCAGTTCGGTTTTCTCCGGCTTTGCCAACAATGGGATGCCCTTTCCGATATGGCCGTGGCGCAACTGGTCACCGCAGATGCCGGAGAGGGCATATGGCCATCGGCTACAACGAGGCCCTTGCAGTTGGGTCGGTGGTCAATATGAATGGCTATCCACAGGACCTCAACGGCCCGCTCGATGAAACCGCCACTTATTCCACGCCGACGGCCATATCACGAGTATTAACGATCAGCTCATTGATTTCGACGCGGACATTAATCACGGCCAGTCCGGTTCTGCGGTTTACCTCTACTATCCGGGCCTGGGGCACAGGGTTATATACGGTGCAGTCAGGGTAACTTCAATGGGCCTCCAGTAAGTTCTTGCCAACTTTTGACCAAATTTCAAACTAGTTTTGCTTCGCGTTTTCATCATATCTAACCAAAGGCTATTGTCTGGCAAAATCATAGAGTCCAACGTCGAACTTCGGGTACGCATTAATAAAGAGAAATTTATCGTACTTGTGGCTGGTTGGACGAGGCCGGAACTCATATCCAGGGATGCCCTAAAAAAGAGAGAGTTTTAGTGTATTTAGTAATTCTCAAATCAACAAGCTTTTATAGTCTTCGTCGCAATTTTAGAATAAATAAAATCAAATAATTTCATTATCGGGGCAGTGGTTCGGGATGCGGACTCTGCTGCTGTGTGGCTCAAGTGTTAGCTGGTCCATGTGGGAATACGGCGGGTTGCAGTAGACTAGGCCGCCTGGGTGTGGATGGTCGGGAATCTAACCTAGGTTCCGCCTTGGACTAGATTACGGACTGGATGAGATAACACCCCTACGAGCCATTTTGCAAGTAGTTAACGAGGCACCGGCGCACCGATGTTACCGACTACAGCCTTCGTCGCGAATGATGCCGGGTTCTAGAATGGGCTATTAGTATTTCGAACTAAATATATGATCTCTTCCATTTTGGGCCAATAATGATCAAGGCTACGATTCTTCTAATGATATTAAAACCACCAATGTCTTAGGTAAATATCGATATCGTGATCAATAATCTTTGACGATATCTCATGAAGTTCAAAGTCCTGGCGTTTGGCTCTGAGGCAATGCTTGATACAGAGCCGGATCGGATCTTCAGGTCTACTCGTGAGAAATACTCGTAGTCGAAAGCAACTGAATATCTTATCTAATAGCTATTAGTATTAATGATGCTAAGAAATAATATATATGAATAAATTTAACAAATACTCGTATTTTCTACTTATTGATAGAAAACTATATTAGATATATTAATTCTAGTCTAGTCTCAAGCCCTCCAAGGAGGGTCCGAGACTAATTAATTATATTCTTACCAACTCGTAACTTAAAATAATTAATAGTCATTTTTAGCTCTACAAATAGTACTTAGTAAGAGGTTTGTTTTATTTATAACTATCGGATGGCATATTGTATAACGAGACATAATCATCTAGTAAGAGCTCTATAATTTGTAGTAGGAATATAAGCGATGATACGTACAAGCAGGTTCTTAGTTAGAGTGTTGAAGATAAGATGTCATTTTGAAATTTGATCAAACAATTTGGGAATTTTTTAGTGCTAGCAATGGCTTTTTTTTTTTTTTTTTTTTTGGAAAAGGTAACTAACTAAGAGGAAAGAAAAGCGCGTTCATATAAAATACTTCTTTTTTGTATGTAATTTACATATTAAATTAAAGTATTTTTCATACGATCGCATCGGCGTTTCGTTATCCCCTTTGGGATTTAGATCAAGGCGTGGAGTGCTCAAAAACCCAGTGTCATGATATCATGATTAAAAGATATTCCGATTTCTCCGGTGTATAACTGGCGCTGGTGAGGCGTTACGCCTAAGCGCCTACAGTTTGTCAGACCACCCTCGCTTCCGCGAGAAAATTTGTAAGATCACTCTCGCCTTTCCGAAAATTCGATGCGTTATCAGGAGATCGCTTGGCGTAAGGAGTTTTCTGCTGTTCGTTTATCGTTGTTGCCTTATTATTATCAAAGGAAGTAGGTTCCGAAAATCCAGAATTGCCACTATAGTCCGTAGCGGTTTGATAACACGCAACAGGAATATACACAATGAAAGAACAAACTCCTCATATTATTTCAGTCGTTTCTATTTAAATGCATCTGTGACCCAGAAACTGGCCGGCTACAAAAGCATTCTAATTTGATTAGTTTTTATATTTATAATAAAATCCAATAATATTTCTATATATTTAACGCCAATCTCTAAACTTTTTATTTCTTTTTTTTAAAAAAAAAATAAAAAAAAAATGGTAAGGTTCAAGCCAATAAACAGAGCAACGGGAGGCGACCGCAGTGCATCAAATGCCGCAACTTTGCCTCAGCCGAAGTCCTCGTGTATGGTCACTGGAGCAATCTTTTGTTGGGATATTTTTGTTACGATTATCCTGCGTTGTTCATAGGTTTGTATATATCCGCTTCGAAAGACATCTGTAGGTTTCGTTTTTGGTTTGGATGTGTAATTTTGCTACGCACCACCCTTTAACTCCCGCTAATTGTATCGTATATGATAGTTTTTGCTATAGCTGCTTTGTCTTTCGATGGCAAAGAATTGTCCTCGAAAGGTAACAGTCCTCACGGCTGCCAAACTTGCTCCAACTGTATTTCCAGTTATGTTCAGCATTATTGCTTCTCGTCTCTTGAGGAGCTATGCTCTATACAGAGCGGGAAGAGGAGAAAAGCTCGGTGTAAGTTCATATCTTCTTGTAAAATACACCCTATGATAGATGCATAGATACACTTATTGATACCAAGTAGATTCTCGAACAACCCGTAGGAAGTACAAGTATAGGGAGCGCATTCGAAGTGTTTGTGTCTATCAGGAACGTTACCATCCTTGGACTCGTAATGAAGTGTCCAGTACGGAGGCAATTTCCTTTCCGCCAAGAAAACAGCAATCCCTATCCTGAGCTTCTCCAATGGACTGGTCCGCTACCTGTTCATCGAGACGCAAGTACAAATAACTCTTTGTTCTTAGATCGGAGCCGCGGCACCGTGGGTTACAACAGTTTTACGGTCGATGTTTCAGCTGACTTTGAAACCAACCCGACGCCTCAGAACGTTACTCTACTATATTGCCATGCAAAATCCGTTGGCGGCGAATGCCACAACAGGCTCCGTAGTCGCTTTTAAATACTCGATGGAATACGTTCACGTAGAGTCGGAGTCCATTGCGATGGCCTGAATTGTGCCGTACAACGTATGCCACAATCTCATAAAAATAAATCACCACCGCATGAGACCCCGTTCGACACTGTAAGAATGTTTCTCACGGGTTTCCTCAGCGAATTTCCCTGGGCCGCTGGGGATATGAGAGTTGGACAAATTTCGGCCACTGAGCAGTATATCTTAGGCGCTCCTCAAACGTTCAATATCAGTCAGGAGGCGCAAAAAGACTATAACGGTCTCTCGAACGATCTTTTCTCCGAACGTTTCTCTATGGCCTTCAATACCTATGGTACCTTACGTTTGCGACAACGTCGGTTTCTACGAAACTTCGGCAGGACCCTGCCAATGGCGATGCGGCCTACGACATCCAAAAGTATATTGCCACGGACACCACCGCTCAGACATATCAAGAGGTAAAAATCTACGTCGCTCAAAAGTCTTCATTGCGTTGACCGTGGCGATTTCGACCGTGGTTTTGGGTTTCGGAATAGGGGGGATGGTCTTGAAGTACAAGGCTACTGCACCCGATATATTAGGTTACGTCTCGTCTATGACCAGGGCAAACCCTTATTTTGATGTTCCGTTGGAAGGGTGTCATCTTGATGAGATGGAGCTTACGAGGATGTTGAGGAACCGTCGTGCACAAATATCGACCGTGCGGTGGAATGACGGCGGCGATACGCGTATCACATTGACAAGTGCGGACTAACGGAGACTCAGACTCTAAGCATTTGTTAAATCTGTCTATTAATAAATTCCACAGCAACCATTATTGACATTGTATTTTTTCAATTAATCATTAACTTCTAAAGTGACGAGTCGGAGCAAGGAGGCGACAATCCCTGCTAGCGCAGGTCTATGATATATCTAATAATGTAGAATGGGATCGAACTTTATAGATTTAATACAGAACTAACTATTTTAACTAAGGGAATATACGATATTTTATGTAATAAACTGACGATACTATAATCTCGATATAATATATATAATTTATTTTAATAGCTTATAGAGCCTTATCGTTATAATCTTTTAATATCTTTAGCTGAGAACTTAATATTTCTAGCTAAAGTTCCTTACTTCTTAGCTATATAAGTATTACCTCGATGCCTGCAGATTTGTTATGCCTGTTTGGCATGCCCAATAGCTAGCACTTCAATCCGCCAGGGTCATGTCCATTATCATCTCCATCGCCTCGGGACTTTTGGGGGGGGGCGAGGGGCTGTAGAGTTGCTCGAAGCATTTGTAATAGGACGCATTACTGGCGCCGAGTAAATCCTTATATGGCGTTCTCTAAGGAGGATTTGTACCTCTATTTTAGAGTATTTGTTGGCCTAAAAGCTTTGATAGAGCTCCCCAGTGAGGTTTAGACCTCAAATACCTACATAGCTCTTTAGTAAAACCTACCATTATTACGGTCTCTCCTTTGCCCGAACCCTTTTACCTAAAGCAGCTGAGTGCCGTCATTACCCCGCCAGCCTATGAACGAGCCACGTAAAATGGCCACGCGAAGATCACGAGGTAGTCACTCAATGTCCAGGGTTGCCGGAGGGCTTTGATGTATAGCCTGTTGATGACTAGGGCGAGCGTGAAGACGACCGTGAGCTAGCCGACGACCATCAAACCCGTTCCGGGAAGCATTTCGGTTGATTTACGGTGGTAATGAGTCTCCTGTTCGAGGCGTGTGTTCGACCCCTACAGAGCGGAACCTACCTGGTTTGCTCCAGACTGAGTATCCTTTGAGATCGCAATGCCGACTGATGTTTATTCCTCCAGGCGGGGCCCTTTCTCCTCAATCCACGATCAGGGGTGGACCTATATTTCAAAAAGCACCATCCTTATTCCTCCCGGCGGCACTATATTATATAGAAAAATAATCATCTCCGATGAAGGAACGTCTAATTGGTCAAAGCTTATCATCTCTTTTCTTTCCATTGGCTAACGGCTATGAAATACGAGGCCGTGAACCAAACCAAGCGGGTTTAGAGCGCCGCTCTTATCACGGGTACAGATGTGCCGGGAAGGCGTTCTGGCCTCTCGTCGGCGAATGGGAAGGCGGCCCGAGGGCGAGTCTAGAAATTTAGGCTAACCTGAATACCGAATAGGCGGTGAACTGTCAGTAATTTGTCATCAAATCATAAGTTTGAGCAGCATTTTTCGTCACATTAACTTAAAGCTTGCATGCAGCTGTCAATTGATGAGATTCAGTGTGTTATACGCCTACTAGCAGAATTCTCTATCTATTCTAGAGGTCGATTGATAGGGTCTTAGAAATCTTCGAATACAGCGCCAGACGCGGTTGCCATTTCATTGGATAAAAGGGCTTCGTGTTTGCAATTTGGATGGCTGTCTCTGTTTTGAGATTTAATACGACGATGTTACGTCGCACTGATGATTAAAGGTCTTGAAGAATCTCCGGATAATGATTTAGGGCCATCTAGACAAATCAAAATACAAACAGTTACATGTGTAGGATAGTGGTTTATAAACTTGTCAAATTGCATGCAGAACAAAATCCTATCTATCGTGGGCGAACCCGTCCATTTAAATACACAAACGATATCTAAACAAATCAACAATGTCGATGTTTACAATTATGTCTTCGAGCTCGTACGAGCCGTGCCGCGCACGGCAGAGACATCCCGCACACGGCAGGGACGGCAGAGATATCCCGCTGCGGCAGTTACCACAATTGTTGCCATCCAACAACATGATAAGGCTATACATAACTATAGCTTCCAGTTCATCCGTTTCCCAATGCCAATGATGTCTCTCGGGCTCTTCCGGTGCGATAGAAACGAGTATCGACGGAAATTCCGATCTCAAAGCTTCAATAATGTCCACATCAACGTCACTTGGACACCTAACGCTCCATTCATGGCTGGATGTGTCCAGGTTCCTATCTAACAGAATTTCACGCAGCTCATTCATCTATCCTTGCGGTAAATATTGTAGCGGTATATTCTATTCTCGCGCAACCCTCGCATAGCGCCCTGCGATAGTCGAAGAACAAGTTGTAATGCAGCGCGCCTAGTTCGACGATCGAAAGCGAGTCCATCTCACAGCATGCTTCCAGGATTTCATGCCACGTGTCGTACCCCGTGATATCATCATCCCTACGCCGGTCTATGGGGGCTACATACACCGCTACGTGTTCAAGTTTGAGCCGTTGGAGCTGCGGGCTAGTAAGCGCTTTAGATAGACCGTGGCTCACGACGCCGAGTAGCGTTAGATCCATCAGCTTCTTCGGAAAGGAAGTACCGTCAAATAGAACCCCTGCTGGCCCAGTCCACGCATTCTGGAATTGTGATGTCGATTGTCTTCACATTCTAGACTCGACCGCGTTCGAAAGCTCCCTTAAAGCAGAGCCACTGTAAGTACAAGAAATCCATCAAATATCCCTGGGAGTTCACGGCCAAATTTATCTCCTGCAGCCGAGTCAAACTTTACAAGCCTTCCGTGTAGACCACCTTCCTGGTCCGAGCCGAGGCGATCGCTCCGCTAGGTATACAGTCCATGATATCCCAGCCCGTATAGTTTGGCCAATCGCACTGGAGGATGGCATCGAACGTAGTGCTAACAAACCGGTACTCAAGGGCCCTCATAGTTTCAAACCAGACATCGTCGCGCACCCGCCCGTTATGTACCCCGCAAATGTCGCGACGCCATTTCGCTTCCCAGTTGTCTCCATGCGCGGTTTGCGACCGTGCGTTGACGGGGCGTGGATTCTCTAGGGATGTAGCGCCGACGATCTTTACCGTTAAATACTTCTCACTATCATCAGAATTGCTAGCCGCGTACCCGAGCCTTGTTTCCCGCCGCTTCCTGGGGGAACATCGTGAGTTCCACCAGAGATTCACTTCCGAGTCACTGACAGCGACATCGGCAAGGCCCATCAGCTATCTCTGCTCCACGATCCCGCTGATGGCCTTCGTGTTTCATCTGCGGCGACTCACAAGCGGTCCCTTGCGGTCGCCTCGCGATGTCATTGGCCGGTGTCGGATATCCTTCCAGGGCACGGACCTTCGACCTCTTGTTGCCTTTCCTAATAGGGACATGTTTTTTCACATTGAAGTTCGTGCAAGGCGTATCCACAAAAACATCACTTGATCGAGAATCTTGGAAGTGAGCCTCATCCGAAACAAAATGCAACAAGAAGACGCATCACTCTTATCGCGTCAACGTCCCCCTCATTAATCTAGCCAGTCCAGTCTTCCTTAGCAGTCATTGATCTCAATTACATTCATTTGATAATTACTTTATCCCCTAGATAACCGAATGTTGCGCCAGTTGTAATTCCTTTTCGGTCGGGTCCGATTTATTGAGTTGTCGCTTCGTTGAACTACGAGACATGTCAGTCGTATCAATGTCGGTCGTATGCCAGTGGCAGGAACCGATTACGACTACCAGGGCGTTTTCCACGAAACGGCGACGCGACACACTTCCCGAACACAGGCATACTAGCGAAGAGTGGGAGCAAAGGAAACAGAGGATTACGCAACTCTTCGAGGATCATGAGCTGGAGGATGTGGCTGCCATTATGGGGCAGGAGGGATTCGAAGCTAGGTAACTTTTTGCCGGACTTCCAAAATAACACCGGCTTTCTCGCTATTATGTCGGAGAAATATGCTTGGAGTACGCGCGTCGTACCGTTTGAGTTCCATGGTTGATAATTGATGTTGTTACATTTAGTATCCCGCAGTATCGGAACCGATTGAAGAATTGGGGGCACTGGAAGTACCTCAAACTGACGGAAAAGCAATGGCTGTACATCGGACAAAAGCTCATGTCAAGGGAACGGGAGGAGAAGAAAACGGCGTTCAAGTTGAACGGCAAGAAAATCCCCTCCTCGAAGTTGGAGAAGGAACTGATCCAAAAACTCGAGCACGACAATTTTGACGGTAAGTCGATTGTGAACACAGAACTCAGCTGCTTTTGCAATAATGAAAGTGAAGTCCTGCAGCTGATATTCGGATAACATCTAGTCTCATCTCTACGGTCTGCAATGAGCTCGTGTGGCGATGTTTCAGTTTACACGACCAGCACTGCCAACGGCGTGACGATGGGAGATACAACGAGGGAGCGACGGGTTGTAAACTTGCGCGGCCAGGAGCAGGTACAAGTATCGGAAACACATACACAATGTTCGACTTGTAACACATGCGGTAGTTATCACAATAAACTGCAAATTGCGGAATGGAACTTAAGGAACATCGAAGACTCCCTGCAAACAGCGTCCATACAAGTAGAGCGTCAACAGACTATTATGACCAAACAAGAAGTCGAGATAAAGATACTTACGGCGAGGTTAAACGAACTCGAGAGACAAGCTCAGCCGCAGAGTACGGTGCCGGCGATTCAAGACGCGGCCTATTATAATCAGTCGAGTAGAGTCAACGGCACGCCAGAAAATGATCTACAGTTGTATTCGGAGTTTAACCAGCGAGTAGACCAGTACCCCGCTGTGGCCCCTCATAACATTGCGGAAGGGAGCCTGTTACCGACACAATTTCAGCGGACACAGATATGACCGAGGTCATGCTAGAAATTGAGAAGACAATCAAGCAGTGGCAACCTGGAAATTTTCCAAGGGGGAAAAGAGTTAGCTGGGCAGCAGACGTCACCGACGTCCCTGCGCAGCCATCTTCCTACGAGAACGTTCCGAGCCCTCCGATAAACGATATTCCGAATCACACCAACTTTAGAGAATTCAACGACCAGAGTACACTCTATACTGCAAAACAGCGACGCACAGGCCCAGACTATTTTGCTAGAAGCATGGAGGCCATAGAAGCGCTAGACGAGTTTGGAATCGGCTTGGAGCAAGTCCGAGGTCGTATCAACGTCAAGCCAGACCCAAGTCACTTTCCCGACTCTTCAGAGAAATCATTGCAGACTCTACTCTGGATAACCCCATCAATAGTCAATCTGTTCCTTCCCCAACGACATTGAAGAGACGACTTAAGGGGTCTGGCCGTACTAATCGTGCCAGTGACTCTCATTTAGTAGTAGGAGATCACAGCACACCTGACCTCAATTTGGGCGATTCGGATACAACTCTCGTGAACTCTTCGATAGCGTAGAGTCGCTAGCCTCAAGCGACGGCCACAAACACAAGCGACATTGCTCCGCGGTCTTCGATAGTTTGGAACGCGAACCAGAGGGTGGTAGCGCGAGCGACAGTGAAACCCTTTCCGTGAGCGATATTCTCGAAGCGAGGTTATGGAGCCAATCTGAACAACATAGAGTGCAATATTGAGCTCCCGGACATGATAACGCGCATTTCAGTTCCCGAGTTGTTTATGGATTGGTATTTTGCTACATATTTAGAAGTCACTAGTCAATACCCATTTCTGCCTTGATTCTCGAGCCTGTTTTCAAGTTGTTTTTCATGATACCTGCATGTTTTGTGATACTCCCTATCGCTTTGTCACTCATTCACCTTCGTTTTAAAATTCACCATCCCATTCATTAACATTCTGTTGATACCCTTAGCACCAGGCGCTTTGAGGCCACAATATTTGATTTCTCATCCTAGGCAAGCATATCTAGTTCTCCAGGAGCTATACATCCTGTTTTTCAATCTCTATGCCTTACATCAATACCTCATTATAGTAATTACTACCTGTAGTTAATCAATAATTTATCCGAGCAATCTAGTACCTGTCCCGCGTTCTCGACCCCGGATTTTGGAGCTAGCTTTGTCGGACACGGGTCGCGGTGTTCAGGAGCAAGTCCGAAAGGTGGAGCTCCCGTGAGCCGGTATGAGAACTTTTGAGCGCGATGTCAATAAGTCGTGTGTCAACTTGTGCGTTGCAACAGTTAAGAGAGGACCCCAGGATACAGACAAGTAGAAAGATTCATCTACGTATACTATGGCATATTCAACATTGAGCTCAGCCACCTTTCCCCAACAAACACCTATTTTACAAGAGGCTCCGTTCCAGCACTTTCAATTCGAACTAAAGTTTCATCAGAATTAGTGAAGAGAATTTCCACAAACTGAAGGAATTGTCCTTTGACTTTCCTTTCAAACTCAATTGCACAATATGGAGCGACCTGGTCTTCCGATAGAGTTGAGACCTGGACTGCACATTTTTAGATAGCCTCAACGCAGAATAATTGCTATTATTTATTGTACTTACTCTACTTTTATATATTCAAACCGTGCTCGGGTTCCCTTTCACTGATTTTACGCGTAACGTGGCGATGGTCGTACGAGATTGAATTAATACGAGAAACGCGAGAAAAGATATGTAGTGGCTGGGGCCACGGCTACGTAATCGTCCACGAACCTCGACTTCAGAATACTAGATCGTTGCTTTAAATCGCAATTTAGAAGTTCCGAATGAAAAACTGAATAGGCGACTCCTCGGTGCTCCAATTTGGAAGCTCCAAATACTTGCTTGATCGACTCGTCTTGGCCGGTTCAAGTTTTGTTGAAACACGCCGGCGGGGCCTCATCCAGCAGGGTGAATTGAAAGCCCTAGGCATCAACACACCGTGAAAACGCTCCCTGGGAAGAAACGTAAGTATCGTTGGGAATTTTATAGTCCTGTTAATGCTTAATTGAATTGTCATTGGCATGAAAAGCAATCTTCTAGAAACCGAGAGTTTCATCGATATATAAATCTCATCGCTGGTTCCCACAGCACACATTGGTACTTTATTTGCATCTTGGATTATCTGCGTGTATGGAAACACCGCGGCCATTCCTTTTATTTACAAATAAAACGAGGCGCTCTTTTACAAAAGCTGAATTCACAATGTTACCTCTCACGTTCGTTGCTGTTCTAGTCCTGTTGCTGCCGCTTTGCAGTGTATCCCCGCTCCCGGCGGCGGTAGCGCGAATGATGCCGGGACCGGCTCCAACCACAATTCCTTCACACCGTGGCTACCCTACTATGGCGAGAACCGCGCCCTTCCTTTGCCAATAACGCTTCACTGCAACATCGAGCTCAACGCATCCGATCCCGGAATTTGGGCCAACGACCTTATGACCAAACCCTGTTCACCCTACATTCTTCTCTTCGCCAAAGGTTCAATAAATCCGGAAACATCGGTACGACAGTTGGGCCATGCCTCGCTCGTGACATCCAACGGGCGCGGCCGAACCAGTTCATGATACAGGGAGTCGATTTTAAGGGCTCACTCTCGGAATTTCTCTTCGGGGGAAGTAATAAAGGCGCAAAGGATATAGCAGATAAGATCTGGATCGCGAACAGGAAGTGCCCGGGCTCCGGAGTCATCCTGAGCGGGTACAGCCAAGGCGCGCAGATAATCCACAAGGCGGTGGATAAATACCTTGAAAAAGAACTGCACCACGTCGTGAAAGCCATCGTGCTGTTCGGCGACCCGAAGAATGGACGGCGTTTCCGGGTACGCTGAATCAAAACGTCAAGTACTTCTGCCATAAAGGGGACCATTTTTGCAAGAGTAAGTGCATCTGAGCTATTCTGAGACCGCAATCTGAACACAGAAAAGACAAGAGGACTCGAAAACTAATGATACATTTTGTTAGATCGTATATGGGACAGTCGGGAACATCACACGTACCGAGACGATACCGGTATCGCCGCGGACTACATCGATTCCGTTCTTCCAGGGAGAGCTGAGCGGAAATGGGCATTGGGAAAACAGTTTTGAAGCACTGGAACTCAACCCTGTGAAACTTGAAATCCGTTAATACGCCAATTCACAATTCACTAACGAACATCATGATTGGAAGAATATATTTCGTTTGATATGCAATTTTGTGTATATACATAGCTGAAGATAGCAATAAGTAATAATATATCTTTTGAAAGTACATTATGCCGCCTCCCGAGTCACATATTCGAATCGTTCATGAAAATTTGTTTTCTGAATCTATTACTAAAAGTCATAAGTCGTGATCGTGAAGTCGTGCAAGCTTTCTTTTTCAATTTTATATTGAAAACCAATCGTTGTTTCGATATACTTGAAGGCAATCTGCATTACAACCTTGAACGTCGTACTGTAGGAAATTCATTTAGGCTACTTGGCTAACGTGGTCTGGATACACAACCGGTACCTGCCTACCATCAGGTCTGGTGGCGTATGCCGGGGTAGGAGCCGGGGCGACAGGCTGCAAGGGGACGACACCAGCAGGATAAGCCGGTACCACGGGAACTTGCCCCGGGCCGCGACCGCCACCATCGCCGCGTCCGGATACTGAGCGTACGCCACATTGGGGTCGTAGTAATTGGCATTCTCCCCCTCGCCACCCGCCATAAGCTGCTGCCGCTTCCTCTGCTTCCGCGTGCCATCCGGCTTCCCGTCCTTCTTATCGACCGCGTCCACGTGCTCGCCGACCCTATTGTGCCGCTTCCTACAGTTCTCCTCGAAGCACACACGGTCTTTATGATTTTGGTACGCTTTCTTGCCGTCGTCGTACATCTCCCACATTGCCAACGCGGCGAGTCCTAGGGCCGCGCCTTCCTTCATCTTAGCCTTTCGACGCTTGCGGTTAGCTGCTTGCTTACTCATCTCGCCTCAATCACCATTTCTCGGCGGAGCTTGTGGCTTCGCGACCTTCGTAGAGTTTTTGCGCGGCGCCGACGACACCGAGAACCGCGAGGGCGGCGGTGACGATCTCGCGCTGCTTCTTCTTCTTGCGGCGCTTCGCGAGCTCGCCTTTGGGGAGGTTCGGGTCGTCGTCGCTTAGCTCGCTCATTTCCTTGACTCTCTCCCCGCCGTCACCTCGGGCGACTTCCTGGCCTTGGACTGGAGCGCCAGGTGCGGCAGCGTAGCCTGCGGGTGCTGCAACGGCGACGGGCATTGCGTAATTATCGCCGCGGTATCCATCTCCGGGGTCACGGTCGTTATCGAAGCCGCGGCCGCCCTCGTACAAGCCCACCGTCCTGCGGCTCTGGCGACTCCGGCGTGAGCCATCCGAAGAGCGCGAGCGGACCGGTTCCTACGGTGGTATTCTTCGGCAGCACCACCGAGGCCGACGGCGCCAAGCAAGGCCGGAAAGCTATGGCTGCGCTGCCTATTCGGCTTCGGCCTGCCACGACGATCGCGCTCCCCACTAAAACTGCGATGCCGCGAACGGCTACGGCTGTGCTCATCGTAGAGTTTCTTGCCGGCGTACAACGCAGCACCGGTACCAACGAGCTTGGCCATAGAAGAACCTCCATGGCTTTCTCTCTTCGCTCGCCCTGGTGCGCGCCGCGCGAGACGGACCTGGCTTCCTTCTGACTCCCTTCGAGAACGCGCTGGCTGACGAGACCCCGATGATAGACTCGAGCATGTGTTTCCTCTTCTCGTCGGTGACCTTGCGCTTGTCGAGCATCATCTCGAGCGCACCGGATGCGACGGCGGCCTCGACGATGCGGCGGATACCTTGCTCTCCCGCCATGCCACCAGGAAGTTTCCTGCTGCGAAACGCCTGGACTGCTGCCGTCACTAGCGCCGCTTTTGCCGCCTGCTCACGCTGTTTTCGAGTGAGCTCCTCCTCGCTCATGTACCGGCTGCGAGAGCCACGGCGACTATGACGGCTGTGACGGCTGTGGTCCGAGTCGTATTCGGAGTCGCTGTATCCATGCCTACTACGTGAGCGGAGCGTGAAAGAGAGTGACGTCGTCGTTCCTTCTTATGTTCCTGTGCTCGTGTTCCGCGACCGCCGCACCCGCACCAATTATAGCGGCTTCCTCAAGATGTTTATCGTGCTTATCCTTACGTCTCGACCTAGATCTGGATTTCGACCATGAACTCGCACGGCTACTCGCATCCGTCGTATCATCATAGTCCGACCGCCGTCCGCGGCTCATGCTTCGTCTCCGCTTCCTTTCATCGTGCTTATGTTTAATTTCGGCGGCGGCACCCGCAAGACTAATCTTCGCGAACGCTCTACTGAGGCTATTCCCCCTCTTATGTCGCGGTCGGGATGAGTCTGAGTAATCCGAATCGGACTCGTATACATCCCGCCTAGACCTCCGATCACCCGCACTGGAGATGCTATCCCCAGGGTATACAGCCTGCGGCGGCGGCATGTATGTTTCCTCCGTCTCTACTACCTCCTTCTCGACGGGGCCTTCTGATGCTCCACGGCTTACGCTCCGGCGGCGGAGCTTGTGTTTACGGATACGGCGGTGTTTGTTGTTCGGATCGCGGGTCTCCGTGACCGTTTCTTCGACCATCTTGCCCGTAGCGGGGTCTATGTACTGCTTGGTGTATGTGTTATCGATGATGGGGAGGACGTATCGGAGAAGGATGAAATTGTAGATTCAGGAGGCGTGTGATCTTGGACCGGGTCGCTGCGGCTGA
The DNA here is from genome assembly GCA_002224055.1 of Pezizomycotina sp. ARF18. NCBI lineage: Eukaryota > Fungi > Ascomycota > Pezizomycotina sp. ARF18. The sequence continues at coordinate 131,209 of AZLU01000034.1, forward strand.
AGAGGCGATGTCTGCCCATGATGCTGATGTTCTAGCAAGGATGGTTAAGACCGAATTCTCCTAAGTACGCCATAAGATAACTAAGGGGGTTTACAAGATTCTTAAGTAAATGAGTTTCTTGGTATACCGTGGACTTTGAGGCGAAAATCTAATCGTTAATTTGTCGTGATAATTTGTGAGATATTCGTTTCATCAATATATTGTAGCAAAATCGTGCCGAAAAAATATTACAGGAATAAAATCAAAAGTCAGTGAAGACAGGGAGATCCTCAAGGGCTTATTATCGATATATACCTCGCTATATAATATACCTAACCTGATTAAACCTTCTTAATATTAACCCTCCATGCCCTCCATTTCATGCCCTCCGTTCTATAGTCTACACATATACCAAGACGTCAGTAATGCAGGGCTCTTTTGGGGGTCGATGCCCTGTTTCTAGTCGCTTTCTTTTACCGTACGTCGCGAAAGGCTGATGAAATCGTGCTAGCGGAAAGCGAAAGAGCTTGGCATACTTGGATAGGATCAGTGGTCCGTGTGTGGCGTCACGATTGGGCTGGTTTGCGATACATTCTCCCCTGCTGCCTGACGTCATGGCCAACATCAGGATCGCGAGAAATATCGAAACAGACCGGAATCGACGTCAGAATGAATAATCAGGTTGAGCTCCAACACTCTTCCTTTTACGCGGGTGGCGATCGTTTCTAAGACCGGTACGGAATTATACTGGGAGGGGTTAAGATTGCTAGGTATTAGTTCGATGCTAATGGTTCGGTGGATTCAGAGCTATCCAGTCAACCAGTATATCCATAAGTCTAACACCGTAGATAGGGATTTTAGAGTTTGTTATAGTTGGTTCGAGTTCATACCATGGAGCTTTTATTAGAGTTATGAAATGTACCTAAATTGAAAGACACATACGTGTTGGAGGGGATCAAAAGAATCCTATAAATGCGTTGTGCCACTCTGAAGTCCAATGCACGAGTGTCAAAGGGTTCATGAACTGGAACCGTAAAAACGGGTAAATATAGCGGGATCCAACTACCCTGTATATTCAATCTCCAATATTTTAGTCTTCTATCAGAATGTATTGAAAGCCGACTGAGAATTCAATGGAAGAAGTCCCGGGGAAGCATGAACGGTGGGCAATATGGGTTTCTCCCATGAGAGAAATCGCTTTCACCGTTTTCTAAGCAAACGAAACTGCAGCCATACTAGTATTATCATTAAATGTCGCATTTGGTGAACAGATATCTAATAATGAAACTTTTCCCATAGCCGTTTACGGACCGATGCCCCATTCTTCCCCTCACCTTCGTGTTCCGACTTCTGTTCGATCTCCCGACTAACCCTAACGCCTGCCATACCAGATGGTCCCTCCCCACGTCCCCCGGTCTCCTCATCCCCCTTTCCTCCGTGTTTAACAAAGAACGCCGCCATCCTAACACCATCCTCATCATCCTCCTTATCGCTCTCCTCCAACTCCTGTATCCAATTCCCACTCCGATACCCGTCTTCTTACTCCACCCAAACGTCCCCCATTCCTCCCTCTCCGCCTTCGCTTCCCGCTTCGTATTATAGTAATGCCGAAAGCTCTTCGCGACCCATTTTACGCATGGAAAGCACGCCACTGCGATCGCGGCCGTTATTTCAGCGGCGGACCATACGCCGACCGGCGGTAATGATATACTTTTTATGCTGGTAATCGCCCGACCGATCGCACAAATGATACTTAATATTCCAAACGACATAACCAAGGCTACAAACAATTGCTTTCGCCGCGATAGCTGTAATACTCGTAAGAAGAGGAGTGGAAGGAGTAGTAATCCCACGTCGGAGGAGATATGTAAGATCAACGTAGCGTAAAAAATTCCTGAATTCCGGCACTGCGCGATTGTTACATTGTCGTGATTCCGATCGATATTGGCGGTACCCGAGAACAGCCGACCGTATTCAGAAATATTATCGCGACCCAGCCGCAAGCCGTAAACACAGCCAACATATCCAGCGCCCTTCGCAGCTTCAGCATCTCCCCGGTAGTAAATAGTAGAAGTAAATACGAGCGCCGCCTTAACGCAGTAGACCGAGGTGTAGTCTAACGTTAAGGTGTCGTGTAGTAATCGGGGGAAATATCGTTGGGTGGATGGATGGAGGGTCAGTCGAGAGTCCAGTTTGTCACCCCAGACGCCGCGGGCCAGCATGACGGTATCAAGAGCACATACTGTGACGAATAGTCCGTACGAGACGAAGATGAAAAGGTCGGAGAGATTGGCACGGCATTGCAGCCATAGCCTCACGTATAGTCGGGCTGCTACTAGCAATAAAGAGAGGCCGACGAAGCACCATTGAAGGATTAGACCGGTATTTGCAGCGATGGCCATGATCTTCAATCGTGAAGAACAGAATGAAAAAATAAAATCACTTGCTTCCAGCGCAAAATAATAATACGGAATAAAATAAGAAAGGAGAGGTGGAGAACTTGGTTTTGAGAAAACGGAAAACTCAGGGTTTTGAGAAAAGCTAGACGTAAAGGAGTTTTATTTATATAATGAGGGAATGCTACCGATGATGCCGCAAAAGATCTTCGACACGCCAACGGCTTCTTTTTTCAATGTTTTCGTGGGACTACGCTTCGCAGGCTTCGAGATCAACAAGCCTCCGAGTCGACAAGATACAATAAGATCAAGAGCGTAAAAGTAAGACGTTCATGGGTATTAATATTCTCTCTAGCTCCTTCCAGTACCGCGGTGTAAGTAAGTATGAGATCTCGGATACTCGATCGTATGGCTTCTCCTGTCCCTTGCGCAATCGTGGTCGCAGACGATCACCAGAGATTTGTTCTCTAGGCACGGAGCAAAAATAAGAATCAAAAGTTGAAGGGAAACGTTGATCGGGATCTTCAAGATTCATCTTGCAAAAGAATCTATAAAAAAGAAACATCTCCCAGGCTTGACCTTCTTTGGAGCTACGGATCTTTCGCGGCGTTGTACTCAGGTCCCAAACGCAGAACGAGAGCTCGTCCGCCGGTTCAGGTTCGTATCGTAATGCTCCTAAAGTTGAGTAACGGGCCAAGTCTCAATAATAGCATCATCTCTACCAGGATGAAACACGCTTTGCGGACACGCACGTAAGTAATCTTTAAGAGTCACTTAGCCGTGCAGGGAAGTTTTCTCGGACAATCGCAATCGATCAGCAGAAGGAGTAAGGTAAGATACTGAGAGATGTTTCTCTGCATATTAGAGTATCTGACGAATACCTTCCAACATCTGCCGTGAGATCGCTTGTATGCAAAATGCGAAATTGGAACACAATCATGAGAGGAGAATGAAAAAAAAAAAAAAAAAAAAAAAAACAGGTTTTCTCCTGCCAGCCTTTCGAAACGTAGCTTCAGTAAGGGCATATTGGTATAATCGCATTGTCTTCCACTACCTGCTTGAATTGATGGCACGATTAGATATCAAATTAGATATATATACGAGAAAATGCAAACAGGCGTTGAGTAGATGTCCTCTTGAGTTGTAAACGAGCGTATTGACGTCATGTCCTTTGGACTCAAGAGTAGCCGAGAGGATGATTCTCAACAGCTGCTGAAACGTTTTTCCACCAATCATATTCATTCTTACTTTCTTATACCATAGATACTTATTAAATAGATTAAACCGTTGTCTATCATAGGCGTATACCTGGATGTGCTTGAAACAAGTACAATTCTCCTGATTATAATACAACCTATGCTATCAACATTAGCTAGATAATCTTATAAGCGAGCTCCTGAGAGAACAGGGCTTTTAAGTTCAAAGTCTGTGGCGTTTTAAGCACGTAGGGTCATGTTTCTTTGTCTTCCCGTGCTCTTGCCTGCCACTATTGCCCTGCTGATTATGGGACTTTCCCTTCTTCTGTAGGACTGGTTCTAGCTCGTTATCTTCATCAGGATCTTTGATTCTCTTGCTATTCAGTTCCTGATTCGGGACCGCGTTTTCAGGCGAGGCGTCCTTATGCCTGTGACGAGCTTGCGCTCGCTTCTCCCGGTAACGTTCGATATCTACGAGTATACCATAGCTTGGGTCTTCGGAATGCCATAATCGATCGTGCCAGAGGAAATTATTATTGTCGGCTGCGGGAAAATCGGTGGATAGTTCCCTTGAACCTTGGAAGGATCCTCCATCTCATCTTGAACTTGCCGTGGTCCCAGATTGATATCCTCTGTGTCTTCCTCAACGAGCCTACCGGGTAGCTCGAGGTTCCGCTGGGTTGCGGCGGAAACTTAGCTCATTGTTATATCTTTCTCGCTCAATTCCATCCATGTCGTCGAGATCTGGCTGTGCGGCGGGTCTATTACGAGTGACTTCTTGCGCATCGTCAAAGAGACCGTTGTTTGGCCGTATATCTCCCACTGTATGTTCGGATACGCCGTCATCGTTGTTGCTTTCTACCTCAGCTACGTCCGGTTCGGCCATAGACTTTCAAGATCATCGGCATCATCGGGTATAGGGTGAATAGGATCGTCTTCGCCCATCTCTGGCACCGGAGCCTCCTCGAAACCATCGAGAACGTCCGGGGTCGGGGATCACCGCCCGGTATCACGTAGTCCACCTCCCTCTGTTGATATATATGTCTCATCTCGATGGGTATGCCCTTGCGGAAAACGGGGGTCTTGCTCGATCGTCCTTACGCCAGACGTGCGGCCATTCCTCATCGTTTTCCGGCTCTTCGAAATCGAACCGGGAGTCGTAGTCTGGATTATTTGTGATCTCTAGCTCGAATCTCTTTAAAGCTGCTGTTCTTTCCCACCAAGGGTCGTACACGTGGTTGAGTTGATCCAGGCTGGTTGTAAGTGCGATCGGGAAGCAATTATTGTTTCCATTCCAGTCCATCTTCTGATTTTTCCCGCCTTTATTTTCCATCTTGCAGAATCTAGCAAGCTTAGCCATTTCATCAACCGCGATTCTGCTCGTGAAAACCCCTTTATTATGCCTTTGAAACCTATTAAGCTACTACTTTTGTTCCTCTATGTACAAGTGAAGGCTTGTGCGAATGTTATTTACAATCATAGATTATGCCAAACTTTTAAGGACTCTGCAGCTTCTTCAGCTCTTTGCAGTCACCGCTAAGGTAACCGCTGTCCCTATTAGACTCCCATAAGCGGTCTTCAAGGATGTCGCCGATGGAAAGCATATCGATATCATCCTCGGTTCCCGCTGACTGGGATTTGTTGCAACTCTCCTCCTTGCCTGTATTGTCAGTGTTCATCAAAGTGTTACTCTCGTCGGCTGTCTCGTGGACTCCCTGCTGGGCGTCTTCAGTTTGGATGAAATCCCAACTACCGTTACCGCTGACAGCCCCGTCCGACTGAGAGTCCCTATTATCAGCGCAAGAGTCTGCTTCTGGCTCCTCAATGGCAGCATTACTCCCTTCGTCTTCCACGTATGGGCTCCTGTAATTGTTCCGGACAGGGAAATCCTGCGCGGCGCTAGAGTCGGGAGTATCCCTTCCTTCCTGGAGCTACCGATGCCAGAATCGGGGGTATCAGTCGGCTCGAGCATCCTCTTAACCACATTCTCATCGTGACGCGCCAAACCAATATGCGCCGTCCTATAAGTATCGAACAGAGATTCAATATACGCGTTCAGCATGGCTCCCCAGCCAGCGCCTTCGGGGATTGATCTCTTAATCTCCTGGACCTTCTCGTGAACGTCCATCTCGTCCTCCGTTCCGCAGTCCAAGCACACGACCACCCATCGGAACTCCGCGCGCTCGTATATTTCAAATTGGTCGCCTCGGTCCGGGTAGCACTCCCGCGCGCATCTCCAGAAGCACTGGCTTAGGTGGTATACCCCAGTAACCGTGAACTGGTCTCGCGATAGGAAGGGACTGAGGTAGACTTTGAATCCGTGGTGCGGTGTTTGCGCGTCTTTCGGGCTGTGCGTCTCGGTACGATGAGCTTGTGTTTCGGTGGAGCCCTGGTGTTGGGCGGAAGAGCTCTTGCTGGCCTCGTTTTGGTCTTCCGGCTCGGTCGGTGGCTATAATTCGGAAAACGGTTATGTTAGCAACGAAAAGAGCTTAAAACTTAATAAAAATCTTTCGCGTACCGTCCAGTCAGCAGGTACCAACCCCTTTAGAATGGTATCCATAAGGAACCAAGAACGGTCCAGGTTCGTGTCTTTAAACATCGCGGCATCTTGATTATAGGCCAGGCGACATTTGTCGAGCACTTGGGAATTCGCCTGGAGGAGACTGGTCACGGATGCTTCCGCGTACGCTAACCGTTCCTGAGTGCACACAAGATCTTCCCGAGTACGCCCCAGTTGCTCCTGGGTATCCCGTAATGCCGCTTTCGTCTTCTGCTGGTCTATCTCGGTCAGCAGCACAAAACGCTCCGACTTTTGTGCGCGTTCCTCTAGTATACTGAGTTTCGCTTTGGCGGTCGTCAAGTTATCTTTCATGCTGTCTAGCTCTTCCTCCGTTTCCCGACGATTGCTTTCTGACGCCCGCAGCAGGAACCCTGTTTCGCGACGGTTACTCTCCGATTCATCAGTAAGCGATCGGTCTCGCGTAGGCGCGTCTCCAATCTGATGATATTGGCCTCGGCGCTTACCAACCCAAGTTCTGCGTTTCGGAGCCGGAGCTCCATATCTCGGCAGTTCTCCTCAGCGTTTTGCAGCAGACGTTCAGTGTCCCATAGCCATACCTCGAGCTTTGAGCACCTCTCTTTGCTCTCGAGGAGTAGGCGTTTGAGAATTGAGGTTCCCTGGCTTTGAGCTGCTCCGACTTCCGAACCCACTACCGATGACTGTCGCAGGGTGCTCGCTACCGATGGCGCTGGGCGGCCATTAACTGGATTATGTGACCGCGGCGGGTAGGTTCTAACGCCGTTCACGGTGCTGGAGGTGTAGGCTGAGAGGTGGCATGAGCTGATAGCGGATATCATCGACGCAACTAAAGAACGTTAGCTAATTTTTTCTTTCAATTGTTCAACTGTAATCTTTACCGTCAAAGTTGTCCTCCTGGGCTTTCTGCGCGTATTCCCTTTCTAGCTTCGACGACGGTATTTTCTTGCCGTTGAGCTTGAAGGCAGTTCTGTCTTTCCCCTCGTCGGCCCGCTCCACGAGCTTCTGTCCGATCCACCGCCATTGGTGCTCGGTGAGCTTGAGATACTTCCAGTGGCCCCAGTCTTTAATCGGGCGCGGTACTGCGGGATACTACCCCCCACCCCCAAAAAAAAATGTCAGAACGAATCTCCAATTAACCTCACTTATGCACATGTGTTTATCGTACCTGGCTATAAATCCTTCCTGCTCTAATTTAGCAGCGACTTCTGGGAGCTCATGGTTTTCAAAGAGTTCGGTTATCCGGTCACGACGCGCTTCCCACTCCTCCGGAGTGTGCTTATACTCAGGCGGGTCTCTTTGCGCTTCTTAGACTGCGGCGTCGTGGTGGTCAGCGGCTCAGTCCAGACGACAGACATGGCACACTTTCACTCCAATTACTATGTAAAAGGCTATGAAATCGGACTTTTTGGGTAGAGTGATGAAGGGCTTGCTTCAAAGGAGCATGTGAATTGTATGAAGGACAATGAAGATGAAGTTCTTCAGGACCGGGAGCTAGACGTCTAAACGCTGGTCTTTTTATGTCGCATGAGGACTTACGGCCCCAAGCGAGGCTGAGAATAGACGAACCTCCGAAGTCCGCCGATCGCGAAGATGTCCCGATTTGGGCATCTCTTTTTCCCTTCTTTTCCCTTTATCTTCCTATCTTCCCGCAATTCACAGCAAAAAGATATGTTCGAATTGGGAAATCGCGCGGGGCTGTGTGAAGATGTTTGCATCTCGCTTGCATATTGCTTGCAACCCGAAACAAAGGCTCGTATATATTGACCGAACGATTGCGAGCATTTGGCTGCACAAGGCTCCACAGATCCACAATTTTTGTCTTGGTTTGTTTGCTTCCTGCGTGTGAATCCTTCGTCCATAGCCGCGCGTCCTTAAATCGAATTGGCGAGACAGTAGTTTATCCGAGCTGAAGTCATGAAGATAAGTTCACGATAATGATATGTCGGTATCGGTGTCAAACAGGAACCGGTAGTCATCGATTGTAGGCCCATGCAATCGAGCGCAGAGCATTCATACTTCCGAGGAGACGATATTAATATGCTCGGCGACGTTAGCAAGTCGATCCTTCGATGCATGTTTTCAATACCCCTACTACTACTATTTCGTAGCCGAGGACCAGAAGTTATCCGAAAACCGCTCATGAATACGTGTCAGTCAACGGCTCATTATTCAATCAATTTTCAACCAATCGAATTCTAATTGAAAACGGTATAACTTTGTTAAATAAAAGTATACCTTTTCAATATCATCCCGGTCTGTTAAGGTTGGCGGAATAATGAGTCCGTTAACTGGTTCGTAGTATTTGTAAAGAAAATTGTTTGTCGCTGGAGGTTTTAGATGCAGTAATTTTGGGGGGCGAGAAAAAAAATCGCTTGGAAATCTCCAAGCCTGCTCACCCTATTGTGCGGATATCTAGAGGCGGTAAAAGATAGGAATTTTTAACCCTGGCTCATTATATATATTACTATCATGTATTCTAAGGCTATATACGCGCCGATTCGGTTGAACTTCACTCATTTCTATTATCGCGTCTTTCTTGCTGTGCGTAATTTCCTGGACTTTGTATATTCGTACTGGAACATCCGCTTGCTTCCGCTGCATCCCATAATTGCTCATCAAAAATGTCGCCGAGGGATAGCACGTCTGAGTGCTCGATACAGTCCTCGTAGGGAAAGAAATTTCCGAATTGTCGATCGCAGGGTCGAGATCTTCCATGAAGATGTATCCCTCACGGGTCGCAGGGCCAGGGATAGCTACCCCAATGGGGTCAGGATCAAGAACTTCCATGTCACAGCTCCAGTCCTCCGAATTGTCCATATCGGCCTCTGAAAGGGAACTTGAGTCTTGGTCAATTTCAAGACTGAACACGTCCTGTTTGCAGCCGGCAGGATCATTATTCGTATCTTGATCTTTGTTTAGTCGCCGACCGCGAGAATCATAAGCGGCGCCTGCACAAATAAATCCATCGGCCGTTCGTCGGGTCTGGCCGAATACTCTCGATAGAACCTTTTCCCGATGGTCCGCATGTGAAAGGTGCGACTTCTCGAAGAGACTAAGCTGGTGCTTGATAGCGGCGTCCAGCTCGCCGTGCTCCGATAGAGATGGGATCGAAGTGAAAGGATTCTCAAGGATATTTTCAGCCCTTTCGACGTAAGAAAGTGCCGAAAGATCGATGAATCCCTGAAGATCAGGCCCACAATCATTACAGTGGATCATCCAATTATAATTCTCGCCTTCGAAGAAATGAAGGCTGTCGCCACAAGGGTATTTCTCTGCGATACAGGTGGAAAAGCAATCTGAGAGAATACGCTCGATGACCTGAGTCACTGGGTTAAAAGGCGCACGGTCGGGCCATGAAGTAGCAGTGTAGGTTGCTAAAGGACCGCCGCCGGCACTACTTTCGCTCTCGAAGGGTGGTGGTTCCGGTGCCTCTGGAGGAGTGTTGTTGATCGGAGCGGCAGATTCTGCAATAACCTGATTTGTCTGGGATAACAATTGCTTTATGACTGTGTCTTTTGCTGCGATTATCTGGCTATAGTAAGCGTGAAGGGCGTAAACCTCGCTTGCGTTTGTTGGGGGACCTAGCTCGGGCGGGCTGTCCTGTCGCGCTTCAACTACTTGTGTTGTTTCCTTTCCTGCGTCCACCAACTTCTTTGTCTGGTGTAGCTCTTCTATAGTTTCACTTAGGCGTTGCTGAGTGTCTAGTAACAGGCGCCGCAATAGCTCCATATTCGGGCCTTGTTCATTTTCTTCTCGCGGTGCTTCCGGCAGCTCATCTCCAGCAATTGAGGGGAGATTAGAATACTCCATGAGCTTGATCCCTTTTAACTCAAGCTCACGAAGACGCACGCCTTTTGTCGTGCTCGACGTGTAAGCTGATATCTCGCAGTCACTAACACTAATCGCTGATTTCAAGGAGGCGACTAAAGGACGATAGAAAAATTATTAGTTTATACATTCGAACTTGATGAAACTTGGTAATTACGTTGAAAGAATAGTCAGCGAAAGAAGTGGGCTTACGATCGAAAGTATCTTCACCGGACATCTTGAGCAGGTCTTTCTCTAACCTGGACGACGGTATCTTCTTCCCATTAAGCTTGAACGCCGTCTTTTCTTTGCCCGTATCTCGCCTCTGCATCAGTTTCTGTCCGATGTAACGCCATTGCTTTTCTGAGAGTTTGAGGTATTTCCAATGCTTCCACTTTTTCAACCAGTAGCGAAACTGAGGGATGCTAGATGAGATGCCGGCAATCAGCTACCTCCTATTCAAGAAAATCTGAAGTTTTTGTTTCACAGGGCTCGAAGATTTATAGTAACTCGACAACCAACACAACAAACTTGCATCTCTCAATAGCTCCATTCTTTGCTAATTACGACGTTGCATCTTCTTGAATAAATGTGTTACATAGAAAATACCACTAAAAGCATACCTAGCTTCGAAGCCCTCCTCTGCCATCGTAGCGGCGACCTCCGGTAACTCATTGTCCTCGAAAAGCTCGGTAATTCTTGCGCGTTTCTCTGCCCAGACTTCATTTGTATGACTATGCTCAGGCAGCGTGTTCTTTCGTTTCTTTGAAGGTGGAGCTATCGACGTGCAAGGTTCGGTCCAGACAATCGACATGGTCTTCGAAGAATTGGGATTGATAATGGATAATTATTTTGTTGCTAATGATTAAGGTTGAAATAGCAGCTCTGGGCTCGGGAATATTAATATGGAGCTAGGGATCTTCCAAGTTGATCATTGATAAATCGGCCGCTGTTTCTTTAAACCAGAGATCTTGAGGACAAGGCTGAGGTAGGCCCATTCCACCATTCTGTAGATTCTGGAACGAGCCGCTTTCCCCAATGTTCATGCATGATTTTGGAAAACATTTGTCCGAATTTGGATATATTTAGCGGAGAACGGATCTTTGACTTGATTGGTGCTGCTGAAGAGTAAATTTCATGGCCTTGGAAATACCCGGAGACTCGCTCAAAGGAAGCAATAGAAGGTCGTGCTCGATATACTATATTGTGAGAAGTGCGAGTTCAACATATCGTAATCTGATGTACTTCCCATCTATCTTGCAGCTCTAATTCCTCATTGCAATTCTCAAGATTGGCATATGTCAAGCTGACGATTCCGCAGAATGCCACGTGGGAGGGCGAGGCGCTACGCGACTTTCAGTTGAAAGCCTTGCTGCTGAGTCAAAACACTTTATCACGCGTCTATATAAAAGAGTCGCTTCCCGTCCTCCGCGCGTATCGAGAATTTGATCTCGCGCAAGATACCTTGATTCACAGGCTTTAAAGTCTGCACTGTAATTTCCCTTCTTCTTTTCCTTCTCAGACCCCGAACACGGTGAAGATGGCTCTCACAGCTCTCCCGGCCGAGCTTCTCCTGACTATCTCGGAGGAGCTTGCATCGGAAGCCGACCGACAATCCCTCCGTCTTGTGAATCATCGCCTGTACTGCGTCCTTCCACCAGCAACCATATTTGATTCTACGAAGCTGAAACCCCTATATTTCACCCTAAGAGTGTCGCCCGCTGGGAAGTGGATCGGTAGGCGCGAAGTAGAGGTCAAAGAATGGAGTTGCAAAAAGGACCAAATGGATTTTCTGAGGCGTCTCTTCAATGATCTGACCGTGACAGATCAAGAGGAAAAGATAATTTGCTTCCGGTGCAGGCGGCTCTCTGCGTTCGAATACTTAGACTCTCACAAAACTGAAGGTTCAAATTCCGGTGATAAGGGTTTAGTTGGCAGGGAACCAGCGGATGCAAAAGTACGCTGCTTCCGTTGTGGTGATCGAAAAAAGCATACCGGGTCGCGAAGGGGCTGAGCTTTGGCGAAATTTAAGCACGCTTCCTGTATATCATGCCCTTGATCAAGCTTGGCGAGTTCGTACTCGAGTGAAAGTTCCGTTCCTTCCTGTACCCCGGCCCCGAGATCTAAACCACCAACGTTGACGTCGGCTTACATTATTAGGACTTCATTTCAAGAATACCCATTTTCACCTCGACGTGAACGGCGAGACCGGATAGGGCAACCGCTCGTAGAACTTCCAAATCATGCGTAAGCTAGAGCATTTAGGCGACCTACTCGCTCTACTCACACATTCTTGTAGACGTTAGCTGTCTTTGTATGACTCTAGTTGTATTTTACAATATATTTCTAGAGAAGTACGTTAAATTTCGTGCATAGCTTAGTACTCTACATTCGTATATGTATCACCCGCAGGCACAGGCTTGTGACGAAAACAATAATAAAGCATGCTATTGTGCGACTTTTGAGAACACCCTATTATCAATAGCGGTAGTAGATTTAAAGCCCAAAAACTTTGAGTTTTGGAGAGTCAAAGGGTATTCTAGCATTTATTGAGTCAGTGGTAATTTGGCTATCGTACTCAATAGTTCCCCCATGGAGGCCGATATCCACGCCGTTACGTCTTACTAGGGCCCCGGAGTATCCACTAATCGTCGCCACTCGTAGATCAACTCGCTTCCCGCGGCATCTGGGGCTCTTGAACCGTCCGCATACTTTGCTACATGGACTCCAAAGTTGCCGGAGCTCTGTGTTTTTTTTGGTTGGGTACATTTTGCTGAACGCGGACCGAAGATTCTTGAGAGTAACTGATCCGGGGTACTTGGGGAGAAGGGTTTGGTCGAGTTCTTTCTTCGTCATGTTGGCTGCCATCCCAATCGCTGACACCGGTTGGTCCTTTTCCCAAGCTGAACAATTGAGAATTGCCATTTGAGGTCCTCGAACAGTGCGAGCATTGCAATGTCCTCGCCATCTGGAATAACTAGTTCCAATGGCAATGGGTAAACCGCGTCGTGGGAAGACACCATGCCGATGCGATTTCTTCCGTTGCATGCCATTTGTCCTGCCTCGAGTTTGATTTGATTGAGAGGTATATACCCTGCACAGGATGAAACAAATTCGATGATTAGCGATGCTGCGTTTGAAGAAACCAAATATAGAATACCACACGCTTCTGCATACAAAAGGATAGTATCGGTTCCGGCACTTACCTCTTGTTCATAACCTTGTTCGATCCACGAAAAGGGTAAGCATCGGTAATGATACGTCGGCCGCCGACTACGATCCCAGTTGTCAAATTACTTTCGAGACTTGCGCGGCCACGAGTGTCGTAAAAGTCAACGATAACTCTGGCTATCTTCTTTAAATTCGTTAGAGACTAGTAAACATTCCTCCGGCCTTGTTGGCCTGTAAAGAAACGTTTCGGTCTTAATTATTAGCTTTTGATATCATCATAATTGAACCTCTTCCGATGTATTTTACCTATTTGGACACTGACCACCCGTGCAACGTCTGGCTCACGGAGCGCTTGTCCGTTACTCTGCGATAGAAATCCGTTGGAATTTGTCGTACCTCTTGAACTGAAGTCCGGCATCGAGGTCGTACGCACTTTGATTGACAAATGTTGATTTGCCAGTTGATTTACAAGTTGATTTATAAGTTGATTATAAGTTAATTTATTTTGATTTATATGTTCATTGGTACTTTATACTTTGCTCATATGCCAATTTATACTTTGATTTATTCTTCGATTAATACTTCGATTATATGTTGATTTAAATTCAATTGATACTTATTTAACTTTTAGCTCCAAGCCATACACACCCATATACATACTTGTGGTCAAGTTAATTGAATGGACGTAATACTCGTACGTAGTAATGGTTGTAATGACGGTTGTACAAACGCACCGCTCAGAGTACAAAGTGAAGAAAGACAGGTAGGAAGCTTGGATCGGGAAAAGACATCAATCAGAACAAAGATGTTGAAAAAGGGAGAACGAGTAGAATAGTGCAATTTTAAGCTTGAAAAGAACCAACCCATATGTCGTTTTATAAGAATACGTGTGAATATTTACTAGGTGAAGAAAACATGGAAAATGTCTCTCCGCAACATGCAATCTCGTCAACTTCCACTTCCCTCATACACAAGGTCAAGTGGCTATTCTATAGCTTTGCTTTGTTGGCATTAGCGTCAGTATGGCTTCTGTGCATACGCGACATACCTAGCCATATATGAAAGCATCAGTTAGAGAGGTAAGTGACTACTAATGGTAATGAACGCGAGTGAAGCTGGAGTGCTATGGCGCACAATTTACTTACAATTTCCAGTACGTATGCTGCTTCTTCATCCTGAGCTCTTTCTTCACCTGCTCCAAGTGTTGGCGTGTCCATTCCTCTGATTTCTAGTTCCTCGGATCAGCTATTGCCGGTGTATGAAGAATAGACAGGGGACTTACCCTAATATCCGCGTATATATCGCTATCGTCCAGCCCTCTGTATTTCAAAACCCCTGGTTATTAATATTCTGATCATTGGCTTACTAACTGCGCATCAGAATAGAAACCTACCGCATCCCGTCAACATATTCAGCAAATTCAACGCCCCAGCTCCTTCAGCTCTTTGCTTCTAGCCATGTGCCCACTGGTACCTTGAAAACCTCCTGCCGCAGCGTCCTCCTGTCAAACCCAGCTTCTTCTATCCACCCCGGCATCGGGGCGCCCGTTATCACGGGCTTCCCCATCATGTCGAGCCCTCGACAATGAGCCGCGTCCACTCGAGCAGCACTGAGTCTGGCGGCATGCTACCGTCGTCGGCGTACAAGCCTGGTTCGTCATCTGATACTTCTATCCATCCGCCGGGCTTGAGAACTCTATGGTGATTTTATAGAAACCAGGCTTAATGATCTACTGTAGCATACTGGGGAAGTACATTATCAATGGAGCTATACTTGTAAGCCTGGGTCAAGAGATGATGCCAATCCGCAACCGCACCATGTAAGGCACGAACATGGATATAGTCGAAAGATTCAGGCGTATATGTCCACTCCATATTGAAGTCGTCGACTTCGAACGCAGCGTTCGGCGGTACCTTAATTATCCAAGTTTTTAGTATTCTAGATCTATAATCGGCAACTTATGGGGTAATTGAGTTACCATGAAGGCTGAATTGGTGACAGATCTATAATGCCGTATTCATCAGTATTTAGAGCTTAAAAGTAGATGATCATGATCATGGACGCACTGGGGAACAAAAGCCGCAGGGATGTACCGTTTCCAACAACTGCCGCGGAGGGGAATTGGTCCGCAAAGTCCATAACCCAGATACCGGTTCCGCAGCCTAAATCCAGAACTCTCTGGCGGAACAGCCATTGTCAGACATTGTCAGATTATGATAACTCAGGCCTCATGGATTCCATTGCGGGAAAGGTATAATACTTGCGGGTGCGTCCCTATCGGCGCCAGGAATAACTTATCGCCGATTGCTCTCGAATGTATTACGTGGCTGTAACCCGACCAAAAATTGTTTCTATTTAGACTGAGTAAAATATAGAGAGCTATAACACGGGATTTTGGCGTACAAGATATCCATCTGCTCTTGCTGAGTATCATCGTTGGGCACAATCCATTCTCCGCATTTATAAGCGTGGTACCGCCGGCCGTTTTCGTACGTGTAATCTGTAAGGTCAGAGTCTCAAGATTTAGCAGGTGAATCGGGTCACAAAGTTCGTCTATAGATTAGTAGACCGGAGCTCGCCTGACCTTTAATGCTCGAAGATAACGTGTCTGTTATACTCCCTCTGAATAGACATTTAATAAGTTTCATGAATATCGAGGTTTAAAGGATACAGGGGGAATCAGGGAATAGCCTCACACGTCGCTATCGCTGTAAACAGAGTCGAACGTATCTGCGTCGGAAACGCCAGACTTTTCCACGTGTGGTACAATGTCAGACCTATTTAGAAATGATCGCGATATACGACGGGGGGTGGAGGGGACGCACGTCGTGATCCGGCTGGATTTGGCTCGCGCTCGGTGTTCCCGGATACAGGCTGCCTCCGCCAGGATCCGCGATCTGACTCCCTATTGACTGCCGTCCTTCCAGTTCTTCCCCTTCGGCGACCCCGCGTGACCGATCAGGCCGGCATGTTGAGGGAAGTCCAGGTGCCTCGGCGACTCTCCCGTGTAGCGTGGTGAAAGGGGGGATTTCGGTGGCGATTCGGCTTTCGGTGAACCGCGTCTTGGGGATGCTGGCTTCGGCGATGACATTTTTTTTCGCGCGGCTCCAAGGTTAATCCGTAGTCTTCTTATTCGTCGGTAGACTTTCGTCAAGCGACCCGAGAACCGGGTTAATGGTAAAGATTTTAGGTTAAATTCCTCAAATGACGTTTTTTAATGCATGCGAAATCGAGGCGCGAATATATATATATATATATATATAAGATACTATAGGGAGGATTCAATCGCAACGGTTCGGAGTAACGGGAATTGAAAGCGTTTTAAACAAAGAGGTGTTCATTTTAACTTAGAAAAGAGAACAGGATGGCAAAAGGAAAGAAAGCAAGGGGGGGGGGGGCAACTTTTTCCGGACCAATTCACAATCGTTCCTATCGCCACGGTAACGCTATCGAAGAGAAAATTGTGGAGAAGCGTCGAGAGCCAGTCGTCGAGAAAGCAGGGTCGGGGCGTTTTGTTCTAACCGTCTTCGGCATGCCAGCCTGGTGGATTTAATTTCAGGGAGCTGATTTTTCCTGTTGCTCTTACTAGTATTTTGTCTTTAACGGCAAAGCTCATCACTTCGGAATTCCTTTGCTCGTCCTCGCCTCCGGCGAGAGGCACGAGGCTTGCCATTTTGGACTAACCTCTGTGAAACAATCCGAGCATGATAAAGTAGCAGGTTGGAGGTTTATCCAAGTTCTCTTAATCCAAGAAGAAAGATATCACGCGCGAACCAATTTATGAATCATGATTATGGTCTAGGTAAGTGCGGGAGAATATTAGGCATTCTCGAAGCGAACTGAGCCTGAGGTACTGCAGAACTAGACCGCGAACGACGGCTCATCTAGACCTGGCCGAGATTACGATTGGCTTCGTCATATGCTGGTAGTCCAATCATGTATCTTATTGGTCTACGAACCGAGTGCCACGATATTGGTCTACGAACCGAGTGCCACGATAAACTGAAGCCCCCATCCAGTCTGAAAATCAATGTAGCAGAAAAAATGTGCCGTTATCTGTCGTTGAGTTGCAAGACATCCTTTGTGGATTGGCGCTTCGTTGGCACGGATATCTCCGCTAAGGAAACCTCCTTTGATCTAATCTCCAGGTAATATAAGAGCCGTGTAGCTCATGGGGCTCAGTGCACTTAATCGGACGTTTCTTACATAAGTTATGCATCTAGAGCCGCCTCTAAGTGGTTGTCTATGAGAAGTACAAGAGGCCGGCAAGGTAAATGGGACCTATGAAATGTGGGAATGGGGAGCGTATGATTCTGCGCTGGGTTTCCTTGGCCTGACTTCTTACCTTCGGTCGCCGGCAGGGTGTTCGACGAAAAGATGACCCTAGCGAAAAACAATCTCTGGTTCACGCACGTCATGCGGACGATGGGCCAGCGGTCCACTTCTAAGCGCTCAGACGAGACGCTTTGCTGGCTTCGGCTCTGGCCTTCGATGTAAAGCCGCTGTTGAAGATTCGGTCAGGTACTGACGAGGAGATCGGAGACCGCCGGCTGGAAGTATTCTTAAAGGAACTTCGGGGGATCTCGCCGGGAATAGTTTTTCGTCATAATCCCCGCTTAAGCACCGAGGTCGTTCATGGGTGGCCGAGCGGGTGACTTCGTCAAAGAGATGAACACTACCGCGTTTTGCGGCAACCAGCTCAGCGTGACCTTCCCTGGAATACTTCTCGCGCCCTTGAAACAGGATAATCTCGCGTTTGGGAAGGATGTCGTCATCCATATCCAGATCGAGATAAGTTTTATAAATTTGACTTTCACGACTTGAAGACGGTGGGCAACCGCCGCAAGGGTCATTGGGCTCCTATCTTAGAGTTATTCTAGAAGGTCTCCGTGAAGGTATGTCAAGCGCTGTAGTCGGGATTGCCGAGAACGGCGATGCCGGGCAGATCGTCAAGATTGAGGAGCGGCCTGCCCAATATCCAGACACGATCCGACTCCTGTGCGTGGCTGGGTGTAGTCTTCGAGAAATCAAAGATCTCCGAAACCATTACCACATTAAATACGTGCCCGGAACCATGCTGAAGGTGAAGCAAAACTGGGTTATCCGGTAATCAAGTAAGAGAAGAATGATTACATAATAATAGCAGAGGTTGAATCCTATAAGAAAGGAAAGAGGCCCTGTTATAAACACCATCACAATGATGAAAACATACTAGGAGTTCCTTCACTACCTTTGCTCCTCTGCCAGACGGGTATCAATGACAATATAAACATAACCTTTGGATTTGGATTAATTTATAGTGTAAAGGCGAAATGAAAGCTGTGCAAAAGTTCGATAACATCGCTACATAGTTTATACAATGAACATCTCCATACTTAGTATCAAGCGGGCAGGCTCGATTATGGCTAAAGAATCCTGCGCGCCCAAATTTAATGCGATAACCCTCCGGTGTTTCCACACCTATTACCCCTACAGCGGATATTAGCACACACACTCCTCATGATCAATCTTTTGGTAGTATAAATCCGAATCGCTTCATGAATTCAAAAAGAACTTTTATAGCTCACCTTGTGATGATTTATCAGCGCTGCTTCCAGTATCCTTGGGCACTTCTTAAGCAGCGGATAAGCTCCGCCATCAGTATCGGATAAAACGTTTCCGTCAGGCTTTCCTTAATGTAATACAGGTCCAGCGAGGCGATGCTGCTAAGAGCACGAAGACACTCTTCTCGGAGATAGCGCCTGTCGAACTCGAACGAAAGCGTAACATGGAGATCGATATTCCGCTCTTCGCAGAGACCGGAAATGACCTCCAGAACGTTCACCAGCGCTAAGCGACGCGACCCTGGCCCGATGGTGACATGAACCGTCTGTAAATTCCCAGCGCAGTCGAATATATCCGGCATGCACTCCGCAAACGCCAGCAGATCGTCCGCTTCGTCAACAGGCAATCCTTTGGGCGCGTCGGTGGTGATTTTATGCTCAGCTCTCGCGCCATGGTAGTAAGTCCAATAAACCTCCATGAGAGCCCGCACGATAGGTCCTAGAAGCGGGTTCGACGCGCACTCCCGATCCTCGTCGCTAAGCCTCGAGTCCGCCGCGGGGCTATCTTGGAACTGGCATCCGCTGTGCTTCGTCGTCATCAGCGCAGAAGGCGGTAAGTTGTAAGCCTCGAGTGGTCCGGTATATAGATACCAGCCATGTTTCGCACAGTAATAGTAATCCTTGGCACCTTGAAGGCTATATTTAGATTCGTCTCGAAGAGCAGTGGCGACGCGATTTCTGCAAAGGCCCTTGATACGAGGCGGAGTGCTTTTAAATCTTTGCTGGTCAAACACTATAACATTGTCTGGAATTAGCAAACTTCCGTGAGACTACCGATTCGATTCCAATACGCTTCTATACAACTTACTTCCTCAAAAATATCCAGCAGGAGTTCTATCGGCAGCGCTCGAGCAGGAGAGGAATCTCTTGCTTCTGCTCAGTGACCTCTGCGAAAAACGTTAACTGCTTGGATAGATGGGGGTCGATAGGGACTCCATATTGATGTGAAGCTGTGCGATGAGCAATGACAACTGAAGATAAGGAAGGTCTTCTTGAATTTAAATCTGGAAGATGCTCTTTGAGCATTAGTTGAAGCACGCGAGGGGCGAGGGTGTGAGGATATAGCCCATATATATCCCGGGCTATTAACTCCGGAGGACTTCAAATTCAGGGTTCTATAAATAATGATTGTTTTTCGTTTCACTCCGCAACTTGCCCTACGAAGGAGATTAGGATTTGCGCTCCGTAGGGATGTCGCACATGCATGGCGCCAGAACCAATCCTTGTCTTGACTTAGCCGAGTCGACTTGAAAACGGAGGATCCATTTATAGTAATATACGTGGATTCTAAGGTCCGACCCTCTGTTATCCGGCTAGCGGTTTTCATAAAAGATAAATAATGTTTTAGAAAGCAAAATTAAAGTATCGCGGATGTTTTCACAGGGTTGCTATAATTAAAGAGTATGTCGATTAGTATTATCTCAAAAAAGGTTTCAAGGAATCTCAGTCTAGAAATCACCAATTTTTGCTGTCTTACCGAGTTGATGACATCTCCGAGTTTCATGTACCTGTTTTGCGAATTCACAATAGCTATTGTCTCATTGAGAAACTAGAATATAGAGCAATCTTGAAAATTGCAACTCGGCAGATCTTGCTACATGCTATCTGCTAGCGTTTGTCTCCAGAAAAGTTCATATATAATTACCGATCACGATACATCTCGTTTGGGCGGCAGACTACTTAGGCAAGATTCCACCTAAGTAATATCAGAATTGAACAGTTGCTACCTTCGGCTATTGATACTTGGTAGCTGGGTTGATATATCAACAGCAGTCGGACCAAGACGGCCCACACCACTTATTTTGTGAATATCGTTCCGGATACATTCACCCGAACCAAATAAAGGGCAAATAGCAACCGGCCATAGGCAGATCCATCTGTTTGGGCGAGTGTACGGGCCGCTTGATCGAGCTACGTCATATCTAGACCATTTAATTAAATCGATAGTATACACATGTGACTTTTATAAAGTAAAAACTCAGCCTAGGGGTGGAATATCATCTTTGCTTTGATCCAATGTGATGTCGCCGAAAGCTAACGCTGGGATTTCTATTCCATATCTCTGCAATGAGTATCGTCCAAGTTCCACCGAAAAAATCTCGGCCGCTTCCGAGACGTCGGTAATTTTAGCGGGACGCAGGTGTCACGCCATCCGGAAAATCCATCAATTCCTCACACCACGATATGCGTTGCGGATTATCCCGGTGAGTAAAGGAGCCAATCGTGAAGCGGTTTGACCACTTGCATACACAAGTTAGGTTTGCTATTGAGACCGAAGTATCATGAGATTCCTGGAACAATTTTAAACGTGACGGCCTTCAGGAAGACAACTTTAAAGGTCACGGGTCGGCGTGGACCCTGGGATCCTCTACCCCACCATGACATCGACCATTAATTCCGGTACTACGAATAACCAGTTTTACGGTCCGAGATTACGTGTCTTATCCCATTGGTATGCTCACGATTACTGCCAGAGTATAAAATGATAATTCATGGCCTTCATGACATACTCTTCATTACAATCTTCCAAATTAACGTCGATTTCACAGATACGAGGACCTAGACCTACCATCACCAGTTCAAATATCTACTTCACGATAAACCTCATACTTCAAATTTTCAACATTCTCGAAAATATCAAGAAACATATCTATCCAAGAAAAACAACTTAAACACAATGGGACGATTAATAGCCAAACTATCCCGATGCCAACACCGGCGACGCGACTCCAGACGTTCATGATCTCCGTTTCACAGACTCCGACGACGTCTTATACCCAATTCCATTTCCCAACGGCGCGGCAGCACCCCACTCTCCGTACCTACCACACGAGCTCATCAGCTTAATAGTCCAACAATGCCAATCTCATCATACTTCCGCTTAACGCAAGTAAACACAGTCTTCCGGGAAATCGTGTATCGCAACCTCCCCGATCCAGAGCAAGTACCGCGGAAGCTAGCTATCCATCTCCTTAACAACCAAGAAAGCGCCGAAGTTCCAGCGCCGAAGTTCGGGATGGAGGAGTACAGAAAATCACTGCGGTATAAGATGGAGGTACTGCGGCGAGCGGATATATGGCGACGCGTGAAGGAGCGCACGAGCGGGAACGAAGATATAGATATGCTGAGGTGCGACATGGAGTACCATCGCAGGATGGGGAGGAGCGTGGACGCGATGGCTGGTGGTTGCACTCTGCAGTAACATACATATGCACCGGAACATTGGTGGATAGCAGCTAGGGTTATTAGCATCTATATTCAATGTATATTTTATGAGCTTATAAACTCAAAATCTTGTGTACCATATATCCAAATGAATCCCGACATCACCCTACGCTCTGAGAAATGTAAGATAAAGTCTCAGCCGCGGGTTTTATACTAATTTGAAACTATTCCAGAACAGTACCGGGTGTGAGCGATAAACACTACTCCCTGTCGGGGCTTTCTAAACCTCCTCGAGCAAGCCGTGACGGGCTAGCTGGAAGTAGCGGCTTCAAGCTCACGGCTGTCGCGAAATTACAACTCGCGTCCTTCCTATTGTGACGTTAAGGGCCATTTCACTCTCATCCCGACTAACACGGCTTTCTACCAAGTTGTCTTTCAGCATTCTGCCGAAGCAAGCCGTCAAATTTGTACATCTCTTCCAAGGATTCTCCGCCTGTAGTATTAAGAGCAATGGCAATTTGGCAATTGTCTATTACACCGATGAGTCACTATGTGGCATTAAGTATAAATTGAAAGGGATCAAGTACATTCAACATCATACAGCTGAATTCTGAGGTTAAAGAAATAGTAATACTAATAATACCAATAATAATAATGGAGTGGGTTTCCCCCCTGTATATGGTTGTCCTCAGTACTCTTAATCATGGATAGAATAAAAATCAAGAATGAAGTTGGAAGAGACAAGAAGCCTAATAGGCATTAAACGAAGCTAGAAAACCATTTGGCTAGTAAAATAGCTAAATATCGAGCGACATGACAAGAATGGGGTAAAGTAACCTCTTCTCCAAACTATAATGAGCATTCGGAAGGTGTTGGGGAAATAAAACTACTACTATAAGTAGCAAATGCGTCTCCCATATTGACAAAGCACCGCCAGCCCCCAAAGCGTGCCAGGGAAATGAAACAATCTCCACGCTTTCCCTGCCTCCATTTTCGATCGTTAAGCAATCAGCTTAGAGGAATCGTGATTGTGGGGGTCAAAGGATCATCGTTTTCCCCATCGCCCTCGTCCCAAAGCGTGTCATCAAGGATGTCCTGACTGAAAGAATATCCTTGTCGTCATCACCTGAATGCTCTAAGTCTAATTCCGAAGCGTGGTCAAAGTAGGGCCAATCAGCATTGATGTCCGCAGCCAGGGCTTCCGTTCGAGCTAGAATTTCATCCTGCAAGATGAGATTGGCCAAGGCGTCAATTCCGCTGGCCGGTCGGTCAAAATTTGGTAAATCGCCATTGTAATGTGCGCTTGGGCATGAGAAACTATTTCTGTCAAAGTCCCCGCAAGGACATGCGCGAAATTTCCCCCTCATAGGTTTGCTAAACGTTTCTTCAGGTAACCGAGGTAGCTTGATGTTTGGAAAGCGCGGTGAAGTGACCGAAAGTACCAAGAGACCTTCAGTTGAATTGAAATC
Source organism: Pezizomycotina sp. ARF18 (assembly GCA_002224055.1). Classification (NCBI taxonomy): domain Eukaryota; kingdom Fungi; phylum Ascomycota; species Pezizomycotina sp. ARF18. The sequence goes on from AZLU01000034.1 coordinate 154,534, forward strand.
CCTTCCAACAACGGAGTACGAGGTAACTTGGGTAGCCATTGGATTTCTTAAATCAGTTATATTTCCGTTCGGAAGCCCTGAAGATCCTGGCGTTGGTCGGTTATAATTGAATACCAGTTAGGGTTCCATCTTTCTCCTGTTTAAATTCTAGCATGGCTGCAAAGTCGGTGTCCTGCTGATGAAACTCCGAGCCACAAACCCTGCTACTACCGCCGGGGATTGACACGCCGCGGTGCTTGGCGTATAAATGGATATCCCAAGCTTCCGAGGCTTGTTGAGAAGGTCGTTCGTGGATGCTGAACCAGCCGCGACCGTATACGAAGTAACTTCATAAGGATCTTTGGTGACAGGTATCAGTGCCGGGTCCATAATTGTACCATTCCTTATCCATGTACTATCACAGGAATGGACGGAATATGGTTCCTGCAAAAGTCTTGCAAACATACCTGTAATTTGGTTACGCCAACGGCTTCCCGTATCTCAAATAACGTTGGTAGCTCTACCTGCCACGGCAACAACTCTGACCTTGATGATTGCGTGGGAATTAGGCCCTTTATGAGCGCATCGAGTTCTGTCTGAACTGGATCTTGAGTCTCGGACGGAATGGCTGTTTGCCAAACAAAAATATCAGGATTTTCCGTCTCCTGAAGCTGGAAAGCGTTGAAAGATACTTTTCGAGACTTGGGCAGCGTCTGTGATGAGGAAATCGCCGTAATCTCTTCTTTTGGGCTGTGGCTGTTCAAGTTCTCTGATACCAAAGATATCCTAGCGCTGAAATACCAGTGTGACGAGGAAACTGCCGCGAAGGTGCGTGTGAACGATCTTATTCGACACGAAAAAAAAAAGAATTTATAACGGAGGCCTACCCTCTTCGGCACCTTTAAACATGTTCTTGAGAACTTTAGAAAGCCGTATCCAGATATTTTTTTCCCGTGTAGTCTGGCCGCGACACGAGTTTTACCAGCTAAGAGGCGGTCGAGCACCTCGTTCTTGATATATTCCATGTTCTCATTAGATAGCGTTAGGTACTTCCACCTTCCCCAGCCTTTCAAACGATGCTGATACTGGGAAAGACTAAGCAGTCCGTTTCAGTCTTTAGTAGTTCTGTCTTTGTATACGGAGCAATGTTGAAGTTGATATATCTTGTTAAATTAGCTGTTTGCTTACCTCGCATGAAACCTTCCCGTTCAGCCATAAGTCTAGCCACTTCCTTAATATTATACGTATCGTACAGATCTTCGATCTTCTTCTTGTACGATCGCCATTCTTCATCGCTGTGCTTGTGCTCCTGCGATGTATCCTTCCGTTGTTTCCAGTTGAACGAGGGTGTTACCTCATTTGCATTCACGTGTCTTTCCAAACCAGAGCCTTATCCTTTGGCATCGTGCTGGTGAAAAGGTACGAGATGGGCTATCAGAGTAAAGTTTGAAAAGAATATAATTTACTACGAGGTAGAAGATTGTGGAAAATGTAATAGCGCTTTGGTGCTGAGGGCAATGAGGAAACCCAAGGAGATTATAACGCGCGCGAAAGGGTGAGCGAGGCTGGCCCGAGGGAGAGGAGACCAATCTTTCGCTAAAATATTAAATCACAATGCCCTATTAGGAAATATTAGCGAAATACGCCAACAACACCAATAGGATCGAATAGAGGTTTAATTTAGAATCAACTTTAACAAGATGCATTATAGAGTTCCAATTCTGACCTGATTATATTGCTCGCTGAGATATTCTATATCAAACCGAGAGCATACTGGGCATGAGTTAACGTGGCGTAAAAAATAAAAATAAAAAACAAAAAGAATCGTGCTAGCAAGTTTAACCTTTTCCCACAAAAGGTTCGTGAACGAGCGAATTTCACCAGTAGAATGAGTCCTTATGTTGACCTAAGCAATTACAAATTAAAGAGGAGAAAAATTACTAGAATGAGGAGAAGACGCGACGAAATGTATAGGAATAGTTTAATCCTGTTACAATGATTTCTCACAGAAATACAGAGAAGAGTGCCAATAACTCCTAGTATATAGCCCACGTCACATCACGGGTATTGCAAATGCTCAGCAAGCTATCCGTGCTTCCAAATATCGTACTTTCCGAGCTGACAAAACACTTACCTAGCACTAAATTCTCGCACGTCACTCATGATTCTAGCGACCTCCTTGGGATCATGTTTGTCATACAGCTCCTCTACTTTTTTCTTGCGTGACAGCCATTTTTCATCGCTCTATTTGTTCCAAGGAGTTTCCTTCCGGCGTTTCCAGTTGAATGACGGTGGCACCTCATTCGCCTTTATGGCTGATTGCCAAACTATTTTTCTCGCTTTCGCATCGGTGCAATGGGATTCCCCAGGAGTGACCCAGCTGTGAAGCAATAGACAAGAGAAGACAATTTAGAAGACGATGACGCTGTTTCTTGCAGTGCCAGTCGTCAAGAAGAAGACACGAGCAGAACGAACGAGGAGCATCACTGGGGCTAACCAGTTATATAAACGGAGAAGAAAGCAAAAAAAGGCGCCGGCTAATCGGAGATTGCGGCTATTGGCTATGATATCAAAACGCAATGCCCCTATTAGGAAATATTCGCAATTATCCTTGCTGTGACCATACGGGTCCGATCGAACCATACGGGTCTGATCGATGATATCAAAGCCTTGTCGCGTATGCAGGTAAGAGTCTACGACTAAAATGAGGTATAGCCCTGTTAAGCTTACGCTTGACCCACGTCATCTAAGTTCGTACCTCGAGTAACTACGTAATAGATTTCATCGATATCTTGATCAATAGAGAACATCGACACCAGCTCGTTCCAGCAGCAGGCAACTTATAGGGATCCAGATAGTTCAAATACTATCAAAGAAGGTGAACGAATGTTACTAGGACAAGGTACTAGGAAATGCTGCTTAAACTCCGTATATAGAAACCTTTCTATCTCGCTCTTTTCATTTACTACCATACATGCTTTTATACAGTCATTCTGAACTCCGGATGCAAGAACCCAACCTCCTGACTTCCTCCTCGCTCTTTCCCTCCAACCTATAATCCCTCTCCCATTATCCCTCTTCCTGTTCTCCCTCGCGTTATACCACCACGCTAGGCCCGCAAAGAGCATACTCCCTGCCACTAATCCTAGGTTAATACTGTGACCCGCTTATATCCATTCGCCGCGTCCTTCTTAAGGTACACCCACGTCGCGATAAAACCGGCGCTATTGCCGATCATAAGCTGCGTCGCCGCGGAGGACGCCTTCACGTAATGCGGTGACATATTGTTATTCAACCACGCTAGCACTCCCGGAACAACGGGTAAGTTCCCATCGCCATCAGGAAAACAGCGGCGTACTTGACCAGAGCGAAACATTCGAGATACTCAGCGCGTATCCCGTAATCGCCATGGGTAAGACGAGCAGAATGGATGCTCCGCGCGCTTATACTTATCAGAGTAGTACGATACGACAACGGTGAGTATCGCGCCGGCGACGTACGGCGGTACGGTAAGCAGCTGGACGTGCGTAGTACTCCACTGGTGATTCCCGAGTCCCCGACGATCGTCGGAAGGAAGAGGGAGTAGGAGTAGATGGGCGATAAGACGCAGATGTATGTGAGCGATATCAGCCACGTATTCACGTTGAATATTCCGCGGCGGACGAGTTTCCAGTCGAAGGAATCGTCGACGGAGACGTTGTGGTCTGTATTGTAACGTGCGACCGCCCGAGCCCTCTGCACCGGCGTGAGGAATTTAACCGTGCCGAGGGAAGAAGGCAGGAGAAAGAAGCAGCATAATCCGACGACGACGGTGAGGAGTCCTTCGATTATGAAAATCCAGCGCCAGCCGGCGTACCCGCCCACGCCGTCCATCTTCGTGAGTCCCGTAGCGAGGAGACCGCCGAATGCACCGGACAGCGACGCGGCGGAGTAGAACAGCCCATGCGTAACTGCAACTCGTGCCGTTTATAGAACATACCGAGGAACAGAACGATACCGGGAAACATGCCGCCTTCGCATAATCCCAGGAAAAAGCGCGCGGCGAGTAACCCGTGGTAATTGTTACCGTACCCATTAATGTTCCAACGATACCCCACGCTACGGTAAGGGAGGGCAGCCAGATACCCGCTTTGACGCGGCGGAGGAGCAGGTTCGACGGAATTTCGCAAGCGATGTACGAGAAGTAGAAGATTGTCAGGGCGAGATTAAACTGCGAACCGTGGAGGTGGAGGTCGACGTCGAGTCCCGCGATGACGGCATTGCCGACGTTGGAGCGATCGATGAAGGAGAGGAGGAGAGTGCTGCGGTGCAGGGGAGGAGGCGCAGATCCAGTTTGCGGAGGATAATGCGGTCTTCGGCTTCATCCTCGGGAGAGGAAGCGAATTTGCCGGCGGTGGAAGGGCATGTGGAGGGGCAGTTGTCTTCGATGTGCATTTCGAGTCACGTTTCTCCGCTGTAGAATCGGAGGAGACATCGCGCCAGAAAGTTCAGGCAAGTTGCAATGATGATAGAGATGCTAGGGTAGAAATTCCGGAAGCGATGATGCAAGAGACAGGCGGGGGATAGTGGCGATACCGATAGCGAACTGATAAACGAAACTCCAGGCCAGGGGAGGAACCCGGGGTCTATTTAACTATAATCCATCCTCACCACCTCCCTCTTCTTTCACTGGTGTTTCGGTTCGAGGATAAGACTTCGTTCTCTACTGAATATAACCGAGAACCAACCGTGATCGTCAGGTATTCTAGCTGTTGAAGTTCATGATTTCTGATTTCTAAGATTCCCTCAACGTTGAAGAAGAAAAATCTGGGGTAAAAAATTCCTCGCCCAGACTTTCTCCTCCGCTCCTCCGAATCTGGGTAAATAGTTTGGTAGCACAGATTCGGAACAGGGTCGAGAATTCGGGGATCGGTGCTCGGTGACCGGAGGACTTGAATTGATTGGCTGGGAACGAACGGAAGCTTCAGAAAGAGGCTTTTCTGGCTCGGAAGATACCGAGGAACAGGGACTGCGATAAACTCTGCTGTTAACTTTGAGGACCTCAAAGTTAAGAGTACGAGGCAAGAGTTTCTGGAAGGTTTCCTAATCTGAAGCAAGTTGTGGCTAAATAAATGTTGAGGATTGTACAGCCAGACGGCTATTCACTATAGAATGATGTTGAGGAAATTTCCAGACCTTAACAACACAGGCAGGAGATAAACAGGATCCTATTAGAGTACCGAGTATTTATATATATCTTAACCGGCCTACATATTGAGCTGCTAGATGTGTACCGTTAAGTAGAAGAGCAGAATGAGAATCGAAGTGCTTCAAATGCACATAAAGAAAATAAGATGAGATGGCATCGAAGGTGATAGAACATGCTAAAGGATATTAAGAATACGTAGGAAGGGTACTGATGTGTACGTTTGAACCGTATTACATATTCGGAAGATAAGATCAAATGGCATAATAGTGACAAGAAAGGGGGAATGATACAGATTTAAAACGACTTCCTCCAAAAGCAACCTCCTAAGACTGTTTATGCCTAGACTGCCAAAGACTACGCATGCCTATTTCAAACCCATATATATATATCTCCATATCGCGCCCCGAGAAACCTGTTGAAAATCTAATACCGGCTCAAGTAGTATAGTCCAAATCAAAACCCTGGCTATCTCCCGCGTCGCCGTTCTGACGCTTCCTCTGTAATATCAGCGCGCGTCTAAGCTTTTGTCCTGCTCTTTCTGTTCCTCCTCGTAGTTCAGCCGCTCTGCAAGCGATCCCACAGCGGCTTAACGCGTAGCACATCGATCTGATCGATCCCGCAGGTTCATATATCTTCTGGCGATGCGTGAAGATATACAGCCGGTGGATCTGGTCGAGAGAATAGTCCTTCGCTTGGAGATAGTCGGATAACTCTAAGTCCACAGGGACGGTAGAGGATGGTATTGTTCGCAGGCTGATTATGTGGATCGCGAGTTTTCGGGGATCTCCGCCGGCAGAGGTAGGTTTTCGTAGGCGAACTCCCGGAACACGGTGTTGACTTGCGTGAGAGTGAAGAGCTGCGAATGGCTACAGGAGGCGATAATTAAAGAGAGTATTTCTTGAGGGAGATGCGTAGTAGAGCGCCCATATCTCCTTTTGCCTTGTTGATTATGACTTGGAGATTCTTTTGGCGATGTTTCGTTCGAAACAGAAAATGGTCGCCAGCCCCGCCGAGTCGTGTGTTCGAGAGCGAAAGCGCTGTACCGTTGCTAAATCCACTTGTAGCTGTTACACAACGCCTCCCAACCCGGCTAACGGAGTTTAGCAAGCTGAAAGCAACTGCGTGGTAAATGCTGAAATCATAAAATCATTTATGGAACTAGTCTTGAAATATTGAATTCTGTCCAGATCGCGAACAGCACAGTTACGATATGTAACATGTTATTGAAGCTTGATAAACGCAAACGCAACAGGAAAAATAGAAAAGAAACTAGCTAAGAATATTACAGTTATTTGCCGACATGAATATAAGCTGCCCATATCAGAGGGCCACCCAGGCTAGCGGGGTCGAAAGGTAACGCGAACCCTCCTAGCCCCTCGGGAGGTTATCCTCGTCGTCATCGCAATTAAGATCCGCGTCCTCATCATTCTCCTCCCAGGACTTGACCATGACCCATCATCCAATCCATCACCGCTACCCCTTTTTTCTCCATTGAGTGATGTCTTATCCTTCAATCGTCTAACGGCGTGGTGCAAGGCGAGCGCCACGTCCCTAGTATTCCGGAGTCCACCTTAAGGAAACGATACACATCCAGAGCAAGCTCCATTGAGTAGTAATCCGATATATCCAGAGGGAGCCTACAACGTGCTGGAAGGCTGCGGCGTGGTACATCCAGAGCAAGGTGAATGGCCAAGGACTTTTTTCGTACAGCCTGAGACCCATGAGGTCATTGGCTGTAAATGGTTGGTTTCCCAGTCTTTTATCAAAAGACGACTCCCCGACGGATCTCTTACTTCGGATTTGCCATGGCCTGCGAAGTGAAAGATGGAACAAGAAGGCAAATGAGATGTAAGAACCTCCTTGCGAGACTCTTGAAGCTTGACAATGTTTATCCCTTTGCAGCTTGGCTCGCAGTCTGCTGCAACGTGTTTACACGCAATTTTGAGAAGTTCCGCCATTGTCGACTCCCTGGTCCGCCCATTGAGATGGGCCAACTTTCTGTAGGTGAGGGTGTGTGAGTGAAACCTAGACCGTCGAGAACTGGCTTGACTGTGGTTGACCAAAGCCACTTGAGCATTCGCAGAATCTGCGACGATTTTGGCGTCTGGAACGTGAACGGAAGGATTAGATTAGTTCGCGAGGAGATGGATGACTAGTTCGCCCGGTAGATGGTGCGCGTTGATGTTGCCGAGAGATTGGTAGACGAGGGAGCGGAATGTGTGGGAGACGCGCGTGGAGGTGAAGTAGGGAAACTGTAAGAGACTATTAGGGAGAGGAGTTCGCGGGAGGTATGGGGCTTCAAGTGGTTCGCTCATTGCTTTTTGATGGGGAGGATGTGTAATAGACGCGATTGACGCGGGGGTGAGTTAGAGACGGAGGCAGGGAGAAGGGCCACCGATATCTGTCGATATGAGATCAAAGACGGTCACCTAAAAGGCGTGCGACGCGTACGAGACAGGTTCCCTTTTTGTTTCTTTCTCCTTTCAAATTTTTATTTTATTTACACAAAGTTTGGTATATTAAGCCGCAGCTCCCGTCAAAAAACCCGCTATTCAAACTTTCCTCGCTGTCATGCTATCACCTGCTCCATATAATACACATTGCCTTATATCATCCTTCTACCACCATGCTAGCGTTATACTCCACCCGTCCCTCGCCGCCTTATCCCTCCTCTCTCCTCCTCTTCATAACTCTCCTTCCTCCTCCTCGTAAACTCTCTCCACCGCCTCAATTGATCGATCTCATCGTTCCCGCTGCTCTTAAACTCCCAGTTCTCCGTCCAGTGAAGTACATTCCCCACTGCAACCGTAACGGCGGTAGACGAGGTGGTATTGGAGGCGATAGATCGGCGCGTAGATCGTAACTATCGAGGGAGGTGTACAGGAGGAGCGATATCAGGAGAGGGTGTACGGGGCGGGGTATGAAGAGAATTTTCAGGGGCTGTATTACAACGCGAAGAAGGGACTGGTTGTTAAGAATGTGTATGGCGAGGGGTAGGGTAACCAGGTGTCGGGGGGCATGTGAGAGTATACTAGGCGCCGGAATGTGGTGTTTACGCGCGTCAGGTGAGGAACTCTTCGAGGTCGACGTGGGAGACTATTAGGGAAAGGATCTCGACGGGGAGGTGCGGTGGTTCGCTAGACTCGTCCTGTTCGACCTTGTAAGTCGCGTCTTGTCGATAAGAAACTCCATAGTGTTGCTGGTGTAAGTCAACGTGTTTGGTTACTCTTGAGGCTATCGTGTTGTTATTACAGTGATGAATAATATTGCAATTGAGTCTGGTACGTGATGTAAAAGGAATGCGGAAGCTTTCAATCTCACTACAATTAATGTGTAACGAAGGGAATAAGTATACTAGATAGAAATCCCATCCCCGAGAAGAATCATCAAAAAGACTGGCCTATGACGAAAGAAAAAAGGGGCTTCTGGATTCCTAGAGCTTCTTAGCCCTGCTGCTTCTTGCTTCCGACCTCATCTGTCCACTCAGCATCGGACAAGTGACCGAGGGTCCTCGAGATATGGAAAGCCGTATTCTTGTCAATTACGAGTGGATCCATGGAGCTTAGCGACGACAAGGTGCATCTACTAGTATTATTCATGATAAGTGGTGTGTGGAATTTGTATGGGACTCAGGAGCTCTAAATATCTCCAAATAAGGAGATATTAAGCTATCTTGCATCAAGGTTTAATACCTGATTTGGTAGTATTAGGAGAAATCGCTTTCCCGGTTGTGCGTGGTCGCGCGTGACGCAACGGGACATGAGGGTTCTCATCACAGGGTACGCCAGTAGCCGCGCCAGATAGCTCCCTGCCGGGCCAGGCTGAAATTTTAGGCCAATATAGTAAGCTTGAGAGACCTAAACGCCCCTTTGGCCGTCAATATATCCCAAATTAGCGCCAGAAAGCTCGAGGAGCGGTAAACAGGATTTTTTTTTTTCTATCAGCCCTGGGACAGCTTCAGATCGTGATTCATTGAATGAAAAAATATATAACGCCCGTGCTCGAATACCTTCACCTAGAGTGACAAGAAGATGCGACCCAAGTAGATATCCCTTGCAATATTGCCAAACCGTCTTCTCTCTTTCTTTAATTCGTCCCTGTCTAACGCTTCATTTGATAGAAGAATAGCTTATCGTAATATATAGATATCTTTATTAGTAAAATGGCTTTAGACGCGTTAAACCGGTGGGAGGAGGGTCAGCTGGATTTTATATAACGAGGAATCACGGAGAGTTAACAATGCTCAAGTCGGACGCGATCCCTTCACCCTGCTGGGAGAGGCCATTTTGTAAGCATGCCTGAGGCTGAAAACGACTGATCACTCCTATAAAATCTTCGCGAGTGCCACATCGATTCTCTCTTGGTGTTTCCTTTTACTTAATCGTCTTAATCTCGAGAATCATGCAAGCAACATCACCTCCCCGTCCCCCTCCGAACGCACATCTCCCCACGAAATCCTCCTCCAAATAATATTCCCAGTGTTCCATATCCTCTTACGCGTCCTTCGTACACGTCTCCACCGCCTTCCGGCGCGTAACCTACGACCTCCTTTCCCCTCCTCTTCCGATGCGGAAAAACTCCCCGAACGCCTCGCGATCCACTTA